>JAFEMH010004642.1:0-198972 GCA_022495995.1 Adenophora triphylla var. japonica
TTGGCAAGGAATCTTTACTAGCTGCGGCAAAAGAGTCAGGCGGGCTGTAGGCCTGAAGTTGACCAGGCTCATTCCAGCGTCGAGGCTGAAGCAAATTTTGGCCATTTCTTCCATTTATTCCGACGAGAGGGAGAGAAAGGAGGAGAGAGAATTCATCCGAAATTGTGAGGTTTGCTCAAATTTGTGAGAGAAAATGAACATGGAAGGTGATTTGGAACCAATGACTCGTCATGGAAGGACCGATGACGAAAGAACGCGGTTGGTTCGGACCATTCTAACCATTACGTTTCCCTTGAATTTGGCGGAGTTCTACCCGGCTAGGGAGAATCACAAATCCAAAGGAGGGATCGAGAGACAGGTAAACTTCCTTCAAATTCCATTAATTTTAAGAATGTGCATTCTTTAAATGTTAGAAATTTGACTAGGAATGAGTTAGGGATTTTGGTGCCCAGATTGGGGCTTTTGATCTTTCTATGCGCCTTTGTCGAAATTGACTAGAGTGTAGTTCAATTGACACCACGGGTAGATGACATAAAAAATTTGGTCGCAAAATTCCATGTCTAGATGTGTTTTTCCAAATTTAAAGCATGTTTAAATCGGGACGGAGTAAATTTTCGAAATGTTCGAAAGAATTTGAAAGTTTCGAGTTCGACGGATTTTTCGAAGGGCTTTGAAAGTTCCGGATTCGACGGAGTTTTCGAAGGGTTTTGAAAGTTTCGGATTCGACGGAGTTTTCGAAATGCTTTGAAAGTTCCGGATTCGACGGAGTTTTCGAAGGGTTTTGAAAGTTCCGGATTCGACGGAGTTTTCGAAATGCTTTGAAAGTTCCGGATTCGATGGAGTTTTCGAAATGCTTGGAAAGTTCCGGATTCGACGGAGTTTTCGAAATGCTTGGAAATCTTGGACCGTTAATACTCCAACCGGGATGGAAATATTTTAGGAAGAAATGAGAACTGTATCGCATTGCGTCATTTTGACATGCGTTCGTGCACTTTCTGTTGATGTAAACCACTGTATTAACGTATTCTTGCCGTGTTCACTGCCGAGGGCGAGGACGGTTGATGTTCGCGACCGGAAGAGTCGGGAGCCTTTGAGGCGGTTCGAGTCTTGTGGGAGATATTCCGGATGAGGCTCGAGACGGAGAGAGGAGTCACGGCGGCAGTGGTTGACTCAGGCTTTCATTTGGATTTATCGGCGCGGTAGCCGTGATAGTGTGGCGCGAGAGGCGAGTCCATGTATGCGTAGCTCGGCGAGTGCGGTGGGATACGACCCATACTTTTCACTTCGGGTGGGGGAGGCGGCGGTGACTCCTTCGGATTTCTTTGCTATCGGCTGGGTTGCCGACACAGGCAGCAGGCGGGTGTGGGTGGATGGTTATACCCGGGCGGTTGTCGGAGGCTAGCTGGGTTTTGATATCCGATGCCGAGGCTTAGGTATTCGGTACGGAGCCGATGGAGTGCATACGAGGACGGGTATTGCGGATTATGGGGAGGGTCCCCGAGGATGACCGTGGCGTACGCTCGAGGTTCATTTGGTTCGCGTTGTCGGCGACTCTGTTCCCGACTTATGACACGTCCTGTTACTTCCCTCTGTTCGGGTCGGCGCGCGAGACTTGGATGCCGTGAGGGTATGCATGGGAGAGGCTGGAGTGGCGAAGCTCTACCGTACCTTGGACGGGTTCTCGCGGGGAGAGGAGAACTCCTTGAGAACATTTCTCGTTTGCTTTGGATGTAAGTTCAAGTCTTTTTCTCTTCCTTGTCTCTTTTATGTACTCGTATGTATACGCTCTGTAGGCGACATAACTTTCCATTTGCTTGGCAGTGCAGTGCTATGAGGTGTTCGGCCGCGGCGGTGGGAGATTAAGGAGGCCTACGGTCCTTGTTCCCACTGCCCATCTTTGTCTTAGCGAAAAGAAGAGCGAAAGAGGGCGGTGTCGTCGAGGTGGGCACTCGGCGTCGTACGAGGAGGTGTCTCGAGCCACTGGCGGGAGTTCTCCCAGCGGATCCAGTGACTGGTGGAGCCGGATTCACGTTGGCGTGGTTCGGGTTGCTAGTGAGGTTACGCGTCGGCGGAAGCTCTGGTGGGACTTCGCTGCGATGCGATGTATGCAGGGGAGAGGGTGACCGTCGGCGTAGCCCGGGGTCCACTTTCGATGGTGCCGGTGGATCCGCCTCTGCACATGCGGCATCCTCGTCGATGCGATGATGGAGGAGTTGGAGCGGTATAGGCGAGGGTGTGTTCTATCACGGAGTATGTCATAGCGGGAGCCGACTATGACACTTTGCTTGAGGATGAGGTGAGAGCCCGCGGGTGCGGCACGAGGGGAGGGCGAGGGCCACTGGATATCCCGAGATCTCCCGCTTCCACGCGCTAGGTTGGCGTACGAGGGCGGACGGTTCGCGCGGGCGGTTGGTGATCCCGATCCGGAGGAGCCGAGATCTCGGTACGGTGGACCCCAACTTCGGTGAGTGCCTTTGATTTTACGCATTTGATAGTAGCATTACGCAAATGTTGCATACATACTACGCTTGTCTTTTGATGACTTTCTGGTTCGCGGGTGTCGGCCGTACGTATAATCGAGGCCGTGAGACGATTGGGACGGGTGGGCCAACTACGCTAGGAGGCTCGTGGAGTTCTGAGGTGCGGTTCCGGAGGAGCGTGGATGTTCGTGAGCGAGGCCATCTAGGCCGAGAGGTTTCTGCTCCACGCGCTGGTGGAGAGGACTTTGCGCAGGGATTTGGCCAATTCGCGGGCGGAACGGCTGGGTTTGGAGCTCATCCTCCTTCGCACTCGAGGCACGAGAGGGGAGAGTCTTCGAGTTCGCAGGCGCAGAGGATGCCTTTCGCGTATTCCCGCTTGGAGGAATTCAGAGATTTCTTGTTCTCGACGGATCGGGTTGCTACGGAGCAGTGCATCGAGTGCTCGGATGACGAGCAGGACTCTGAGTAGTCCTCTTTATTGCTTTTTAGACAAAATGTATGTATTGTCCGGAACAATTTGGCTTGAACTGTATTCGAAAAGGCGCCCTTGAGGCGGAACCTGTACTTTGCACATCTATTTAGTGATTACCTTCTTTTTATTCTGGCAAATAAGCAAGTAGGTTGATCAAAAAATAAATAAAATGAAACATGCATAAAAATTGAACTGGTCAAAAATTATGCCTATATGCACTGATATTTAATTATTTGCACTGTTGCACGAGCCGGGGCGGAAGAGGTGTTGGCTTTGGTTAAGTGAAACCATGGGAGCACGCAAATTCACAAAGGCATGAACGGGGCTTGGTTTGGAATTGTTTCCAATTTAGAAGCGGTAGGCTGCGAGTTGACAAGTCAGCTGCGAGAGAATCGGCCGGAGCGAGAATGAAATTCGAGTCTTTTAAATTGCGGTTTCGGCTTTGCAATTCGTAAGAAAGCTGCGCCTTTGCTTTGATCGGTTGGCTGAATTTCTTTCAAATTCCTAAGGCTTCCTTCACTTTCTTTCATGGCTCCCTTTCTAGCTATCGTCTCGGATGCAAGAGCGATACTTGGAAAATTTTCGATCGTGGGTACGGAACCACACGAGGCAAAACAAGGGGTTTTCGAAGGCTATTACGGGATGAAATATGTTTGGGCTTTGAAGGAGCTCATGCCGGATTGGGATCTTTTGAGAGCGGCGGCTCGCTTACAGGATGTACGGAGGAATGTGTACAACTTTTCGTACAACGAAATCACTCCTACGTTCGAAGATTTTCGGGCCATTGCAGGAGGACTGAGGCGGAACATCTAGTTCTTCCTATCTTTGGTGGCATGGCAGCTGTTGAGAAGCTAGTGTCTACGCTTGGTATCTCGGCGGAGAAGCATACGGGATGCGATATTGAACAACGATTATGTCGACATTTCGGAATTTGCCCAGATAGGATTTCTTTGGTAGTGAGGAAGCGTCTTTGCGTGGGGCGCGTTTGCTCTGTGCGCGATTGCTACTCTGTTCACGTTCACGTCCACAGGTGTGTGCCATCACGAGTGTCTTGGACACTGGTGAGCGATGCGGAGCAGGGAGACATCGTGCCTTTGGTCTTGGGCGAGACGTTCTGGGCGTAGGTCGGATGGCGGCCGGCGGCCGTACATGTGGGGAGGAGTCCCGCTATGCTTACCATGTGGTTGAGGAGAGGTTGCGAGATGATGCCCGAGGTGCCAATGTCTTGTGACGCTTGGTCCTTTTCTCGACGTCCTCTGGTGATAGGGGCAATCGAGTGGCTGGAGCTCTGGATGGCCGGACTCCGCACGCATCACTTGCGATGGTGGGTTCCCAGCTGGAAGTTCTGAGACTTGTCGGACCGCTCGGAGGGTCTCTTGGTTGTTAGAGTGCGGGGCTGTCCCGGACGTCTTTCTACATTCCATCGTTGGTCTTTGCGACGGATGCGTGGAAGCGAGGTGCCAGCGACGGGTTTAGTTCATCTTTGCTACCTTCGAGGTGGGATCTCTGGCGATGGAAGATCCTTCGACGCTATTGCTTTGCTCACGCGGTTGTGGCAATACACGTCCTTTCTGCCCGGGGTTCTCTTTCACGGAGAGGGGGCAGCATTACTGTCTACTCGGTATACGGCTGGTATGAAGAGTGTATAGGGGAGACACGAGATGGCTATCTCGTGGAGACGGAGTGGTGTTGGAGTGCGATCACCTTGGACGGCTCGACCTTGAGGAGGACCGAAGCGGGGGCTAACCCTCGGAATCGTGCTTGGGAACGACATGGGCGACTATGAGGCCAATGCGATCGGGAGGCCAATCAAGCACGGTTATGATGGCTCGAAGAGGCGGCTCGAGACGAGCTAGGGAAAGAGGCTGCGTTGGCGGCTACGGGTTTGACGGAGGCGTCGGGAAGGGTCACGAGCCGAGGTAGAAGGACTACGGGAATATTCCCTGTGAAGGTGAAGAACACTCGTCGTGGGAAAGGGAAGGGGAAGAAGGATGAAGGACCAAGTACGGGAAACTAGGTTGACCTTCTTTGTCCCGGAGTATCCACCCATTGTCATTGCGAGACACATTAAGCGATTAATGTTTTATTGTAGTTTTGCTAGCGTGTAGCGAGTCAAGAGTTGGCCAGGTGCTTGAACTCATCAAAGATTGTTTTAAGTAATGAATTTGTAGGTTAATTGAAAAGAGTTTTCGAAACACAAGCAATTGATGCTTATTGTATTTTTTGTTTTTGAGACCGAACCAATGATGGTGCCTACGTTCCCCTTTTACAATTGGACTAAGGGGCTCGAGGTCACCGTAGTTCGACACTTTAGGTGAATTTGAGAAAAACAAAGACAAAAGAAGTGCGACCTGTTTTTTACTGGATCATTAGCGGGAATGTATCCGGTTGGGTATTACTCTTTTAGCACTTTAATTTTGCGAGGGTGGTGTATGGGGAAGGAGAGTTGACTCGTGCTCTTCCTCAAAGCGAAGTATCTGCGGAGCTTGCTTCCGTTCACGGGGTTAACGAAAGGGTTCCCGTCCAAATCTGCTAACTTTATGGCTCCTCAGGAGAAGATTCTTTGTACCACGAACGGTCCTATCCGGGTAGGCTCCCACTTTTCAGGGGATTGGTGCGTAGGAGGCTTTTCCTTTAGCACCAAGTCGCCTTCTCGATGTCTCGGATCTTGACTTTCTTGTCGAATGCTCGGGCCATTACGCTCTGGTAGGCTCGAGTGTGTTCCATGGCTTTCAATCTGCGCTCGTCGAGTAGAGCAAGTTCGTCGTGACGGCTCTGTAGCCATTCGACTTCATTGATCCCGTTTTCCAAGAGGACTCGGAGGGATGGAATTTCCAATTCCACGGGTAACATTGCTTCCATTCCGTAGGTAAGTGCGAACGGAGTCTCCCTGTGGCGGTTCGGCGATGTTACGTATCCCGAGAGGGCTAGATGTAGCTTTTCGGGCCGGTCCGACCTGCAGTGGTCATCTTTACGATTATCATGGCGAGAGTCTTGTTTCTTTGCCTCTCTTGCACCATTGGTTTGTGGTACGTAGGGAGAAGACTTGTGACGTGTGACTACGGGTCGGTCGGCGGTTGGTCACAATCTCCTTGAAGTGGGTCCCATTGTCGGATATGATCTCGTTGGGCACTCCGTATCGGCACATGATGTTCTCTTTGATGAACTCGGCCACCTTCTTAGAATTCGGTACCTTGTACGATCGGCTTCTACCCGTTTGGTGAAGTAGTCGGCTGCGACTAGAATGAACTCGTGACCATTGCTCCACTGGTGGAGTGATCTTGCCGATGACGTCGATTCCCCATGTGGCGAAAGGCCGTGGTGTAGTCATGCGATAGAGTTCATGAGGAGGGATGTGATTGAGGTTGGAGAACCGTTGACATTTGTCGCGGCTTCGGACGAAGCTGGATGCGATGCATTTCCATCGATATCGATAGTATCCCATACGGAGAATGATGCGTGTCAATGCTCGGGCGTTCATGTGCGGACCGCGAGGTTCCGTTGTGAACTTCGTTCATTAGCTCGGCGGCTTTTTCTTTGTTTACACAGAAGGAGTGGCCCTTGGTGGCGCTTCTTGTACAACATACCCCCAGAATGACGAAATGGGATGCCGGGCGTTTTAATGCCATCATGTTTTGGCTTTGATCCCTTCTTTGTATTTTCCATCTTCATTTGTGAAGGAAGCTTCTCCGTTTTGGAGAATGCTTGGTAGATTTGATTGTACCGGGGTTCGTCGATCGTTTCATTTTTTATTTCGATCTCACGGCAATAGGCGGGTGTTTCCCGTCTGCCTATTACGAGGGGTTTTGCGATTTCCCATCGGGAATTTCGACAAGAGGCGAGGGTTGCCGGGGCATCTGCGAGCGGTTCTGTCTCTTGGCAAATAATGGAAAGAGATGTCCTTGAGCGAGCAATGAGCTCCTCCATGTACGCGTGGTACTTAGGAGGCGAGAATCTACCGTTTTCCATTTGTTGGACACTTGATTGATGATCAATGCTTTGAGTCTCAGTATACTTCCGGTTACGAGATGTTGCGCTCGAGGCGGCTTCCGAGCCAGAGCTGCATGAGCTTCGTATTCTGCTGCATTGTTGGTTGTTTCAAAATTCGGCTTGATGGCTATGGGAGTGTGCTCGTCCTTGGGATCGACAAGGAGCATTCCAATACCATTCCCCTTCTTGTTGGCTGCCCCATCGAAGAAGAGTTGCCGGCGGTTTGCGCTGTCAGTGAAAAGATTCCGTCGTCCAGGAATTGCGGATCGGGACCCTTAGGTTCACTTTGCTTGGGAAGTCTGCCGGTGATCTGCCATTACTACGCCCTTCGTTGATTTTCGACCATGTACTTGATGTCGAACTCGGCCCGGGGAAGAATGACCACTTGGCTAGTCGCATTGACGGGGATGGCTTGTCAAAGAGATATCGGACGGGGTCCATTTTGGAGACCGGGAGCCGAATGTGGCTTGCATGTAGTGTTTCGGTTTCCCGACTACCCATACCAAGCGGTACAAGTTTTCTCTAATCTTTGAGTAGTGAGTTCACTTCCTTGAAGCTTGGAAACTACGAAGTAGATTGCATGCTCAACCTTGGAATCTTTCTGTTCTTGTGCCGGCATTGCTCCGATTGACGTGTACATTGCTTGTCGGATACGGGAGTAGTGGCTTGTCTTCGTGTGGCGGGCACGAGAATTGGGGATTCACCAAGTATGTCTTGATTTTCTCGAAAATTTGTTTGGCACTCGGAGTCCCATTTGATGTCGGCATTCTTCTTCATCGGTTTGAACATTGGCTCGCGAGAAGATGTCAAGCTGGTTGATGAAAGCGGCCCGATGTCTTGAAGTCTTCCCATAAAAGCTCTTCACTTGTCGAAGTGCGGCGGCTTCATGTCGATGATGGCCTTGATTTTCTTGGGATCGGCTTCGATACCTCTTTTACGTAACCATGTACCCGGTACCTTGCCTCGCTTGACGCCGAAGGTGCACTTCGCGGGGTTCAATCTCATGGAGTGCTTTACAGTACGTTGAAGAACTTTCTCGAGATCTGTCATGTCTTTGCATGTCGATCCTGCAGAGTGGATGATCATGTCGTCGACATATACTTCGATTTCTTTGTGAATCATGTCATGGAAGAGGGCTGCATTGCGGCCCGTAGTAAGTAGCCCGGCGTTCTTCGAGACCGAGAACGGCATGGCCGTGTAGCGATATGTCCCCACGGAGTGTGAAACGATCTTGGCTTGATCCTCCTCGGACATTTTGATGCGGTTGTATCCGGCGAACCCATCCACGAAGGACTTTACTTCGAAATTTGCCGTGGTGTCGACTAGCATGTCGATGTTAGGCGATGGGAAATCATCTTTAGGGCTGGCCTTGTTGAGATCCCGGAAATCCACACGGCATCGACCTTTCCATTGGCCTTGGTGACCGTCACGATGTTGGAGAGCCAATTAGGGTACTCAATCACTCTGATGAAACCAACTCGGAGCATTTTCTCAATTTCATCTTTAACTTGCAAGGACCACTCTGGCTTGATCTTGCGCGGCTTACATTTTGAGGCTTGGATTCGGGATCGGGGAATTACGTGCTCCACGATCGAGGGATCGAGTCTGGCATGTCTGGTATGACCGGAGCGAACACGTCAACATACTCCGGAGGAGGCTTATCGGGGCTTCTTTTACGCATCGGCGAAGAAAGCGCCCTTGTGTCTCTTTAGGCTCTTGCAGCGACCCCGGGTTCACTTTGGTCATAACCTCTTGGCGGCTTGGGCCGGTTGTCCTCTTGGTCAACTACACGCTTGAGAACTTCTTTAATGTATTGTTCATTTAATGTAGTAATGCCTTCTTTATCAATTGAGTTATTAACGTCTTTTAAGTTGTTTGTTAACTTATCGGTTGTTAAAGTGGCAATGAGAGGATACTCAGAAAGGTCGAGACTTTTCATTAGACGAGAACGGAAATACATGGTTGGCTACATTATCATAGTCTTCGGGCGTAAGGCCGTTGGACGACTCGGAAGGGCTGGACTTTTACAGGGCGGCTCGAGAGGGTTCGAGAGGCGGGTTTAGGGAGATGTGGGTGCGAGCCCGGCTTGTCTTCCATTTACATGCGGCTTGCCCTTGGTCGGTGAAAGTTACCCGGTTCTTCGGTGGCATTCTTTGGATGCTTGATGAGGGTTCGGGGATCGAGAGGCTTGGCTTGTTGTCCCAATCATGGCGATCATGCTTTGTTTTCGGAGCCCGGAGTCAATCGGGTTTGGCACCTCCATGACTTCTTCAAAAAGACTACGTAGAGCTGGTCCACTGAGAGCGTCTTCTATGAATTACGGTTCCTTACGCTTTGGAGTTCTTGTCTCGAATGTGGCCTCGGCGGGTGATCCGAACAATCTGTTTCCCGTGAAGAGTATCTTGAGTTGCTCTTCCGTATGCAGGATTCCCTTGAATGTGTACTCGTCTTTGGGTGTGGTGGCGGTTGGTCAGGTAGAGGCTGTGATGTCGAGGAACGCTCCCCTTATCGGATTGGCCTTGAGTCCTCTGAAACGCTTGAGGTCTCGTGCTAGCTGTTCCATCCTTTCCGTAGTCTCTGTGCGACTATCCTGCTTCTTTCTCATCTTCATCGGTTCCATTGTCGGTCCCCTCGATTCTGTCGGTTCCATTTCGGTCCCCTCGGTTATTGTCGGTTCCCTTGTCGGTCCCCTCGGTTCTGCTGTCGGTTCCCGGTTCCGGTTCCCTTGGTGAAGTAATGAGCGAGGTCGAAAGCTGTAAGGTCGGAGGTTGGGTGTGCCGTTGGAGGTTCCCCTTTTGCGAGGCTGCTTTGCCTTGGTGCGGGCGAGCCTTTTGTCTTCCTTGATGTCGGCGGTGTTGGCACGTAACCAAGCCCTGGACCGTGGTGTGGTCCTTGACTTCGATGACTTGGTGTTGGCCTGTAACCTTTTGCCGAGCCCCAGTCACAGGATGAAGTTCATGAGTTTCATCATCTTCATGGCGGGAGGAATCTTGTCTTGAAAGCAGTGGAAGGTCCACGTTGCATATTTGGATCTTGGAGGTCTCGAGTGAATCCGATTAATGCCATGTCGTCATTATGCTTGATTTCTAACACTTTGGAATGTCGTTAGTCTTTGGTCCCCTCGGTGGTGACGTTGTCGCCGTAGGCGTGGTTAGCTTCGTTGCCTTGCATGAACTTGAGGCATGGTGAAGGGTGGATGCCACGCCATTGATTTGATGCGGCCGGGGACGCCCCGGGATGGCTGTGAAAGTGATTGGAATGTCAACACTTGGAATTCGGTGGGGATCATCCGCTTGCAGAACCGGATATTAAGAGTAGCAACCCCAGGAAGCTGTACGGGAAGTAGAGTCATAGGCCTTGACGGTGTGGGTGAAGGCTTGGTCTGTAGGCTTGATGTCAAGCGGAGTCCATCATCTTGGCGGGCAAGACATTCATTAGGAACCTCCGTCTACCAACACGCGGGAAGGCGACGCTCGTCAGCTGGGCTGTGATGTAGAGTGGCTCATTGTGATCGGCCCCAAATTTTGGAAGGTCCAAATACTGTGAAGGTGATAATGTTGCCGTAGTGGATGTTGCCGATCATCGAATGACTTCGTGCAGGGTTGCGTCCACGGGGACCATGGTACGGGCCGAGACTTTCCTCTAGCTTGAGCTTGTGAGGATATGAAGATGTGGCGAGGGACGAGGGAAATGTTCGCACAGGTTTGCTTGGTGAGTGAGGATCGGGTCCTCTTTCGGGGAACTTGCGTCTTCGGGCGGCGGGTTGCGGTTACGGCTCCGTCGGCTTTTTGGTGGCCTTAGGTGGTAATGCATGGATTTGACCCGATCGGGTTAGAACAGCGACATCGAGGCTTGGTCCCTTACGAACAGGCCGCTCTAAGTTGAGCCATAGTTAGAGGAGGATTCCTCGTAGCGTAGGGCCATATGTCTTCCCTCAATTCATTGATCGTAGATGTGTTCCGGGAGCTTCGGCGGCTTTACGGATTACGTCCCGGGATACGGCTTGGGTGCCTCCGTGGGGAGGTAGCCTACGGTTTGGCCAGGCTGTTCGAACGTCGGTGCGCAACGGTGGTTATCGAGAACCGAGCGTGCGTTGCTTGATCCTCGGGGAGGTTGGAGAGTTCTTGGTTCGGGCGAACGAGTCTCCTTGATCTCTTCACGGTATACCGCGCTCCTTTCCTTCTTCTTGAGCATACTCGGGGCATTACGGAGTTGGGTTTGGCGATACTCGTGGTTTGCTAATTTTCCTCCACTCTTGGCCCGAGATCAACTTTCTTGCGGTAGAGCTGCGTCGAGAGTTAGTGCTGCGTTTCTTCCCATGTGAGAATAGCCGGTGCTTCCTTGAAGCTGCGCGGCGGTCTAGATAAACCTCCGTCGGGAGAGCTTTCCCTTCTTCTTTATCGAGTGGCGGGTATGTCGGAAGGTGAGTACACGGCTTCCCGAACATACGCCCATGTAGGTTCTTTGTCCCGAGTTGATCGTTTACGTAAACGAATGCCGCGGTGTGGAATCTCCTTGAGCGATTCTTTGGAGATGTATTTCTATCTTTCTATTCCTATTGAATAGACCTTCCACTCTCAGTTGGCCTTTCAATTTGAGTGCGGAAATGATCCGTCCCCATCCTCCCAGGACCCTTGGGATTTCGGTTTTGTTGACCTCATGCCTGTCTTGGAAGAGAATGGTTTCATCATCTTCGTTGTCGCTTTCACAGGGAACTTGCTTTCCTCAGGGAGATAAGCGCTGGTATTCGTTCTGTTGTGCCATTCTATCTCCTAGGTCATTGGGACCGTTGACCACCCTCGTTTGGCAGAGGGGGTTGGATGAGAACAGACGGTAGTCGAGGAAGTTGCCGTGAGCAAAACCCACGAGGTCGAGCGAGTCTAGAGTGGCCTCACAGATTTACATGCAGAAGGCTGCTTGTGACACTTTAAGGGCTTGGTCCACTGTGGGTCTTTTGAGCTTGGTTTTCGTCCCGAGAGACGGTTCTCTTGAGCGGCTAGTTCCATGAGGGCTTTCCTTGCGAGAGCTAGACATTCTCCGTAGGTGCGCGTCGTCGACTAGTGTCCGAGCGTGATCACATCCAAATCTCCGAATGGCGGAAATACTTGGATTATGTTGACGAAGGAAGTCGGTACAGGACATTCCATGCGGCCTTCCTTGATCTCGACTACCAAGAAGTTCGCCCATATACGTTTGATTGAACCCGGGGGTGTTGAATTCGATGTTGACAGGTCTCGTGATCTCGTTGGATCGCCAAGTCTATCGAGCTAGCGGTTCTTTGGCGGGATGTACGAATCCGTGGCCGTGGCCGGGAGCGAGAATCGAAGCTGGAGCATGTTGATGCTTTGAGGTGGTCATTTCCCTCGTCGGAAGGCGGCTCTGTCTTGCGGGGAAGACCTTTACGAGATGTTTTCGGGGTGGGCTGCGGAAGCGTTCCCGAGGTTGATCGATTTGTAGCGGGGTGGAGGAGCTTTGTCTCCTTGGCTGTTGCCACTTGGCCTTGGCGGCGCTTGTGGCTTTAAGCTTGAGGCGACGGCACGGGCCGGTTGCAGCTGGGGCAGTAGTCGGAAGTGATGATGAGCTACAGAGCTCGGTTAGCCGGGGCCTCGTTTACCATGAGCGGGCGGTCGTCGAGGTAACTTTGGCGTTGCAAAATCGATAATAAGGACCGGATCCTTGGTATCATCGGGATATACGGAATAGATGATGTTGACGAAGTCGTCGTCGATCACTTGATCGAGAGGGTTCTTCGTCGTGTCAACCGGTTGCTTCCAATTGTCGGATAGCGCACATGTCTTGGACGTTGAGCTTGACAATTTCCATGGTGTTGGAGCCACTTGTCGTAGGTGACACGATCGGAGCAGGTGCCGTCCTCGGCGAGCATGTGAATGCGAGAGATCGCCGCGGATCTGCCGCGTCCTCGACTCGGAGAGTCTGATTCGTCGTCGTCGACGGCTCAACCCAAACGTAGGACGCCTCGCGTCTGCTGCGTACTGAGGCTGCTAGGAAAACATCATGCCCTTATTTGGAGAAGAGGGGTTCGGCGGGCAATTCCTCGTGGAGGACATCCCATACGACGTCCATACATTCAAGGCGAGTATGACGGTGCTTGTTGACCTTTATCACGAAAATCTCTTCGCAGGCGGGCGAGAGAGTTGGCTTGAAGAATGCGACAAATCTCCGATCGGAGACGGGGTTTATGTGCCCGCATCATGGCGGTGCTCGGTGTTTCTTTCAGTCTGCCTCCGAATGTTGGAAACGACGGTTGAACTTGATGTATCGGGCGCCCGAGTGCACTTTTGCTCGAGTACGTTGACGTAGTTAGCATCTCCCAGGACTACGAGGATTCGATGAGATTTGCCCGGATAGTCCCTTGGTTGATTTGAAGGAGGTAGCCCGGTGCACAGGCTGCGGGCACGCTTGGGCTGCTGTCTCGGCTTCGTTTCCTATGAGGAAGCTGTCCCCTACGATGACTTCAAGATCTCCTGCCGGTTAATGAACTTAACGCGGCGATGGAGAGTGGAGGCTATGGCTTTCATGTGATGTAGCCGAGGGCGTCCCAACGGCTGTGAATTCGGATGGAATGTCCATCACGTGGAATTTTCTTTGGCACCATTTGGGTTTCGAACCGAGCTCGAGTCACCGTCCCGGGATGGGACGAGACGTCTTTGTCGTAGGCCTTGATAGTCGGGTTGATGGAATCGAAGTGGCTTTCGTTGATGCGTAGGGCTCGCATCATGCGAGAGGGAGGACGTTAACGGGCGACCCGTTGTCCACCAATACTCCGGGGAGTGATATGGTGTTGAGCTTGAGAGTGATGTACGAGCTTCGTTGTGCCCGAGGCATCTCTCGGTAGGTCTTCGTCACAGAAAGTGATCATGCGCCATACGATCGGGAATCGTAGATCTGGTCTCTATCCAGGAGAAGGAGAGTCATCAAGCCATCCGTTTCTGTCTTCCTCTTGCGAGGTAAAGCCTTTGCTTTGGAGCCTCGGGATTGTGTTGAGGCTGTTTGTGGCGGTTGCCGCCCTTGGTTAGCACGTTGATCGAGTGCGAGTGCCAAGGCGACTTTGATCTTCCTTTGCTTAGGTCCGTGCTCGGAAGCTGGACAAATTGAACCTTGGGCGATCCGCGGGGTTAGGCTTTTCGGCGCGGTAAGATTACCAAGATCGAGGTATTCCGGTGTCCCAGGTCTGAACTACGGGTGTCGGCGGGACTTTTCGGCTTTCCCACCTGCTGCTCTAAAGGCTGCATGGCACTGGAGGAAGGGAGGGCTGGAGTAGAGTACGTAGTAGTCGAACCTCCCGGATGGCTCTCAGAGTGTACCCACCTTTGGTGTCTCCGGCTTCGTATCTTTCTCTCGGTTTGTTGAGAGGACTTCTTCTTTGTTTTCTCGGAGGATTGCTCTGACCATGTCTTGGGACTCGTACTCCGAGCATGCGGAGCGATCTGAACATCGTAGGCGATGTGGACATTTGATGAGGACCCGGTGGAAGAGGCGGAGGAAGCGCTCTGCGGCAATCTTCTTGGGCACCCATTGATGGCATTCACATTGTTGTTGTTCGGAAAGGATTTCCGTATTGGGTCACGGGGACGCTCAATTTTCCTTCCTCTATCAAATTACGGATTTCGTATCGTAACCCCACGCGGTTGTCGGTGGTATGGCCGTGATGCGATGGAAGGCGCGATACTTGCTCTTGTCGGCGTTGACTACGGGATTCTTGGGTTTGTAATTTGCAACGGGTTTAAGGAGACCTTCCTTGATTAACCCTTCCGGCATCTTGCTCGGCGGCATGTCCATCTTGTCGAAGTGTACGGCTTCCGAGTGGAATTGTTGCTTTGTGGGGCCCGGGTTTTACATTTGCCCGGCATCCACGATGGATGTAGTTGACAGACGTATCTTTCCCTTTGCGGGGGCCGGTGCGGGATTGAATGCAGCTGGCGATCGGTATACGTATGGGCGTGCGGTAGCCAACTTTTCCTTGAGATCCTTCTCGAGCTGTGAGCCGGCATTGACCATGGCCGGAGATGCAGGAAGAAATGATGGCTGATGAGAGTTCGATGGACGGTCTTAAGCGGGACTTGAAGATCCGCATCTGTTCATCCTTGGAGAGTGGCTCCATGATTTCGGAGAGTTTCCAACTCCACCTCTTGTAGAATTCTCAGACGCTTTCATCCTTTACGCTCGGTGGTGATTAAGTCCTCACGACTCATTTCCCACTCTAGGTTGGATCGGTACCGTTCTAGGAAGATGTTGCGATCGATCCCGAGGTGTGGCGATCCGCGAGCTTGACCCTTAGAAACCATCGTAACTTGCTGAACTCTTGAGCGTATCTTTGGAAGTGGTCGGCCATTTCTTTGGAGGGTTGCTCCTTTCGCTCTCATGCAGAACGTAGGTGTCGACATGCGTTTGAGGACATTCGGTTCCGTCGAATCGGTCCATCTCGGCATTCGGAACTTGGCGGAGAGGCGTGACCATTCCGGATGCGTGGACTTGAGCGTTTCTGCTTTGAGGTGCTCATGGTGGCTTTCGGAGTCTTTCATACGTTCGACCATCCCGAGGCTAAGGTTGGGTCAGTGGTGGGCTTGTGAGGCTCGGCGCCGGGTGCTTTACCACGTGAGCGGTAGTGATTGGAGGTGGAAGGCTTGATATATGCGAATATATGGGGGCCTTTTACGGCTGTATCGGGGTTTGTCCCCGGTGTTTTGGGATTCGTGTATAGGAAAGGGGATGAACCCAGGAGGGTATTGAAGGATATTGGCATCTTTTGAGATGGTCAGCGGTGCGGGTGGTATTGAGTGATGGGAGTAGCACGGCTTGGCCAGCCGTATATGGCGGGGTTGCCACGAGAGGTGGCAACGTGAAGCCTAGGTCATTTGTTTCCTTGGTTCGAAGGCATCCGTAAGTTTGCGGGGAGGAACCTGGTTGAAGGTTTGAGGAGCTGGTTTGGGGAATCGTCATCCTCGACCGGGACGAAAGTACCGTCGGCGGGGATAGGCTGCTATACCTCGCTCATTCGGAAAGGCTGTACCACGAAATTCTGGCGATCTTCTTTACGCCTCTTGTGAACCTCACAAGCTTGGGATGGCTTCTTCCAAAGTCATATACATTACCGGTGGCGGGGGTCCTTCCCCGTCACGATTTCTCGGTGAGCTAGACATGTCGGATATTACAGGGCGAGGAGGCGGGGAACCGAAGAAGCGTCGACGCCGGCTGCCGTAGCGTGATTACGGCGGCGGCGGCCGGAAATCTGAACCACTTTACGCTCGGCTGCGAGGAACGAAAGGCGGGGTTTAGGCTTCGGAAAAGGGTATTTGGCTCAAGGTTTCGGGCTTGTGCAATGTGCGATTACCGATTAATGTTTACTTAAAACGCGTTTTCTCGAGTCCTAATCGGTTGGAAAAGAGCGTGTCTTCTTTTCGCAACTAACCCTAGAGCTCTAATCGGTGGATCTCGTCACTACGCTTATAAGCCCCTCGTTTCCATTTGTAGATCATATTTCTCGGGACGGACTATCCCGAGCGAGGTCCTATAAGGCAAGCGAGTTCCACCGACAAAAGAAAAAGTGAACTTAAGGCTAGGCGATCACGCAAACTTCCAACGTATGTGACGCACGGGCCACGGTCGAAGTCGACGTCCTTAAGTTAAGGCGGGGATCGTGCCAAAATTTCGGCATGACCTCTCGGCTCGCTTGCGCGAGGACCTTAGCTTTTGGCGTTGGCCAAGTTGTGGGCGGCACGGTGCATTACGGTGAGGTTTGGTGACACGGTGTCGCATTGAACCTTCGGGTATATTTTTCGGCAGAGCTCCGCGTCAAAGTCAAGGCTGAAAAGCTCAAGACTTTGGGTCGGGAACGACCTTCGGTCTCAATCTCTCGAGCTTGACTCGTGGCGGAACCCGGCGTAAAAACATACACTTAGGCTTTATGACACGAACTAAGCCAAAAACCAACCGGGGTCTTGGACGAAGTGTGACACAAAGAGTGCATGGCTTACACGGGCTAGGATGGGCTGTTTGGGACGACCCCGTGCGCCTCGAAAGGTCTGGCAGACCAACCGAGGTGCAACTGAACGGTCATCCCGGGTTACGGGTCGTAGTGTGCAGTGTACCGAGGCAGCAAGTGCACGTGAAGTGCGGTGTACCGAGGCAGCAAGTGCGAGTAGTGTGAGGTCACTAAAATTCTTTTTCTGAGTAAAACAGAGATTTTTCAGAATGTGTCTTAAAGAATTTTGATGCACAGTTCAAAAGATAGCATGAAAATCAAACATGAATGGGAATGCACAAACATGGTATGATTTTGAAAAAAACGACAATGTAATGCCTTTAAAAACCGTTCGAGGTTTAAAGTAACACACGCACACGAAAACGAGGAAGGGTAAACGAAAGTTTGACCCACGGAAGGTTTTTTTTTAAACATTGGCAGTTTTGAAAAAAGTATCGAATCCCCAGCGGAGTCGCCAACTGAAATTACCCGGATTTCGCGCAAGAGAAAGCGGTTGTCTTTCGCGGAGGGTTGGTGTCTGAGACCTCGCTTTTGGGAAGGAGAGAAGTCGCCACGCGGTTTTTGTATTTTGAGCCCAAACGTTGAGAAACGACTTTTGTGAAAATGGTGTCGTTTTTATTGGTAGCAAAAACTTAGGAAAAGGCTTTGAATATAGGGGTCCATTTTTATTGGCATCAAAAACGAGTAAAAAACTTTTTTAGTACCAGAGATTGTTAGGTTCAGAGGTCACGTTACGTTTCGGGAAGAGTATTACGAGATCACCCGAAACGCCTCGTATGACGAGTCTTTCTACCTTTCTCGAATTCGTGTGTGTGTGTGTGTTTGCATTTTGAAACGGGGGCTTGAATGACAAGCTTAATCTTGGTTTGAATGTCAAACATTGATTAGGTGTTCTTGTTTGAAAAGGCGAGCGTTTGAATGACAAACGTCGGTTTTTTGGAAGTTTTAGGAAAAGTGGCGCAAATGCTGATTTTTAACTGTTTATCTTAAGTGTCAAATGTTGACTTTTAAGAAAAGAGCGTTTGAATGTCAAACGTCGGATTTTTGAGTTTGAAGATGAGCGTTTGGATGCCAAACGTCATTTCGCGCGTTTTGAAAGAGAGTTCGAAGGTCGAACTCCGGTTTTGAACCGAGCATTACATTGTTAACGATTTTTACGGGAAAAACATATTAAATGATTTTTTGAATGTCAAAAGTCGGCTTTTAAGTTTGAAGATGAGTGTTTGGGTGCCAAACGTCATTTCGCGCGTTTCGAAAGAGAGTTCGAAGGTCGAACTTCGGTTTTGAACCGGGCATGTCATTGTTAACGATTTTTATGGGAAAAATGTATTAAATGATTTTTTGAATGTCAAAAGTCGGCTTTTAAGTTTGAAGATGAGCGTTTGGGTGCCAAACGTCATTTCGCGCGTTTTGAAAGAGAGTTCGAAGGTCGAACTCCGATTTTGAACCGGGCATTACATTGTTAACGATTTTTACGGGAAAAACGTATTAAATGATATGCGATCAACGAATCGGGTTGCGACTCGGACTTTGAAAAGTAAATACTATCACGATCCAAACGGGTCGGACTTTTTAAATGACAGTATTTAAAGTGCGGTATCAACGGAATCAAACGACCCGAAATTGTAAAGTACGATCGACGAGCCAAACAGCTCGGAATTGTAAAGTTGCATGAAAGTAAAGGACGTTCGACGGATCAAACAATCCGGAATTGTAAATGACAGGAATTTAAATGACGATCAACGGATCAAACGATCCGGAATTGGTAAATGACATAAAAGTAAACGGAACGGGGTCGGAACGCCGTTTTAACCCGAGATTACTTCTCTTACGGGAAGAGAAGAGGATCTAGGGGCTAAAACGTATCGGACCCCGTTAGACGGAGGCGTCTACATTTCAACAAACGTCGTCCGAAACGATTGTAGCGACTGGCGCATAAACCGAGACGGAACGAGAGTTTCAAAGAGAGAGGGAGCTACCTATGGCTAGGGTCGTCTCCTTTGGCTCGGGGGATGTATACGGGATACGAAAGTGTGTTTGGAACGGTGTTTTGAGTTGGCGGGGGTCGTATTTGATCGAAATACGAAGTTTTCACACAAAACGAGGTAAAACCGAGGCTCGGGGGGAGTGGAACTCAGTTTAGGCCGTGGGGTTTTAGTGGAAGGGGTGATTTTTTGTTGTTTTAAATAGCTTTGACAGCCTCTGTATTTATAGGTGTAATTTCAGGATCAGTCCGGACGGACTGAGGGTGAAATCCAGGGGGTTTTGTGAAACTTTGGAAATTGGAGGGGCTTGTTGGCAATTCCAGATTTCCTGCAAATGAGTCCGGCCGGACTGAGACTGCATACCAGGGGTATTTTTATCTTTTCACTCTGATTTTGATTGAGAGGTGATGGGGGAGCTGTGGCATGTGAGCCACGTGTCCCTGTGACTCACAGGCCATGGGAATTTGTGCCATTATTTCCCAGTTTTGTCCTTTTTAAAATAACAGTCCGGAAAATGTCCGAAACGCCCCCGGAAAGTGTGTTTTTCAGGGAAAGCCGTACTTTTACGTGCGACGACGTGTGTTGAGTACGTTTCGACGTTGGGATGCACGGGGCAGTCCCGGGACGTCTCGTTGGCTTGGCAACGGGGAACTTAACGGGTTCTGATTAACCTGGAGCGGGCCAGTTAACGGATTCCGGTTAACTTTCTAACGGATTTTGACGATCCGGATTTGGGTACTTACACCTTCCCATTCCATAACTTAAACCCTAAACCCTCAAATCTCTTTTAAATCAAAAAGGTTTTTCTTATTGTTTTTCTAAATAAATAATAAGTGGCGACTTTGTTATTCAATCAAAATATCAATGCTACAGTATATTTGTGTACATATCTTTAAAACACATTTTGCAAACTTCTGTTTTTACTCAAAAAAGGAATTCTAGTGACTGCACACTACGCACACCCTTACCATGTACACTTGCACACTACAACCCCAAACCCGGGATGGTCTCAGTTGCAGCTCGAAAGGTGTTCCTATCCCTCTCTTGCGCGCACGAGATCATTCAAAACATCCCATCCTCGCCAGTGTCAACCATGCACTATTTGCGTCACATTCTGTCCCAAACTTGGTTGGTTTTTTTACCCAGTCCGTGTCATAAAACCTAGATGTATATCCCATGTTGATCATTTTCTGAGTCAAAACCTAAAAGTCAAGGTCACTTGCGAAAGAAAGCTCGGTGGAATCATCTGTTGACCCGATCTTGACTTATAGCGTTAACTCAGACACTGACCTATATCGGATATACGTCAACGCCTATGTGACATCGTGTCATCAAGTCTTTAATGCATCACCCATGAAAAATATGACCTAGTCAAAACCTAAAGTCAAAAATCCCTTGCGAAAGCAAGACAAAGAAAGGTCATGCCAAATTTTTGACCCAATCTTGACTTAAGGATATTGGTTTTGTTCACTGTTCACATGGAAGAAATATTGAAACTTACATGACATGCTCGGTCCTTAGGTTAGTTTCTCTTTTCGGTTGGTGGAAACCGCTTGCCTATAGGACCTTCGCTCGGGGTTGTCTGCCCTGGGAGGTCGAAATGCAGATGAAATACGAGAGGTCTATAGACGTAATGATGGATTCCACTGACCCAGGATCTAGAATAGTTGCGAAAAACAAGAGCAATCTTTTCCAACCATTTAGGATTTTGAGAAAACATGTTTTAAGTAAATTGAAACAGCATAAAAAAAAGAACTGCATGTCGCATGAGCTTTCCTCTTCAGCCAAAAAAACCCTCCCGAGTCTAAACCCTGCCTTTCGCCTACTACAGCGAACCGGGAGTGGTTGAGGGTCCCCGGTTGCCGTCTTTTCAGCAGTGAGGTCACAAGGTCCGACAGTCTTTCCGGTTCAGCAGTCCGAACAGTCCGTTATTCCCCAATGGCAGGGTCGACAAACAATAAGGGAATGGCATTCCGCCTCTGGGAAATCTCCAAACAATGGAGGAGGTGCTGCAAGCTTTTGAAGCCCTTAAGAAGCGCCAATAAGAGTAACAGGCTTGGATAGTAGATACCATGCGTCGTCGTGGAACAGTTGCGGTCCCCCAACCAGATGGGACCTTCGTCCTCATAGAAGACGAAGACGTGCCAGCTCCCTCAGCTTCCCAAAATTATCAGTAAGTCCCTCCTCCACACAGCTATGGAAACCCAGCGATGCAAAGCAGCTCCTGCTTAAAGCATCATTCAAGCACCAGTCAAGCAGCTCCGACTTTCCAAACTCACAATCAGTTTCCCGGTTACGCTCTGCAAACTCAATATCACCAGCACACCTATGAGCCCGCTCCTTCAGATCCCAATGCCTCTCAATATCCCCCGAGATTCAATCTTTTGCCTCCGTATGAGCCCCAAATCTACAACTTGAAGTCCCAATGCCTGACAGGGACGGACATACTGAGCAGATACCCCGATGTTTCAAATCTGCCACTTGCCAGACTACCTCTCGGAGCTAATAAAACATTCCCTTAGTTCCCGAACACAGTCCAGCACGGTCCGGATAATCACGTCCTCGGCTCCAGTATCGATAATCAAGGATATGGATTGGTATACACTTACATGCCTCCCCAGGATTCCTGAATGGCTATCCCGTCAGCCAATCCACCTCCATCTTCGGTTTCCATCCCAGAATACGACAACCTACCTCTGTCCAATGACCCCCATATGGCTTGGTTGGTCGAACAAATAAAGGAGATGCAAGGGAAAATAGCCAACTCTCGGAAAGACTCGCTCATGCCGACGGATACAAGTAAGGTGGTTCCTCTCCCCCTGAAGTTTAGGATGCCAGAAATGGAGAAGTTTGATGGGACAGAATGCCCGAAGACTCATATCGATACCTATGTCTTAGGTATGAGGGCCAAATGTGCTACCCCTCAACAAATGGCAGACCACTTCCAGCACTCCCTAAAATCTACGGCCTTGAGGTGGTTCCTCAATGTAAAAGCAGAAAACCGGTCCACCTGGGAGCAAATTAGTGATATTTTCCTGGAAAAATACCGCGCCAACCTTGAGTGGGAAACAAATCGCCATGACCTGCAAGCCACCGAGCAAAAGGATGATGAGCCGGTGGGGGAGTTCTACAAAAGATGGAATTGGAAATTGAGTGAGATAATGGATCCCCTTTCCAAGGAATAGCAAATGGATATCTTCCACTCTTGCCTCAAACCATCTATAAGGGCCTTGATTAGCCACCATTTCTATCCCGACCTATGCGCCATGGTCAATGCTGGGACCAAGTTCGAAAAGACTTTGAGCCTACAGAAAACAGTGGACACTCCTGCTTCTTCTTACCGCTACTGGGCAGCCCCGCCAAATCCGGCACCTGTCCCAAGCAAATGGAAAGAAGCTACCGGAGCAGTTCACTACATTCATAATGGAGTCCAAGGAAACCGCGACCAAGCACCCCTAAGGAATAATAATCTCCCTCGACAGCAGCATTTTCAACACTTTGATAACCTAGAAATGCCCCTAAGCCAAGTGTTCGAGGCATTGGTGAAGTGAAACATACTCAAGCCCCTCAAAAAATATCAACCGAGGAATCCCCATCCTAACCCAGATATGACCAAGTGGTGTGCCTTCCACAACTATCCTGGCCACACAACCGACCATTGCATCGTGATAAAGCAAGTAGTCCAAGGGTTAATCGAAGAGGGAAGGTTGGAATTCCCCCGTGGTCCTAACACAGTCGGAAATCCATTCCCCAGAAACGATAGGGTGAACATTGTGGAATTCAGTGAAACCTTAGGTATGGGTGAGTCCTCTGCACTTTTCGGGTCTGTCAACATGTTGTCTAGTGATGATTTGGGGCATGACGACAGAAATAGGTGTTCCCGTAATGAAGAATTCCGGAGAGAAAGTCTGAGAATGTCTGTTTCTCTACGATCCTTGCCACCAAAGCACACCAATGGATTTATTGAATCCTCCCCTAAAATAAGGCAGTGCTAGACAGGCCAAGCAAGCGGCAACATCAGAAATGGTATAACTTTCACGGATGCGGACCTGCCAGAATGTGAAAATAGGCACAACGAGGCCCTACACATCCTCGTAAAGTTGGAAAGGTTCTACCTCCCAGATGTTTTGGTTGACAATGGCTCGTCGGTCAATATCCTCGCTGCACGCACAATGAAGCAATTAAGAATCACCCATTCCCGGATGAGACCTTCTTCCCGAATGATCTGAGCCTACGACTCCAAGGCCCGCGCCGTTCTGGGAACGATTACCTTGGACCTCGAATTCAATGAGCAAAGGGAGTCGGTGGAATTCCAAGTGGTGGAAGTCGAGTCTAACTTCTCCGCCTTACTAGGACGACCTTGGCTCCACCAGATGAAGGCAATTCATTAACCCTATACTAATGTCTGAAGTTTATTGATGTCAAGGGGAACCTCGAGATAATCCATGGAACCAGCATGATGGAAAGCGCCTGGGTAGCAGACTATAACACGGAAGAGGGTCCCGATATGACTAAGTACTACTTGGTAGACGAAGCTCCAGACATAGTCCAATTAAAAGGGGATCCTTACACCAATGCGGTAGGGTTTGATGAGCTAGAGCCCGAGGAATCCATGAGCCAAGATGAAGAGTCGGAACGATGCGACTGTGAGGAATTCCTAAGGGAAGATCTAGAAATGGACGCCCAAATGGAGCTTGACCGGGGAATAGACAAGTACTTCATCGAAAATCCCCTAGAAGGCATACCTACCTCCAATGCTTTGGGATTTATCAACTCCCATGTGGACGCATTCAAATCCCGAGGAGGTGAGCATGGCGGCGTAATCCAATCCAGCATCCCATTACATGGTATAGAGAAAGGATGGAGCAATATTCTTTCGGATATGGCCAGAGCAGGAAGGATAACATGGCATGAAGATTCGGCCTTCGTGACTATAGCCCGAGCAAAAATCTTCTCTACGGGAGCAAGTTTCCTAACAGTGGTCAGCATCAGCAATAGTAGGCTCCAATGCCACAAATACATCACTATCCTGGAAAAGGCCCTTCATGACCTATATCATCGAAATTTCTTGGGATCCGGTAAAAGCAACAAAGAGATGCTCCCTAGGAAACAACAGTTCGCCTCTTCGACTTTCATCTCACGGAGCACTTTTATGAGGGCAGCCATTTAGGCGTTTTGCTTAGCCATTTTGGCATTTTTCTCATCAATTTGCTTACTTTGTTCATCAATCCCAAGCAGGGTTTTGATGAGTTCGGCCTTAGCTTCCTTGATTTCGGCCTCGATGACAGAAGGAGAAGCAGACATTGTGTCGAGCTTTGGCGAAGAACCTAGATGTGTAGTAACCGTGTTAAACAATGATCGAGTCCAAACAAGTCGGCTGAATAGGGTGAATGAAGGCATGAAGGTTTTGGCCAAAACACGAAAAGACCGAACACTTGTCTCGCACGGGACAAGTAGTCTCACGCGAGACAACACCACTGGAAGTCACATTTTTTCTGATTTTAATCCTAATTTTGGTCGGACGGAAAATCCGTTTTGGGGGTTTCTAATATTCAAAACCAAACCTAAGGACCTAAGGGTCGAAGTAATCTCAAGTAACATCAAGTTTTGTGCAATAAATTTGGTAAGAGTTTTTCTCATTAGGGGCAAATCCGAAGGGACAATCGTAGGGACATTTACGAAGTGACAATTTATTGATTTTTTTCATGGTTCATTGCACAAAACGATCTTGACAAGAGATTACAAAGACTCCAAGATTAAATCGATCGGTCACGGAGTGTCCTAAAAAGTAAATCTACATGATATGTGGTTGATGCAGGGCTGGAAGGCTAGACTCCCCGCGATATGACAAACTAGCTAGGTGGATTGAAGACGCGGTGTGGGATGATCCAACTTCGGAGAGACCGACGACTAGGTGGTTACCGTCATCCGTCCTTAGTGTGGGTCCCGGGTTTATCAAGGGTATGTAGTGCAATGACAGTTATAATATGAGTGCGCATGTGTGAGAGTCAATCTAGATGATAGAGAAAAATAGAAAGTTTTTTTTTGAAAACAAAAGAAAAATAAGCAATGGCCGCACCAAGTGGTTCCCTACGTTTCTCCTAAATTAGGAAGACTCAGGCCGTCGTAGTTCCACATAAAGAGAGAGAGAGAGAGAGATAATTAACTTAATTAATTACAAAGTCCGAGTCAATCAATGACCGATAAAAAATAAAATAATTCAATCTCACGCAAGTATATAAGTTCAAGTAATTAATAATTACTCTATCCTGCAAAATAAAGTTAATACAAGCAAAATAGAAATAATAATTTATTTTGACTTTTCTGAATTTTTAAAACTTTTCTGTAAGTTTTTTTTTATATGGTCAAACTTGATAACAATCAACTGACCTAACCTCCTTTTTTATGGTCAAACTTGATAAAAGTCAACTGGGGAAGTTTTAAAATTGAATGTTAGTTTCGCGCGGGACTACCTTGTCCCGCGCTGGACAAGCATTCTGACAATAATTTTTTTTTGACGAAAACAGTACAGAAAAATCTGAAAAATCCAGAAAAGTCAAATTTTTTGCAGGAAATTAAAAAGATTGATAATACTCAATTGTAACACAAGTCTAACCCTCTTAATTAATTTTCCCCAGCGGAGTCGCCAAAACTGTAGCGTTAATATTTTATTTGAATAACAGAGTCGCCACTTATTATTTATTTAGGAAAACAATAAGAAAAACCTTTTTGATGATTTAAAGAGATTTGAGGGTTCGGGGGTTACGTTATGGAATGGAAAGGTCGAGGAGCACCCATTCCACCCAATCCGGAGATCGGTCTTGCCAATTGAGTATTATCAATCAAATATGAATAATAAAACCCTAATTAATTTCTTAATTAGGAATGTCGGGTTGTATGCTTCGAGATCGCCTCTATTGATTGAAGGGACTCTAGGCTAACACTTTTGATGGGATTACACTACTCTAAAAGCAATTGGAGGGGTTGAGAAGAAGAATAGGAGTTTACCTTGTGTTTAGGGAGTATTTGATTTAGAACGTGGTTCTTGTGTCTTCTCGGTCGAGAAATGATTTGGACAGAGCTTCGCCTTGATTCTAGGCTTGAGCCTTGATGCTCGTCAATCAACAAGGTTGATGGACGAATTTGGGTGTTTTGTTTATGAGTGATTCACAGGAATCTTTCGAGGAGAGAAACCAGTAAATTTTAGGGGATCGATCGTCGTGAATTCGGGATCTGAAATACTGAAAGTCATCAGGTATTTATAGGGGTTTAGAGAGGTAAAAGTGGAATAGGATTCCACCCAAAGAAGGTTCTGGAACTCCACAATCATTGGATACTCGGATTGAATAAGATTTATCAAGAGAAGAGGTTGAAACGGAGAAGGAAAGTGATTCTGCACATCCTGCAGAGGGGTTGTCTGGCGCGAGACACGTATGTCCCGCAAGGGACAACTAGTCAATTGACTATTTTGTCCTCTTCAGTTATTCCATTAGTCAGTTAAGTTCAAAACTAACGAGATTAGTTAGAAACTTAACGAAACATGCCGGAACTAATATGCTTTCATCAAAACACAAAAGAGAGATGAAATGTAGTGTAATCATGAATTATTGGTTCAGAATGGGGTATGTACACCTACCAATTGTTGCTTTGGCTGTGGCTCTGCTTCTGGTGCTGGCAGAGGCCTTTTTTGTTGCCTCCTATTATCTAGCAACCCAGTACCATCAGCAATGCTATTAGAACGAGTCGCCCTTCTAGCATGGCACCCTGGATGAGGGGGAGGTAGGTTAGCATTACGATTTCCAGCACCGGTGTCTATGTTTCCACCGGTGATCCCTTGTTCGCTCTCAGTAGAGTGGGTGGCGGTGTGACCGTCTGATACCATGATGAATCTTTTGATTGGATTTCAAGGTAAAAAAGCTTCGTTTTTCGGTAATGGAACCAAACTGATGCTGCAGGAAACGTGTTGATCAGCCTACGTCCAGTAATTAGGTTGATCAACTGGCTTTAATTGACCTGAAACAAGGAACCCACGACTAGCCGGAATGGTCTCTGGCTTAGACCCTCGGGCGTGAGAGTAAGTATGGTGTTTAGAGCTAATGAATTATAATGAACAGAGTATTTAGAATAACAAATAGCAATTACCTTAAAATCGTTGATGTTGTAAGGTATTTATAGGCGTTGATAAGAGTTGTAATTGTAGTTGGATTGCAGTTGGATTGCATGAAATCCCTATAATCATGGAACGAATCGTGTAGGAGATCATGTACGTAAATAACTCCTGATTTGTAGGACTTCCGTTATGGAAAGAGTTGTAAATACGCTTTGACTTTGTAGGTCGACGTACGTTTGTATGTCGAGGTCGCCTGTATGAATCTAGGTCGACCTGACTGTTTGATATAGCCGAATGATATTCGTACAAGATATGGATCGTATGTCGGACTAAGCTTAGGTCGGGACCATGGAGGTCGAACAATGAGCTAGGTCGAGTGATCTTTGCTGATGGGTCTTGGGCCTGATAATGATTGGGCCGACCCACTAAGGACGTGGTGGCAATATTGTCTGAATAACTGGGCTTTGCTCGCTGGGCCTAGCCCGTCACTTTTATTTCGTTCATGAAATAATATTTTAGACTTTTTATGTCGGACAAAGCTTAGGTCGGAACCATGAAGGTTGGACAATGAGCTAGGTCGACTGATCTTTGCTGATGGGCTTTGAGCCTGATAATGATTGGGCCGACCCACTAAGGACATAGTGGCAATATTGTCTGAATAACTGGGCTTTGCTCGCTGGGCCTAGCTCGTCACTTTTATTCCGTTCAGGAAATAATATTTTAGACTTTTTTTAGTAGTGATTTTTTTTTACAAAGAGGTAAATATAAAAAGATTGAAAAAAACTAAACAAATGAAAGTATATAAAATAAAAGTGGGACGTACTACCCTTTATTTTTTCATATATTTTATTGACTAGGGAATAATATTTTGGACTTTTTTTATTACTGGATTTTTTTTTACAAAAAGGTAAATAAAAATGTTAAAAAATTTAAACAAATAAAAGTATATAAAGAAAAACTAAATCATAAATCTCATACATTAAACCTAAATCTCGTATATACCGTATACCCTTAACCTTAAATCTAAATCATAGACTCCATACCCCATCATATCCTAATTCATCTACCTATATCTCATGTATACCCTATACCCTAAACCTTAAATCTAAATGATATACTTACCCTAAACCCTAATTCATCCACCTTAACCATATACCTTAAACCTTAAATCATATACTCCGTACCCCATACCCCAAATCTTAATTCATCTACTTAAATCTCATATATACCCTATATTATAAACCTTAAATATAAATCATATACTTCATACCCTAAACCCTAATTCATCTACATTAATCCCATATATAGCTATACCCTAATACTTAAATCAAAATCATATACTCTATACTCTAAACCCTAATTCATCTACATTATTCTCATATATATCCTATACCCTAAACCTTAAATCACAACTATATACTCCATACCCTAAACCCTAATTCATATACCTTAACCATATACCCCATACTCTATTCCCCTAAATCATATACTTGTTTTGGACAAATTTCAACAATTAAATTTATCTTATCGAGGATGTTTGGGCACAAATGGAATATAATTCACAAAGGCAAGATGAACACAAGGATGTAATGAGGAAACCTTTCGAACAATCGTTCTAAGGAAAAACCTCGGGAGGCTTTTGGAAAGCCTACCTAAACCAAAGAGATATTATTTGAGTATGGTAGTTTTCGAGTACAAGTGCAGAGTGAAAGTGAGTAAAAATGTGTAACGTGTACATATGTGCTTTCTAAGAGTAATATATAGGCATAATTGTAACTGAAAAAACAACATCTTGAATGTAATGCTGAAATCTCGCCTAGAATCTCATCACTTGTTGATGGGGATCAGCCGTTATCCTTTGGTTGAAGGATGAGACCGTTGTATTGTGGCTTGACCAAGTCTATGCACTCATTTAAATGAGTCATTTTTATTTATCTCTGTATTCCTGAAAAATATGAAAATACAACAAACAATTTCAAGGCGTTAGTCCAAGATGTAAGTCAAGATGTTACCTTAAGATGGATGTCCAAGACGTAGAACATGTTAAGTGAATTTTTTAGGGTGAAACAATTGCCCCCAAAATATTAAGGCTTTTCCATGCTGAAATACGAAAAGTCTTAATTTTTTTGACAAGTGTATCCTTACGTGACGGTTTGAAAGGAAGTTATAGAGTCATGAAAGGAATCAGTAACAGTCATTCTCGGATATCGTTACTAGCAACAAATCTTTTCAAATCCCTTCCATACCGGTGTCTCTTCCTATATTACGACAAGGTCATCCTAGACGGTGCAATTTTCCTCCATATTTGCTAAGGCCAAAGCTGCAATATTTCTTCAAAAAGTAGGTTGGATTTTTCATTCCATCAGATCGGTTTTCTTCGACAAGTTCATGCTAACATACATATGATGTGACTTGCAGTGACTCGTTCTGGCTTTACGGCGAATGACATTGTGGCTAAGTATAAAGGCAAGAAGAAAGTAGAAGAGAACGTACCTGAGGCGGATAATAAAATTACTTTGAAGAGAAAAAGAGAGGATCATGATACTAATGCGGAGAAGAAAACTCGAAGTGAGGAGGTGCTAGAGAGTCAGGTAATTGTTTATTTTGAACTTTTGTTTACGTACTCCTTCATTCTGGTCGATATCACTTGTTTCATTGATAACAGGCTGTTTCGATTGCTAAGTTGATGTCTAAAGAAATCAGAATGTGGAAGGTAAAATGTGACACTTTAGACACGGATAGGGCCGAATATGAGAAGGATATGAAGGATGCAACTAAGATAATAAGAGAGAAGAATCTAGAAATCTGGGCTAAAAATCAAGAAATTTTGAAATGGAGGGCTAGACTTGCTAGTGTTGACGCGAGACATGAGAGGGAGATGAGAATACTACGTGATGATATGGTGAATGAGACTGGGAAGGCAGTTTTTGAAGCAAGAATCCAAATGATCAAGGAATATCAAGAAGGAGAGCACGTGAACTGGGACTTGGATGAGGAGAATGCTGCTTTGCAGAGGATTGTTGATGAAAAGACAGGCGAGGTTACCTCCAGGAAGGTTGAGCAGGCTGATGATGCTCAAGACAGTAACACTGAATGACTGTAGGATGTTTTATCTCTTTCTCTTAAAAACAATTTGATGAGGATTTATCTTCAAGGAGATTTTTTAATTTGTAAGGACTCATAAGAGTCAACACGTTAGCTTTTCCGGAGATGTTGGGTTGGTTCAACATCTTAGTCTTTGTGGGGCCTTTTTACCCTTTCTCTTGGATTTTTATATTGAGACTACTTTGTTGATTATGGACTCTTTGTTGTTCATTGGTAACATGTAAACTTTACAACCACTTGACGGGGATAACATGTCAATGTTATTACCAAGTTGAAAAGACAACATGTAACAATGTTGTAACCAAGTTGAAAAGACAATATGTAACAATGTTGTAACCATTGGTTCCCGAATAGTGGGAAAACGTGCGCTCAGGCGAGGTTATGATAACCAATAGACTTAGAAAAGATGTAAAATCTTTTAAACTGTAGAAGGTAAATACCTTATCATGCGTCAAGGCGTAGTTATTGTAACTAACAAGCTTTAGAAAAAAACGTATCATCTTTTAAACCGTAGCAAGTGTTACCTTACGAGTTAACAAGGTGTATCACTGGGTGTGGAAACCGTAATAAATTTCAACTTACATGTAATAATGCTTCAGATGTAGGGCGTTCCAGCTTCTAGGTATTCGGATGCCATCTGGGGTAGACAACCAATACGCACCTTTTCCTGCTTCAGCGTCTACGAGGTAGGGACCTTCCCACTTTGGAGCTAATTTTCCTGCGTGCAATTCCCTGGTATTTTGGAATACTTTTCGTAGCACCAAGTCTCCAGCCTGAAAGCGTCTTATTTTCACATTACTGTTGTATGACCTAGAAATCCTTTGTTGGTAGGCGACCATCCTTATCTTGGCTATGTCTCTGAGTTCATCCACGATATCTAAATCTTGAGCTAGTAGGTAGTTATTGTCTTCAGGAGTTAATAATCCATATCTTGCGGTTGGGATCGCTACTTCTATGGGGAGCACAGCTTCAGTGCCAAATACCAAAGAGTACGATGTCTGTCCTGTAGCATTCTTAGATGTTGTCCTGTCAGCCCATAACACGAGTGGTAATTCATCAGCCCATCTTCCCCTTTTTTGATCTAATAGTTTTTTCAGGTTGCTAATAATCAACTTGTTGCTGGACTCAACCTGTCCATTGGCTTGAGGATGGACAAGGGTTGACGTTATCAGTTTGATTCCCCACCTTGAACAGAAATCCCTTGTCTTTTGCTAATAAACTGAGAACCATTATCACAAATGATTTCTGAAGGAACGCCAAATCTGCTCAAGATGTTCTTCTTTAAAAAGGATATGACCTCCCTGTCCCGTACTTGGACATATGCCTCTGCTTCGATCCACTTGGAGAAGTAATCTGTCATGGCTAACATGAACACCCTTCCCCCTGGAGCCTTTGGCAGCTTGCCGACTATGTCCATGCCCCATTGCATGAAAGGCCAGGACAAAAGTACGGGATGAAGAGGTTCGGCAGGTTGATGCAAGATGTTGCTATGCCATTGACAAGCGTCGCACTTTAAAGCAAAATCCATTGCATCTTGTCTTATAGTGGGCCAATAGTATCCCGTTTTAAGGGCTTTGGAAGATAACGACTTTCCTCCGGAATGATTCCCACACTCACCCCATGTAGATCATTTAGGACTTCTTCAACTTATCTGGGCTCTAAATACCTCATGTAAAGACCTGTCGCATACCTTCAGAATAAAGTGTTATTAATTAAAATGAACCGGGACATCTTCATCCTGAATGACCTTTGATTTTTGACGTCCAGTGGAATGGTTCCGTCCTGCAAATACCGGATAATAGGTTGGATCCACGTTGACGCCGCACCATGACCTGGAGAAGATGCTTCCGAATGATCTAAGGCCACGCATTCTTCAGTTGGGTCAATAGCTGGGTATTGGACATATATGATTAGGATGTTGGTATTTATCATTGGCCCACATGTTGACCCTAAGTTGGCTAAAGCGTCGGCTTCAACATTTTCTTCGCGTGGTACCCGTTCTAAGGAAAAACTAACAAAACGTGCGGCTAACGCTTTAACATGCTGGAGGTAAAGTGTCATCCTGGTGCTCTTAGCTGCATAAGATCCGTTAAAATGATTAACTAGCAATAAGGAATCAATAAAATACATTAAGATGAGTAACTTCTAAACTAAGAGCAGTAGATAAACCAATGATCAAAGCTTCATATTCGGCTTCGTTATTGGTTGCCTGGAATTCACAAGAAATCGCCTGAGGAATCAATTCGCCTTGAGGCGATTTTAATAAGATGCCCAGTCCTGCGCTGATGTGGCGGATTTTACTATGTGTATTTCCCTAATTTTCTGAGCATTTTATCCTTATTTTAATGTAAATTAGATTAGTTTTTATGTAATTTTGAGTAGATGACGGATTGGTAATTTTGAGACATGTTTTGATAATTATATGAGGTTCTTCGGAGTCTATCAGAAGTGCATGAACCAAACTGCAGAGTAACAAAGTTCAGAGGCTAGAAGGATATTGCTGAAGACTTGGAGGATCAAATTCAGAGTTCAAAAATTCAATTTAAAATCGCTGTGGTGAGTAGTGGTTGAGGAAGTAAAATTATTTTGCAAAGGGAACAAGCAGTATTAAATTTGGCAATTAAAGATTCCTAAACCAATGCTTTGACCGGCACCTTGAGAGTGGACTTCAGCACGTGAATTGGAGACCGGCACATGGACCTAGGCAATTCAAGAGGTTGACCGCAGGAGAAGAGAATGGATTTTGAATTTTATTTTCTTTTCTTTTTCCCTTTTCCCTATTTTCTATTATTATTGAGTTTTATTAGTTTAGGTTTTGTTTTTTTTTAGAAGGAGGTATAAGTACTCTTTTTATTTTCAGTTTTAGGGTTCCTTCTGGATGTTATTTTTCATCTAGAGAAAAGCTTGGAACCTTCATGGAAGCTTAAGCTTTTTGACTTTGGATTTGATTGCTTGAACCCCTAGTTATCAATTTGAGGTATTTTCTTTTCTATTTGTTTATCTCTATTCATAATTTTACTCGTGTTGATTTTGGATTTATAATTAGGTTTTGTGAACTTGATCAATTCATTTATTCTGTTTATGAATCTTTGCTAGAATTCTCTATTACTGTGCCAGTGTAGGAATTCAATAGTAGCATCTTTTCGATTTATGCATGTGCCATGGTGAATTGTTAAGTGGGTAAAATTAGACGATTATCTATATGAAATAATTGTAGAAAGCGTTCTTGATCTTGGTTTCTTAAATCGTTCATCAATTAATTCTGCGATCTAGACTGTGCCAGTTAGATTAATTTATTAATTAGGGTTTCTAGTGAGTGTGCCACTGCTAGTAACTAATCTGAAAGAAGAAACAGAGATTGCAATATATCTCGTGATCAGGTGAATAGGGTGACATTGAAAAGAGGTATCAATGATAATTGCATAATTAGGTGGGGACGGAATCAAATCTGAAGTGTTTCCAAACTATTGTTTTTTTTATTCTAAATTAGTTTAATTTCTGTTCTTAGGAAGTAATTGAAAATCAATCAAAACCCCCGATCTGGTCAAGTGACTGTTCGTAAATAATCACTGTTCCTCGTGGATCGACCCTGACTTACCCTAATTACATTATTAGTGGCCGAGTTTAGGTCTAATTTAGTAGGCGTGCGACTAAGCCTATCAAATTTTGGCGCCGTTGCCGGGGAACGGTGTAATTGTTTGCGATCTTATTCTGTTCTTAATCTATTTCTTTTTCTTTTTATTTATTTTTGTTTTAGTATTTGTGTTATTCGCTAAGTGATTTCCCCTGATCCCCTGTGGTGTGTAACCGTGCATGGTTCACACCCGTTCTACTAATAATTTACTTGTTTCGCTTGACCCAGAAATCGAAAGATCTTTCAGGAAAGGGCGACAACAAAGCAGGAGAGTTAAGGAGATATTATTAGCTGAAGAGATGCAGGACGGAAATAATAATGGTGGTGGTGGTGGTGAACAAGCAGTTCCTCCACAGACTTTGAGGCAAAGGACTGCCCCGAATTGGAATGAGCAACCACATGTCGTCCAATTCCCGGCCTTACCTGCCGGGGTGACATTTGAGTTGAAGACGGGGCTACTCAATCAGCTACCGCACTTCACAGGGATGCCCGGAGAGGATCCCAATCAGCACATCTCTCAATTTGTGCAAATCTGTCAGAGTATGAAGCCGGTGTCGATTCCGATAGAGCACCTGTTATTGAGGGCGTTTTCTTTCACACTGAAAGATAACGCGAATGGTTGGTACTACCACTTGCCCCCCAACAGCATCACAACATGGCAGCAGATGAAAGAAGTATTCTTGGAGGAGTTCTTCCCTCAGGACTAGATTAATATAATGAAGAGGGACATCAGCAATATGGAGCAAAAGGCAGATGAGACTCTTTACGACTACTACAATCGCTTCCACAAGCTTTGTAGGAGTTGTCCATATCATGGGTTTACTGAGGAGCAGCTGATCGTCTATTTTCATGGGGGGTTGACCATTCAGGATAAGAGGTTAGTGGATTCGTGCTGTGGGGGAAGTATTTTGAATAAGACCACTGATGAAGCTAAAAAATTGATCGAGGAGCTAGCTAAGAGTACGAGGACCCATGGCAAGAGGTCAACTGTGAGACAGGTTAGCGCAGCAGGTTCTAGCAGTGGGTTGACTAGTAAGCTCGAGACAGATATGGAGGATCTTAAGGGTATGGTAAAGCAGTTGGTTCTGGGACAGACACCGAAGCAGTGTGGGATTTGCTATGACATTACGCACCCTACAGATTCATGCCCTTCGTTGCAGACGGGTGAGATGGAGGATGTCAATGCAGTTGGTTTTGTGCAGCAGGGACAGAGACCGATGGGCAACACTTATAACCCCAACTGGAGAAATCATCCTAATTTCAGATGGGGTACAGGTCCGCAGCAGAATCAGTCGGGTGGTCAGGGACAGCAGTTTGGTAATCAGTCGGGTTATCAGAAGCAGCAGTATCAGGGTTATAGACCACCATTTGGACAGCCATCACCGCAGCCACAGCAGCCACAGCAGCCACAGCAGCCGCAGCAGCAGGGACAGTCTACTGAAGATATGTTCCGTACACTGGCTCAGAGTATGAGCACCTTATCCACTGCCTTCAGCGACGCAGAGAACTCGATACAAGTATCAGCAATCTTCAGCAGTATCAGCAGAGGACTGATATGAGTATCAGTGGTCTGGAGAGACAGATGGGACAGATAGCAGATGCTTTGGGTAGGATGGAGGCTCAGAATTCGGGAAAGCTGCCTTCACAGACTGAACCGAATCCAAAGCAGAATGCATGTGCGATCACTCTTCGCAGTGGTAAGGAGCTGCAGGACAGGGTTGTAGCAGAGGAACCGGATATTGAGGTTGATATATCAGAGCCAATACAGAAGGTACCCGATCAGAAAGAAGTTACACCAGTGGTTAGGGCTCCTGTATATGAGCCTGAGGTTCCATTCCCCGAGGCCTTGAAAGAGCATCGAAAGCCAGAGCCTGACAAGGCTATTTATGACACTTTTAAGAGGTTGGAGGTTAATATTCCTTTCTTGGATTTTCTTCAGACTGTCCCGAGGTATGCGAAGTTCTTGAAGGAGTTGTGTACTCTGAAGAGAAATCAGAAGGAGAGGAGTATGAAGAAGGGTAAGGTTAGTGAGCACGTGTCTGCAGTGTATCAGCGGAAATTGCCTAAGAAGTGCAGTGACCCAGGGATGTTCGTGATTCCAGTTACTTTGGGGGATGCTTCTGAGCACAAGGCTATGTTAGACTTGGGGGCGTCAATCAATGTTATGCCCTATTCGATGTTTGAAACTCTTAAGTTGGGACCACTGCAGGATACTAGAGTTGTGATACAGCTAGCGAATAGGTCGAATGCCTACCCGAAGGGATTGGTAGAAGATGTGTTGGTTAGAGTGGGGAAGATGATATTTCCCGCAGATTTCTATGTGCTAGAGATGGAGTCGGATCCCAAGGCTCCCATATTGTTGGGGAGGCCTTTTATGTCGACGGCGAGGACAAAACTTGATGTGGCTAATGGTTCCTTGACAATGGAATTTGATGGCCAAGTGATGGAGTTCAATATCTTTGACTCTATGAGATACCCTAAGGATACGGAGTCACTGTGCTTCATTGATTTGATCGAGCCATTGGTAGAGGAGGTGTTTGAGGTGTCCAGTGGAGATGATGATCTCAAGACTGCATTAGAGAATGCGTTGGGGTATGCTAGTTTGGAGTTTAACATCTCAGATTCGATGAAGGAAGCAGTTATGGGTCTTACAGAGAGTGCTATGTTTGCTACAGAACCGGGTCGTGGTTATATGAAGTTAGAGGTTCCGGTTGAGAGGCTTGTTCCATCTATAGAGAAGGCACCGGAGCTTGAGTTGAAGGTTCTCCCTGAGCACCTTAAGTATGTTTATTTAGGTGAGGGAGAGACGCTTCCGGTGGTGATTTCTAGCAGTTTGACTGAGGATCAAGAGAAGAGGTTGATTGAGGTGGTTCGGGAGCGGAAATCCGCGATTGGTTGGACTATTGCCGATCTCAAGGGCATTAGTCCATCTTTGTGTATGCACCGGATCAACCTAGAGGAGGGTGCGAAGCCAGTGAGACAACCGCAGCGAAGACTTAACCCGCCAATGATGGAGGCGGTAAAGAAAGAGGTTCTGAAGCTACTACAGATGGGGATCATTTATCCCATCTCCGACAGTAAGTGGGTGAGCCCCACGCAGTGTGTCCCCAAGAGGGGCGGGATCACAGTTTCCCGCAATCAGAAGGGAGAGTTGGTTCCAACCCGGGATCAAACGGGGATCCGTGTATGCATTGACCTCCGACGCTTAAATGAGGTAACTCTTAAAGACCACTTCCCCCTCCCCTTTATTGATCAGATGTTGGAAAGGTTGGCCGGAAGGGCGTATTTTTGTTTTCTTGATGGTTTTTCCGGGTATTTTCAAATACCTATCGCCCCGGAAGACCAAGAGAAAACTACATTTACTTGCCCCTTCGGCACTTTTGCCTATCGGAGAATGCCATTTGGATTGTGCAATGCACCTGGAACTTTTCAAAGGTGCATGATGAGTATATTCTCCGATTTTGTGGAAAGATGTATGGAAGTTTTCATGGATGACTTCACTGTCCATGGAGACTCGTTTGATGAATGCCTTGCTCATTTAGGACTAGTGTTGGATAAATGCATTGAAACTAATTTGGTCCTAAATTTTGAAAAATGTCATTTTATGGTCGAGCAAGGCATTGTGTTAGGTCATGTTGTGTCAAAAAGGGGTATTGAAGTTGACAAAGCTAAGATTGATGTCATTTCTTCACTTCCTTACCCCACCAACGTGCGTGAAGTCCGGTCATTTCTTGGTCATGCCGGGTTTTACCGGAGATTTATAAAGGACTTCTCAAAGATTGCTTCACCTCTATGCACCCTGTTGCAGAAAGAGGTTGATTTTAATTTTGATGATATTTGCAAGCAATCTTTTGATGAGTTGAAGTCTAGGTTGACAACCACCCCCATTATTCAAGCACCCGATTGGTCTCGTCCCTTTGAGATCATGTGTGATGCGAGTGATTATGCTGTGGGGGCGGTTTTGGGTCAAAAAGTGGAGCGTGCCTCGCATGTAATCTATTATGCGTCGATGACTTTGAATGGGGCACAAAGAAATTACTCCACCACAGAAAAGGAGATGTTGGCGGTGGTCTTTGCACTAGAAAAATTTAGGTCCTACTTCTTGGGCACGAAAATCATTGTTTACACCGACCACGCTGCTCTTAAGTACTTGATGTCTAAAAAAGAGGCTAAACCGAGACTCATTCGGTGGATTCTCTTGTTGAGTGAGTTTGATATAGAGGTAAAGGACAAAAAGGGGGCTGAAAATTTAGTTGCCGATCATTTGAGTCGCCTTGTAATAGAGGAGGACAAGCCTTATAAACAAGCCCCAATCCGGGGTGAGTTTCCTGATGAGGTTCTTTGGGCAGTTAATTCTATGGCTCCTTGGTATGCGGACTTGGTCAATTTTCTCGTTTCTAATAGATTCCCTCCGGGGATGTCAAAATCGAAAAGAGACAAAGTCCGTAGTGATGCCAAATATTATGTGTGGGATGAGCCCAACTTGTGGAGGCATTGTGCCGACCAAGTCATTCGGAGGTGTATTCCCGATAGTGAGGTGTCCTCTATTCTCAAATTCTGTCATGAGCAGGCGTGTGGTGGTCATTTTGGTGACCGCTAGGAAAGTCTTAGATTGTGGCTTCTTTTGGCCTACTTTGTTCCGGGATGCGGTCACTTTTTGTCAGTCGTGTGATAGGTGCCAAAGGGTTGGTAATATTGGGCGCCGTAATGAAATGCCACAAACTCTCATTGTGAATTGTGAAATCTTTGATGTATGGGGAATAGACTTTATGGGTCCGTTTCCTAATTCTTGTGGGTTTGTGTACATTTTGCTTGCGGTTGACTATGTGTCCAAATGGGTGGAAGCCATCCCTACCCGCACTGATGATTCAAAAGTGGTGGTCAACTTCCTTAGGAGCAACATTTTATGTCGGTTTGGGATGCCGAGGGCCATTATAAGTGATAGGGGGACACATTTTTGCAATAAGGCAGTCGAGGCGTTAGTCAAGAAATATCACATCACCCATAAGGTGTCGACTGCTTATCACCCCCAAACAAATGGCCAAGCTGAGGTGTCCAATAGAGAGATAAAATCCATCCTTGAAAAAACTGTGAACCCGAATAGAAAGGATTGGAGTCAAAGGCTTGATGATGTGTTGTGGGCTTACCGGACTGCATATAAGACACCAATTGGTATGTCACCATATCGGTTGGTGTTTGGTAAACCTTGCCATTTGCCGGTTGAGCTTGAACACAAAGCCTATTGGGCGGTCAAAAAGTTCAACTTGAACTTAGAGGGTTCCGGTGAGGAGCGAAAATTGCACTTGAGTGAATTGGATGAGATTAGGAGAGATGCATATGAGAATAATCTCCTTTATAAGGAGCGAGCGAAGATTTGGCATGACAAAATGATCATTAGAAAGGACTTTAAGGTAGGTCAAAAGGTCCTTCTTTTTAATTCCCGTCTTCGTTTGTTTCCGGGCAAGTTGAGGTCCCGGTGGACCGGTCCTTATGTGGTGAGGGAGGTGTCCCCGCTTGGGACGGTAGTAATCTCAAGTCCTAATGAGGACAAAGGATTCAAGGTGAATGGTCAACGGTTAAAACCGTATTTTGAAAATGAAGTAGTGAATACCGCGAGTTTGGAGGAGATTGATCTCCAAGACCCGGTATATGTTTGATTGCTTTGGGTCCTAGTCTTGTCAAAGACTTTAAACTTTGATGCTAGCCGGGGGCTTACCCGGCATTTGGTCTAGCTAAAGACGTTAAAGACGGGCGGCTAACCGGGAGGCAACCCGGGATTTAATTGCTTATTTTATTAGACATTCTGTACATTATGTTTTTACATTATGTTTTTAATTTTTGTTTTATTTTTATTGATGTCTAGAATCGGTGCTACTGAGGTTTTTTATTTTGTGGTGTTTGTGCAGGGAAGAACAATGGAGAAAGGAGCAAAAATGATGCATGGGGCCTCAATTAAAAAAAAAAAGCAACAAGAAAAAAAAAAGGAGTATGAGGCGCCCTCCCCAATCCTTCCAGGCGGCCGCACCATATTGCCAAATTCCAAGGCCAACAATTTGTGTATAAGGCGCCCGCCCCACTATAGTCCTTGCGCCCGCCTCATAGGCCGAAGGTGTGGCCAAGAATTTCAAATGTTCATGCGGCCGCCCAGTGCATATTGATGCGCACGCCTCAAAGTGGAAAGAAATTAAGGCCAACATTTGGAGTATAAGGCGCCCGCCTCAATTTATATTAGGCGCCCGCCTCGCATTTGCCAATTCCAGTTCCTTGTTTCGGACCTTCAGGCGCTCGCCTCACCCCTCCATTGGCGGCCGCCTCGCGTACCCGTCCGTTGATGATCCGACCCAATGAAGATGTAAACGGGTCGAATGGATTTTAAATGGGTCATGATATTAATACAATTTGGGTCCAACTCCTCATTAACAAAACCTCAATTAACCGTGTCTCTCTTCTCTCTCTCTCTACCTTCTCAAAATCCGGCCAACCCCCCCTATTCAATCCGGCGAAATCCCCTCTTTCCACCTCAAATCCCGACACCATTCCTCCAAGAACCATCATTCCCTCACCCTAAACCTTCGTATTAACCGACCCTTGGTCAATTCCGGGCAGTTTTCTTCTCCAACCCTTGAGAAATCCGGCGGCTTTTTGGATTTTCCGGCCAAAAGTTTGAAGATTTCGGCAAGCACCTTGAGTTTTCCGGCGAAGGCTGATTTGTACGGTGGGTTTTCTCCAGAAATTTTGAAAGGTCCGAACTTCTTCTCTTCTCTATTTGGATTGCAATTTTGTTTGGGTTGAGTAGTTGGCGTTTATTTGTTGATTGGTATTTGCTTTGAGTTGATTATGGGTAAAACTAAAGAGCCATCGAAAAAGGGAAGTAAGAAAAAGCAAAAGGTTGTTGAAAGTTCATCTAATGTTCCTGTCCCTCCCCTCGGAACCCTTTTGCGTTGTGAGGATCCTCATGATTTCTCAAGGTTTAATTACTACATGTCCCAAAATTATTTCTATTCCCATACGAATAGGGGCATAATCGCAGAGAGACAGTTTAACATCGTATCGTTTGGGCTTATTGATAAATTTGGGTTTCGAAAGTGGCAACAGTTTTGTGATGAGCCTAAGGGGGAGGGTAATAGCTTGATGGTGAAAGAATTTTATTCGAATATGAACAAAATCCCCATGGATCGAGAGCATTCTTTTGTGAGGGGGAAGACAATTAAATTCAGGAGTGAGGATATTAATAAATTCTATGGGCTCCCCAGAGTGAAACGGGAGGAATGTGAGTATTTTAAAGCAACAAATGGGGATTGGAGTATATATTTTGCGGATGTGGCGAGGACGTTGGAGGGTAATCGACTCCAATGGACCTACAACCCGAATGGTTCGCCCAAGTTTGTGAGTGAGACGCAGTTTAATCTAGTGGCAAAGGGGGTGAATAAATTGGTATGCTATAGGATCCTCCCGACAAATAAGAAGATGTGAAAGTTCCGTGGAAGCATGCATTATTGATTCATTTGATTATCAACGGAGGACAGATTTCTTTGGGACACATCATTTCAGATAATATGCAAGCTGTGGGAGAGAATAAACGGAATGGATTTTCGTACCCATCATTGATTGCCGGGTTGGTAAAAGCTGCGGGGGTGCAGTGGAATTTTGGGGGTGACAAGGTGAAGATAATTAGGCCCATTTCTCGAGACTCTCTGGAAAGCAATAAGAGGGAGGTTAGAGGAATGAACGTTAGAATTGTTGAAGAGCAGGTGGAGGAAGAAGAAGAATATGTTGAGGAGGACGACGACGATGATGATGATGATTATATGGAGGAAACTGAGGGCATTGGTTCTGGGGCTGCGAGTCTTGGTGATAGTGGCGTGGATCGTTTGATGGCCCGTATGGATATGAAGTTTGCCATTACTATGGATCGTCAGGATCAGCTTCATGATTATATGGTGCGCATGGCACCACAGTATGATGACGGGAGATGGCAGAGGTGGCCATTTCCAGCGAGCAACTCCAGTTCGCATGGTCCGTGGGACTACCAGTTCAGGCCGCCACAGTAGTGCCGAGAGGTATCCCTACCCCTATCTTACTTATTTTATACTTTTGTGATGCATATGGGACTATGCATGATTTAGTGAGGGGGGTGGGGTACATGTTTGTTGTTGTATATGCTGTTTTATTTTCGTTTAAAAAAAAAATGAAAAAAATGAGAGGCTAAGTGAAAACCCGAGAGGGCACTTAGGCAAAAGGAGAGAGTGTGTAAAAAAAAAATGAAAAAAAAAAAAAAACGAGTGGCTAGGTGAAAACCGGAAACGGCACCTAGGCAAAAGGTGAGTGAAGTGAAATACTTTCTATCATTTATATCACCGGTGTTGGAGTAATAAGGGTGGTTAGGAGTCTCGGGTTAGGATGTTCTTATTTGGTGTAGGAGGCTCGGTTAGAGGCGGTAAGATAGGAAATCCTCGTTTCTCTTGTGGTGATATAAGGGGGGTTGGTGTTTTGCACGAGGTAAGTCTTTGCTTGGGCATTGGCTTCTTTTTCGAGGGAGATTGTAGTGCGAGATAAGCGTGGGGGAAAATTAGGACATCTTTAGTTCCCCTTGGCTTTTTGATGTGTGGGCCTTAGCTTGGATGTCCCGTTTTTGCATATTTGGAGTTGGGGTCGAGCTAAGGCTATTGGTACTATTGTATTTTTGGAGTGACAAGGAGCGGAGTCTTATTCTCCGAGTACGTTTATTGAGTCGTTTGAATTGGTTGATTTTTGATTGGTGGTTTAGAGGAGATTAGGGATCATTTTCCTCCCATGCTATCTGTTTAGACCGGAGCTTAGAGTGGGGATAGGATATTACTCAGGGACGAGTAATGGTCTAAGCGTGGGGGAATTTGATGTGGCGGATTTTACTATGTGTATTTCCCTAATTTTCTGAACATTTTATCCTTATTTTAATGTAAATTAGATTAGTTTTTATGTAATTTTGAGTAGATGACGGATTGGTAATTTTGAGACATGTTTTGATAATTATATGAGGTTCTTCGGAGTCTATCAGAAGTGTATGAACCAAACTGCAGAGTAACAAAGTTCAGAGGCTAGAAGGATATTGCTGAAGACTTGGAGGATCAAATTCAGAGTTCAAAAATTCAATTTAAAATCGCTGTGGTGAGTAGTGGTTGAGGAAGTAAAATTATTTTGCAAAGGGAACAAGCAGTATTAAATTTGGCAATTAAAGATTCCTAAACCAATGCTTTGACCGGCACCTTGAGAGTGGACTTCAGCACGTGAATTGGAGGCCGGCACATGGACCTAGGCAATTCAAGAGGTTGACCGCAGGAGAAGAGAATGGATTTTGAATTTTATTTTCTTTTCTTTTTCCCTTTTCCCTATTTTCTATTATTATTGAGTTTTATTAGTTTAGGTTTTGTTTTTTTTAGAAGGAGGTATAAGTACTCTTTTTATTTTCAGTTTTAGGGTTCCTTCTGGATGTTATTTTTCATCTAGAGAAAAGCTTAGAACCTTCATGGAAGCTTAAGCTTTTTGACTTTGGATTTGATTGCTTGAACCCCTAGTTATCAATTTGAGGTATTTTCTTTTCTATTTGTTTATCTCTATTCATAATTTTACTCGTGTTGATTTTGGATTTATAATTAGGGTTTGTGAACTTGATCAATTCATTTATTCTGTTTATGAATCTTTGCTAGAATTCTCTATTACTGTGCCAGTGTAGGAATTCAATAGTAGCATCTTTTCGATTTATGCATGTGCCATGGTGAATTGTTAAGTGGGTAAAATTAGACGATTATCTATATGAAATAATTGTAGAAAGCGTTCTTGATCTTGGTTTCTTAAATCGTTCATCAATTAATTCTGCGATCTAGACTGTGCCAGTTAGATTAATTTATTAATTAGGGTTTCTAGTGAGTGTGCCACTGCTAGTAACTAATCTGAAAGAAGAAACAGAGATTGCAATATATCTCGTGATCAGGTGAATAGGGTGACATTGAAAAGAGGTATCAATGATAATTGCATAATTAGGTGGGGACGGAATCAAATCTGAAGTGTTTCCAAACTATTGTTTTTTTTATTCTAAATTAGTTTAATTTCTGTTCTTAGGAAGTAATTGAAAATCAATCAAAACCCCCGATCTGGTCAAGTGACTGTTCGTAAATAATCACTGTTCCTCGTGGATCGACCCTGACTTACCCTAATTACATTATTAGTGGCCGAGTTTAGGTCTAATTTAGTAGGCGTGCGACTAAGCCTATCATGCGCCCCGTGAGTTGGATGCTCCATTTGTGAACAATGTCCAATACCTAGGAGTATTATTACCTTCGAGGTGTTGGACTTCTAGCTCCACCTCGGGTTGCAAGGCAGCACTGAAATCGGCTACAAAATCCGCCAAAGCTTGTGACTTAATAGCACTCCGGGGTACGTAAGAGATTTCGTACGTGCTGAGTTTAAATGACCATTTGGCCATTCTCCCTGACATCTCAGGAGTTCTCATAACGGTCCTGATAGGATATTTAGTTTTCACAGTAATAGGATGCGTTTCAAAGTAATGACGTAATTTAGTAGATGCAGTGATTAAAACGAGAATAAGTTTTTCTAAATGGGAGTACCTGGTTTCCGCATCTAGAAGAGATCTGCTTACATAGTAAATGGGGCATTGACCGCCTTGATATTCCTTTACCAGGACAGCACTTACGGCGCTCTCTGATATGGCTAAATTTATATAAAGGGTTTCCCAGGTACTGGCTTAGCGAGGAGAGGCGAGGACGTGAGGTACTTTTTGAGGTTCAAGAAGGCTTCTTCGTGTTGCTCGGTCCACTAAAACAGCTTGTTCTTCCTCAAGACGTCGTAAAACAACTTACATTTTTCAGAGGATTTAGAGATAAACCGATTTAAGGCCGCTACTCATCCTGTCAATCTTTGTACATCTTTGATGTTTTTAGGGGACTGTAGGTTGAGGATAGCTTTGATCTGTTTTGGGCTGGCCTTGATTCCCCTCTTAGTCACCATGTACCCCAGAAACTTTCCAGCTCTCACCCCAAAGTTGCATTTGGAAGGGTTCAGCTTCATATTGAAGGCTTCTAAGATGTCAAAGGCCTCTGCCAAGTGTTGCACATGATCTTCCATATTCTTGGACTTTACCACCATATCATCTATGTACACTTCCATTGTTTTGCCGAGATGATCCTTGAACATCTTATTTACCAGTCTTTGATAGGTTGCCCCTGCATTTTTTAACCCAAATGGCATAGCAATATAACAATATATACCTTCAGGAGTTATGAATACGGTATCTTCTTGATCAGAAGGCTCCATTTTGATTTGCTGATAACCTGAAGAAGCGTCCGTGAAGGTCAACACGTCGTGGCCAGCCGTTTCGTCTACCAGAGAGTCAATATGGGGCAACGAGAATGGATCTTTGGGGCATGCTCTGTTCAGATCGGTGAAATCTACACATACACGCCATTTTCCATTTTTCTTCTCAACTACCACCATATTGGCGAGCCACCTAGGATACTGTACTTCTCTGATCATTTTTTATTTGAGCAGCCTCTCTACTTCTTCCTTAATGATTCGATTTCATTCTTGGGCAAACTTCCTCCTCTTCTGATGGACCGACTTGATAGTAGGGTAGATATTCAACTTGTGAGTTATAATGCTTTTATCTATCCCAGTCATGTCTTCGTGTTTCCAAGCGAAACACAACCTTCTACTCTTTAGGAAGTCAATCAATTCTTTCTCAAATTCAGGGGGTAAGTCAGCTCCAACCAGCACATGGGCATCAAGGTCAGAGGCGTCTACGGGTACTTTTCTTACGTCATACTCAACAGCCTCCAAGATGTCCTTGACGCCTTTCTGTAATTGCTATGCTGGACGGGAAGTAGAACACGCTTTCATGTCTGTTTTGTAGCACTCCTTTGCGGCTTGTTGGTCTCCTTTTACCTTGATTACCCCCCAAGGTGTTGGCATCTTGCGACACTGGTGATATGTGGATGGAATTGCTTTCATGTTATGGATCCATGGTCTTCCCAAGATGAAATTATAAGCTGACGGGCAATCAATCACACAAAACCTTTCCACGGAATTCAACCCTTCAACGTAGACCGATAATTTGATTTCCCCAACTGTTTGCTTGGTCTCACCACTGAAACCGACCAAGATACGCTTAACCTTATAATTGGCAATCTGCAAGTGATGACTAACCCGTCATGATGAGGATCCAAGATGTTCTCCTTATCATCTTGATCAAAAATAATATGCTGGCCCAAGGAAGCATCAGGACGTCGTGTTGGTAACCCCATCTTGTCCTCCTTGGAATCTTTAGCATGACGTTTTGCTGCAGAGTACGTGGTGCCACAAATGTCTGATCCTCCCGTAATAAAGTTGATCACCTTGGTTGCAGGAGGGGGTGAAGGTGGAGTATCAGTGACGACTTCTTTTGTCTTTTCCCGTCCTTTTCTTTTTCCGAGTAAATCTTTAAGGAGGCCTTTAGAGAGCAAGTGGCTGGTCTCCTTCCTCAAGGCAATGCAAATTTCCGTAGTATGGCCGAAATCTTCATGGTAAGCGCACCATTTAGATTTGTCCTTCCAGGATGGCGTTCTGTCAGCTGCTTTAGGCCACCTCGCCTTGCTTCCTAAGTTGTCCATTGCATGTAGGAGTCCTGAAACGTCGACAGAAAAATAATAGTCACTAATCTTGGGATAAGTTGTTTCATCTTCAACACTATCATCTTCTACAACATTAATTTTAGAAGAGTCAGGTTTAGAGTAGGGTTTTCCCCTATTAGATCGATGATGGGATGAATTCGCTTTTCTGTCAGGATTTTCATATGTAGGAGTCTTCTTTGACGTCTTGCCATGAATCATTTCATCTTCATCCAGCCGGATGAAACGAACAGACCTCGTCCTGATTTCTTTTAAGCTACTGGATGGGAACATGACAAGATCTTGGTAGAATGGTGATTCTCTCTTTAGGCTTATCCTGAAAGCTTCTGTTGCAGTAGACACGTCAATGTGAGGGATGCTTACAGCCTCCTTGTTGAACCTGAACACGTAATCTTTTAAGGTCTCATCATGTTGTTGCACAATCCTGTAAAGGTCACTTGTTAATTTTTCAAAGACACGAAAATTGGTTAAGAAACATGTTAATTAATTGAGAGTATGATGAGATGGAGTTAATAGGTTGATTGGTCAGCCACATCAAGGCGGGACCAGATAAGGTAGATCCGAAACCCCTGCATAAACAGACTTCTTTAAGATGCGGAGGAATGCTTATGATGTCCATCTTTTCTTGGTACAGGGCTACATGCTCTGCAGGGTCTGTCGTGCCATCGTATTGCTTCATGGGGGGTACTTAGAATCTTTTAAGGATTTCCACCCCAGCTATAGCAGGAGCAAAACGTGAATCATGATGGATGGTTGGAGACGCTTGGTTGAAGGGCAAGGTGACTCCGGGAACCTTCATGAGGATTTCCTTGAGTTGCTGTACTTCTCTTGCAAGGGCAGTATCTGCAATAGGGTTAGTAGTAATTAGAGGATTGAAAGGAGTATTGAACAGGTTAAAACTCCCTGTTTGCCCAACTGGAGGTGGGGTCGCAAAAGTGAAACATGATGACAGCGGCACCGGGTTGGATGTGACGATAGTGCTTTCAGTCTGAACAACATTGAACGTGGACGGGTTGATTTGTCCACCATGTGTACTCATTCCAGCGTCCGAGAAAAGAGTTCTAGGCTGCAAGGGCGATGTCTCCGGCGTGTTGATAGCTGGGACGCTACGTCCTGAAGCTGAAAGATCACGTCACAAACTGTCAAGGTGAGTGAAGATCATTTGATTGGCCTGCTGCTGTCCATCGAGCTGGTCTTTCAACTGTTGCATCATACTCGTCATGGCAGTTACAATTCCTAACGGGATCCCAGGTAGCGTCATGAATGGAGATCCACCCAAACTGAGCCCTTGGCTTTGGGATGTGACCGCGCCAGAGCCCATAGGTGAATACGTGCTAGGGGTCACGGGTACACCCGATGCCCTGGTTCTTGCCCCAGTCGTGATGATGGGGGTTGACATAGCTGACGTCGGATTGCTCATCTTGTTTTGAATCTAAAAAACCAAAGTTCCCACAGATGGCGCCAAATTGTTTTGGACAAATTTCAACAATTAAATTTATCTTATCGAGAATGTTTGGGCACAAATTGAATATAATTCACAAAGGCAAGATGAACACAAGGATGTAACGAGGAAACCTTTCGAACAATCGTTCTAAGGAAAAACCTCGGGAGGCTTTTGAAAAGCCTGCCTAAACCAAAGAGATATTATTCGAGTATGGTAGTTTTCAAGTACAAGTGCAGAGTGAAAGTAAGTAAAAATTTGTAACGTGTACATATGTGCTTTCTAAGAATAATATATAGGCATAATTGTAACTGAAAAAACAACATCTTGAATGTAATGCTGAAATCTCGCCTAGAATCTCGTCACTTGTTGATGGGGATCAACCGTTATCCCTTGGTTGAAGGATGGGACCGTTGTATTGTGGCTTGACCAAGTCTATGCACTCATTTAAATGAGTTATTTTTATTTATCTCCGTATTCTTGAAAAATAGGAAAATACAACAAACAATTTCAAGGCGTTAGTCCAAGATGTAAGTCAAGATGTTACCTCAAGATGGATGTCCAAGACGTAGAACATGTTAAGTGAATTTTTTAGGGTGAAACAATACCTAAATCTCATATATACCTCTAAACCGAACCACTCAATCTTATACATATACCCCTTATATATATTTTACCCTAAAACTTGAACAAATGAGAGTTAGTTTATGATTCCAGCTTGAGAATCAAAGAAATTAATGAAATTCGTTAGAGAAAGTTAAGAGAAAGTTAAGGGGGTTGTGTGAAAAAATTGTGAGGGAAGGGGGGTGGTATTTATAGTTGCGAAAATATGTTAGGAAAACAAAAATATTTTGTATTCAACCACTTACCCCATACTCTAACGGCTATATTCTGACAAATCTAACGAAATTTCTGACGAATTTGACGATTTTGACAACAGTTCCAGTTCAGGCGGTTCGAAACCGCCGGTTCATGATTTTTCTAAAGTAGAAATCGAAATCGGACCGCCAACCGCCGATTACGGTTTCAAACGATTCCGGTTTGAGGCGGTTTTGGATCCGACCGATTTCGATTTGGTCATCCCTAGCAATTGGGGAGAAGAAAGAGGCTAGTGACATGGTTCAATACGGTAAAGAAAGGCTAGGAAAGTGAGGGGCGGAATGGAAGGGAAGTTCTTGGAGGGGTGGATTGTGGTGTACGTTAAGTTTAGTGACTTTTGGACCATGTGGCTGGGGAGGCTGAGTGAGGGACATGGGTTGCCGTCAAGGAAAGGAAAGGAAGGAGGGAAAGAAGGTGGGTGTATTTAGTGGTTTGAGGGTGTAAATAGTACTACTCTAAATCTCAAAAGAAACGACATCGTAACAATTGTCATAAGGCAAAATTCTCTGAATGAGTCATGGTCGTCTCCGTTTCGTCTTTCTACAGAAGTACCAGCTCCAGTTAGGTCTATGAATCCAAGGAGCTTATAATTATATCAATGGCGGATTCATCTTCTCCATTGATTTTTTGCTGGAAGGGAAAGGAAATCGGTGTAATTTAATCTCAAGAATGGCGTACATGAGTATGGGAGAGGCGAACAGAAGAATTACAGAATACCTAAACCGAGTTTCCGACGCCATTTCATACCAAGACGCATCCACTCTCAAGCGCCTTCTTTCTCTCTCCTCCGAGTCTCCTTCCCTCCTCTCTCTAGCCGACGCTCTCAACCTCACCCATGACATATAATGAATAATGAATATATTAATCATTGGTGTTTTCATTCAAAGTGAGACTGAGACGGATAAGATATGACATATAATGAATAATGAATATATTAATCATTGGTGTTCAAAGTGAGAGTGAGACGGATAAGATATGACATATAATGAATAATGAATATATTAATCATTGGTGTTTTCATTCAAAGTGAGACTGAGACGGATAAGATATGACTTTTGAATTAAAACAACAATGATTAGTATATTCATTTTTTGATATTTTGGACCCTGGGGATCGTGACTTTCGTTCACCTTTTGATTATAAGATTTCAAATACAATAGAAGACTAGAATTCGTTTATAGCAATAGATATATGAATTGATTGGTTAACCCATGTATTAATTTCTTGATTTTACTTAAATCGAATAATTTGCTGAATTAGGGTTTAAATTCTGATTATAAAGCCTTTAGTTTGTGCCTTAATTCGTTCTGTTAACATATGTAAGTTTTTTTCTTAATTTGTGCCTTAATTCGAATAATTTGCTGATTTAGGGTTTTAATTTGTGCCTTAATTCGTTATGTAGGAAGCTTCACTGCTTTTGAAATTGGAAAGTTTTTGGTTTGTTTAATTAGATTTAAGCTCAGCTACTTATTTTGTGTGCAATAACGGGTGTAAGTTCAATGTTTATCTTTGAAATTACAATTTTTTTACTGGTTGAGTTAGGATTATGGATTGTGGTACATTTTGAGATGCATACAGCTTTGATTTTGCTGAGTTGGGATTAAAAGTAGGCAACTAGCTTCTATTGTTGCTTATATGCCATTCTTGGCATAGATGTATGGTATGGATTTGTGCGTAAATGTGCATATATGCTTACATCAATCTACTATTGTTTGGCCTGCTTGAACATCCACATAATTATTGACTTTGTCTTTATGTTTGACTGAGTGCTTCCACTTTTGGGCGTACACATTTAACGTGCAATGTCTACATTCCCTAGTTGTTTCCATGATCAGGAAGTTTTTGCTTAGTAGAGTTGGGTTGTAGAATTGGTAGGAGTAAACTGAATAATATAGAATGTGAAATTGGTGGCATTGGAGTACTTTTGGAGACAACATAGGTTATATGGCCCAGAAGAACTATGAAAGGCAAAATTTGTCTTCATGATTGGCGACTAATCAAGAAGGGGAGTTAGGAGATAAAGTCAGTTGTAAAAATATAATTCAAAATGGATGATATGGATAAGTGGCCAAGTGCATTCGGAGTTTTGTGTAAAGACATACTCCCCCTGTCCCACTCAAAATAGGATTGTTGGGTTGGGCACGAAGATTAAGGAAAAGTGTTAGTGGAATAGATGTTGCCAGTATGAAAGGTGAGGTAGGATAGAGAAAGTGGGATAGGGAATAACGAGTGGAAAGTGTTGAGTGTGAAAGTGGGTCTCATTAATAAAACATTTGCCATTTTGGGATTGTCCTATTTCGAGTAGGACACCCAAAATGGCAAAATGACCTAATTCTAATGGGACAGAGGAAGTACAAGTTTATTATCGAACAAAAATGAGCCCCACACTACTACATATGTAAAAATATGTTGGGCATTTAAGAAAAATTATATTGGGAAACTACGAAGGAATTTGTTAATGAAATGGAAGTAGTCGACAGGAGAATGTGAGAGGCAAAATAAAAAAGGAAGAATGTCCATGAGATAGTAAAAATCAATAGAATGCAGTCAATAATAGAAATTCACTTGAGATGATTTAGGAGCGTATTGCATGGGCCTCTAACTACACCTGTAGCAAGTGGTATAGTATAGCCAATATCAACGAAAACTCTAGAGCTAGTATAAGGCGGAACAACATGGGTGACAATACTTAAAAAGAAAAAAATTAACGTGAGGGATATGTTAATGGTCTTGCATTGTACCTTACATAATGGCAAACGGTGAATCAAGTGATTGTGACATATATTGAGTTGAGTTGAGATGATCTATGGTTATGGTGGCTGCACGATAAGTTCATTGTTTATTGTTTCTGGAATCAGGGACCCTTTGTTGGTAGGGCTAGGGTTTGAATTTGGAAAAAGAACTTGTGATTGTTTTGTTGCTTTTATATCGTTCCACATATTTGTTGTACGAGTCTAACACAAATCAGTGTGTGAAGATACATATATCTTCTGTTTGTGCATGCTTTGCTATCTTGAGCCTTTGTATCTTTTCAACCAGAGGTTTTGGGGTGTAAAATTATGACCATTCAAAGTTTAAAGTCAGTATTTTATTGTAGTTTCATCATAAACTCAATTTACACTCGGTTAAAAGTCCAACTGTACAATGTATAACCGCACAAATTATTCTCATTCATGTTTCAACTATTTTTGCATAAATTTTGTCTATGCAGATACTTATAGGTCTTATATTCTCTGTTGTTTGCATTCTGTATTTGTGAAATTAGGGCTTGAATTTGATCATGAGTGTAAATATATTTATCTTGCATTCTTACAAAACTTAATTTAAAGCTTGGGCCTTTTGGACAACAAAACTTGGAGCTTTTCATTGCGGCTTCAATTTGACTAAACTCTTCCCACTTTTCATTTATCTTTTACCAGGATGCTAATAGAGTGATTAGACAAGCTGACAGATACTTGCACTATGTGGAAATTATAGTTCTTATGTTTCGAGCTGTGCAGAATTATAATCTTGAGAACTTGGTTGATTCCTACCAGGCGTTTGAAAAATCTGCCAAGTATTTTTCGTAGCTATTTTGAACTAAATTTCTGTTGTTGGTTTTGACTTTTGAGTAGAGTATCGATAATGGAATTTATTCCGTGCTTTCATTCAGGAATTACGGTCCTGGGAGTCGGCATGGGCATTAGAAGCTCTATATGTGATTGTGTATGAAATTAGGGTGCTCGCTGAGAAGGTAATAACTGTCGCCTGTTGAATGGCATCCTTTGTTTTTTTGTTTCATTTAATTGCTTACAAGACCCTCTCTCTCCTTTTCCTTTTTGACCTCGTAGAAGTGACTTGGCGATTATACTTTTTTGACCTTTTGGCATAGAGTAATGGACCTTTGCCAAATAGTGAGGAAAGAGCACTAGTCCACTAAAATCTTAAATAGCTGCCTGCAACCATAAGCTGAGAATTTGAATTTTTCTGCGTTTCTTGCAAAATACAAACAGAAAAAATGTTCCATATGTCAACGCAATGTCACTGACTATATTGCATGCTATATCTGAGGCTCTATATGCTTGTAGATCGTTTTCTTCATAGTAATGCTATCTATAGCTCATTTAGTTGTGAATGCAGCCGGCGTACAGTGCAACAAACTGCCTTCAAATGGAAAAACCCGAGAAGCCGAAAGCACTGCTCATTCCTCATGAAAGCTTTTGGGATTCTTGCTGTACGTGTCTCCCCTCCCCTAATTTCTACTGAGAACCCGTAATTCATTGATATGTTAAAACTATATGTGAACAATTTCGAATATCAATCTTGACAACATTAAAAGCTATTTCATCCTTAACAAAATGTCTTTTCGATCTCTTTGGTTTCATCATATGTTACTGACTTCATCAATCTACATCCTTTGTCATTTGTCTCGCTAAGTCTGTTGTACTTGTGATCAGAGACACATGATGTACATCAAATTATCTACCTCATTAAAGCTTTAATCTTCCCCCTAGTTTTAACCGAGAACCCATAATTCATCTGTTGTTCTAACTGTATATCTGAACAATACCGAGCATCATTCTTGAAAATATTAAAAGCCATTTCATCCTTAGCAAAATGTCTGTGCGACGTCTTTTGTTTCATCACATGTTTTGGCTTCATCAATCCACATCCTTTGACATTTGTTTAGCCAAATCTGTTGTTGTGATCAGAGTCCAGAGACACATGATGTTAATCAAATTATCCACCTTAAAATTTTTACACTTAGCTTGCAATTCTGTATATGTAAAAAAAAAGGATGACTCGAGGCTGCTCCATATATTTCACTAACCAAACCTTACCTTTCCATATATGGGTTTTAAAGATTCTATGATAGATCTTCACAGCAAGTTCACCCATTGTTATGAATTTCGTTCATTTTGGTGCATCTAAGCAAGTACGCACCGTACAAGCCCAAAGCATGTGCAAAACATGTAACATTCCGTTTCATTTTTTTTTTACTTGAACCAGTCTGAATTGGCCGAAATGCAAAATTTAGGTCGAAACACAAAATGACCATTTCAACCAGTTTTAAACATAGTTGTCATATCGTGTATCGTATCGCGTATCAGAGACCTTAAATATCGTATCGCGTATCGTATCGTGTATCGTATCGGAGATACGTAACACAATGACAAAAAAAATTCTAAAACTCTTAAGAATATCAAAAATAAAGTAAACAATGGAAATAATCAAATAATTACTTGAAAAACCAAAATATTAAAAAAACAGCAAATATTAAAAAAAAAACAGAAAAATGATATTTTCAAGAACATAAATATATTACAAACAAGTGAAACAACACAGTGAATAGTGATTAATAAATATATTACAAATAAGTGAAACAACACAGTGAATAGTGATTAATAAATATTCAATTTTAATTCCAAAAAAAACTACAGCCAGCCAGGATATCTTTTCTTATAAAAAAAATAAATTACATATAAAATCGTCAAAATAAAATCGACGGTGAAGACCGAAGAGATAAGTCAAAATAGTCAAAATAAAATTAGAGAGAAAGAAATGAAACTTACGGCGACAAGGATGACGATGGAGAGAGAACAAAATCAGGTGTAACCGACGGTGAAGAGGACGCTCCGGCAGTCGGCGCTTGAAGAAGAAGTGGCGACCGTGATGAAGGAGGAGGAAGAAGAAGCGACGACGGAGGTAAGGAAATTGACCGCGATGAGCTCAATTTTTGAATCGTCGTGACTCGTCTGTCTGATATATAAACTGTCCAACCCTAAACCAGACCCAAACCCAGCCCAAACCAGGCCCAGACCCGACCAAAAACCCTTTTTAACCGTATCGCCCGTATCGTCCGTATCGGCGATACGCACGATACAATACGCGATACGTACGATACGTACGATACGGAGGGACAAATCGATACACCTACGCGATACGTATCGAAATTATACGTATCGCGTATCGTATCGCCGATACGTATCGCGTATCGCGATATTTAACAACTATGATTTTAAATGAAGGTATATTCTGTAAATAAACTAAGTTTAAGGGTAAAGCATAAAAATAAAGAAAACTTCACTTCCTATAATTAAGTGCCCTAATCCGATGAAGCCTTTCACAACGTTGGCCAAGGACCATCTCCTGATTGTAACGAGGCAGCATATTCATAACTACATCCAAGAATCATCTCCGGTTTTAAATATGTGTTAGTTATGTTATTATTGTTTGGAAAAGAAAAGTATGTCAGGGAATTATAAATTATTACTCCCTCAGTACCATTATATTGGCCAAAACGCATGTGCTGCATGGTACCGAAGTTATCACTATTGATTCACCAAGGTCTACCATTATGCATTTCTTAATTGAGGGGGCGATATAGAGCTTAAAACTGCATGGCATAAAACACTCTTTTCTTTTAGAGTTTCTCCTTTTAACACGGACCGAGAATAAAATTGAGAATAGATCACTATGTCAGGGTTGCATGACAGGTGTTTACAAGTAACTTAGTTGGATGCATATTTGACAGATGTTGAAAACTACATAGAAATCATCTTAGATAATTGTGCATGTTGCGTTTGTTTAGCTAACTGTATGACAGTGGACCTCTACATTGTAGGTAAAAGGCCCAAAACGTGTTGGAGCATTATACGTCACTTGCCAGCTGTTCAAGGTGATGATTTCTTCTGTGGTTCTTTTTTCCTCTTCCCGTCTCATTCCCTTCCCTTTCCCAGCTTTCCTATTGTGTATACATACACACTTGTAGCAAGGGTTTGTACCCTAAGTTGACAATATCAGGTTATCGAATAATTTTACAAATGCATACTGATCAATCTATTTCTAGTTTTCTACTGCTAGTGAATTTACACATTAATAATTTTCTTTTTAGAAGCAACAAATGATTTTAAGAATGATGAACTTTAAATCACTTATGTAGGTTGGTTAAGCTGAAGTTCATGCAAGGCAGCACTAATGAATCCCCTTCCTGACCAAACCGGAAAACAATTGAGATCCAACTGCTCAAAATGCACTTAACCTTAAGCAGCCATGAATCATAAATATAGAATAAATCATTGAGACGGTCTTGTAAATAAAGAAATTATTGAGACTGAGATGCATCTAATGGTGAGTGCTTCGTAGTGGCGAAGCCTCGTATGCGGTATGGGGTCATTTGACCTCCTTCAATTTCGGAAAGTGTTCGAATACTTGTACTTAGACAAAAAAAATATTGGATAGTGTTAATTTAGCACCATCAAGTTTTAGAAAAATGGTTTTTTACTACTTTAAATGATGGATTTATACATTTGACCCCCTTAATTTTAGGTAAAGATTGCACTAAATTATTACATGGACCCCTTTTATACTAAATTGGGACACCTCAATAACATATTTTTAGAAGTAGCCTTGACCCCCATTCTGAAAATTTCTGGCTTCGCCACTGGGTAGCCACTGACATAGAAATTGTTGTTGTTCTCAAGGGAATTTAAAAAATGCATTCAAGTTAGAGAATATGGTAGTGATAAAGTAAATGGTTGGGATTGGTCCAAAAAGAGATATTTTGCTAGTTTATGCTTCAATTAGTATAGTAGATATAGATATATACATAAATATAGATATAGACATGGATATGTTACATATGTATGTATGTATGCATGCATGTATCTATCTTTCTTCTTCTTTCAATTATCATTTGTTTTTGGTTTCTTGTTTACTTTGTTAGCTGGCAACTTATAATTTTTTATTTTTTTTTTGTAACGGTAACACCAAGTGATAGGTTGTTTACTAGGAAACTTTTGCACCATTAGCTTTAAGATGAAGATATTTCTTTGTGTCTATGTAGTTCAAACAAATCTTTAGATGTGCAAACTTTCCCACTGACAATGTTTATGAATTCGCGAATTGGCTGTGTAACTTGCTTTGATCCTGCTGTGCTCTACTACTTTTTGCAGCTTGGCACAGTTCATCTTTGCCGAAGTGTGATAAGAAGTATTGAAACTGCTCACATATTTGATTTTGAAGAATTCCCTGTCAGGGATTAGGTGAGAGTTGACTTCATCGTCTGAGATCTTTGATCATGGAAACTAGATTTAAAACTATAAGAGCTATCTTTTCCTTGGTATGTCATTTCAGGTCACCTATATGTATTACACTGGTCGCCTGGAAGTGTTCAATGAAAATTTTCTTGCTGTAAGTAGTCTCATTTTTCATTTCACCACAATGATGGCATCTTTTTTTTTTTTTTTTTTTTGAGGCTTGCCCACCTCAAGGCAAGCCCTTAAGTCAATTCACTAATAAGTCCATTAATTTACTGAAATTCCCTTAAAATTCCCACCCCAGAAGCGCCTAATATAAACTAGGGAGGGATAAACATCCACTCTAACTCCTGGGGGAGTCGAACCCATTTTTGTGCTGGTGTGCATGCTTTAAGGATTAGTGGTGACTAATTGGTACTTGATATATTCTTATGTACGTATCTCTTTTTTGTTCCATCCCGGTCCTTGTAGTTAGACTTGAGCTACTCGCTTGTTGGACTAGGGTTGCTTTCAAATAGAGCGCGGCATAACACATCTGTCTTGGTATTTTGGTACCAGTTTAAAAGTGTATCTGACAGCATTAAAGATCCATATATTTAGAGTGTTTAGCTACAATTTTTTTTTTAATTTCAAGTTGTGAGCTATAAATAACAAACCCTACCTTTCCCCTTATGTTATAGAACTTAGAGGCAGACATAGATGATTATGCTAAGTTGAACTTCATTCAATGTTTGTTCTCAACTTCTATTGTGGTTTGCATTTATGTGTGTCCATTTGAGATTAACCACCCATTATGCTTATATTTGTAATATTTGTCCCTTGTATTCTGCAGGCTGATCATAAACTATCATATGCCTTGAGAAATTGTAATTCCCACAGTGAGGCAAATATAAGGTTCGATTCGGGTCTTTTTGCTGCATATATTTTTGTATCGACATTTTATGATCTTCATGAGGAAATCATTTCAAATTTTCTACTAATAGGTTAGTTTCGAAGTGTGGATTGATTAATTAGTCATGATTGATATGGTTACCCAATAAGTCATTTCCTAATCTCCATTATTTACTCATTAGGATTTGCTTTTTAGATGGCTGTGCCTGAATTTTCTTGTCCTTTTAGGCCTCATAGTAAATACTTAAGAGCTGGAACCTGTTCCCTTCATTAGTTTGTTTGCCTTTGATGTTATTTTGTTTTATTATTATGTATCTAAAAGTTTTCTTGACCTACCAATTGACATAATGAAATCTAGAGAATGATATCAAATTGTAATGAAATCTAGAAAATATATGAGCACACAACACACATAAGAAGTCAAACAAATAACCTGATGAACAAAAAGAAGTTGTGGTGGCAAATCTGTAGGTGCATGGACTTCCTCTTTTGTTTGGGCTTTGAAATCAGCCTCCTCTTCCTCATCTCTTTCCAAAGAGAGATCCCAGATTCTGAGAATACAGTTAAAACAAGTGTTATCACGAGAGTTGATTGTCAGAGGATGTCTTTGCCAAGGTGGATGCTTCATGTGGACTCCATTCAATAGACGTTATAGGGTGTTTATGGTATTCAAATGTGCTACAACTAAAATTTTGAAAGTGAATATCAAGAATGTTTATGATTTTTTTCGATAAAAAATCAATCTTTTCAAAATGATCCTTAAATCCCAAATGGACATTCATTTTGGGGACGGAGGGAGCAGTAAAAAGTGCAAATAAACAGGTAGTGCTTCACAATTCTGAATACATACTTGTAGATCTTCAACACTGTGGCATTTACTATTTTTAGTTTACACAATTCAAGGGAGCAGAGGCACATGTCATAAGGGCTAATCAAGTTTTTAACAAAGAAGTTAAGGGTTAGCTTGATATGTTTGAATTGCATTTTATTTATAAATTTAAAATAGGTTTATTGTATATCCTTAAGTATTAAGTAGAGTTGAGAGAGGTTTGTAATTAATAACGGACTTTGTGTGTTATGGCATGTTTGATGGTAAGAAGTGAGAGATAGATATAACACCTCAACTGGGTGCTTTGCAAAAGGCTTACAATTGGGGCGTGAGCCTCCCACGTAATAGTGTTATATATATATATATATATATATATATATATATATATATATATATATATATATATATATATATAACAACCCCAAAAAATTAAGCCCGCAACAAAAAGAAAAAAAAAACTACCTCTATTCTGATTTACAGATTTTGATTTACAAGGCGTTCATGACCAATAAAAATCAGCATAAAACAACCCCAAATATTGCACTACATTTCTTAAGAGAAAATAGAAGGAATACATATTCTGATTTACAATGTTTCGGACCAAATATTGAATGCTCTAGTGCGTTCAACTTCTCCACCACTAAAGTATTGGTGCCACTGATCGTGATGAATCTTTTATGAACAACAACTTTGCCTTGGCATGATTTATATTTTCTTAGTACGGAGTTACGGAGTATTTCTTAATGTTCCCCAATGTCAGGCTTCTTCTCTAAATTGCCCTGATCAATAGGAAAGTCTGGAAACTCAACGTCAACAAGTACATAGCCTTAAAATATGTAGTCCAAAGCAATAACCAAACAATAAAATATCCATACTGCACAAAAAATCTCACTGCATATTTAAGTCAAACCTTAATGATCCCACACCACTGAGCCTCAGATTCCTCGAAATCAAATGCAAAGTAGACTCTACAGCAAAAATATTAGATAATTAATTTTTCGGCTTTTTTTTTTCAAACTTCAATCATGTTCAAAATTAAAGAGAAACCATTAGCACTTGGATTTTTTTTTTTTGGGGGGGGGGGGGAGATGAGGTCACGAAGATAGTGATCGTTATTTGCAGCTGTAGGTCAGAGTATTTCTCCAATTATTGCTTATTTGCAGCAGCATTCAAGTAGATCTAGTCGGACAAGTACTGCTTTTTCTCATCACATACACACTCACACTATAAGCATAAAGAAATTACTGAATGAAGGAAAAACAGTTAATAAGGATAAAATACCAAACTAATTATCCTCAATGGTATACAATTTCACAATAGCCGTTGAACAACAAAAAGAAAAGAGAGTATGAGAAAAACTAAAAGAATGAATTTAACAAAAACCAAATTAATTTGCACTGCCTCCCACGTAATAGTGGTTTCCGATCAGGGGCGAGATCTACCTACTATGGTGCGGGTGCAAGTGCACCCACAAATTTTCAAAATTTAACAAGTAAAATATATATAAGTGCACCTAATGGACATATGAGATTGCTAGCACGTATGGTAAAGCTTCAGGTTTTTTACATATCTGTCTTATGTTTGACCCCTCATAATAACTTTCATGTCCAATTTTATTTTTAAACTAGTACTCATACTTGTGCCGATGACACGGTGACGGTACATAATTAGTTAAAGTAACCATTGATTATTTTTTCCTGAAAATGTTTTTCATATTTCATTATGTGATTTAAATGATTACAAATTCTAATAATATAATCAAAATCTTATCCGAAATCAATGCACGGTCACTACAAATCAATGTGAAGTAATTTTCAGAAAAAAATATCTCTCTCATCTCATCTCATCTCTAAAAACAAAATTTATAAGCTGCAAAAATTATAAATGAATCCAACCCAACAACAATGTGTACGACAATTTGATGCCTTCTGTAAGAGCAACAACTTTGTCTGATTTTTTTACTGCAATTTGGATAAAGCTTGACTAATATCCTACAAGTAATGTCCTGCAAGTGTAAAAAACGCCCGCAACAAAAATAAAAAAATAAAAATTAACAAACTACTTGTGTTCATGACCAATAAAAATCAGCATAAAACAACCCCAAATATTGCATTACATTTCTTAAGAGAAAATAGAAGGAATACATATTTTGATTTACAATGTTCCTGGCCAAATATTGTATGCTCTTGTGCGTTCAACTTCTCCACCACTGAATTATTGGTGCCACTGATCGTGATAAATATTTTATAAACAATAACTTTGCCTTCGCATGATCAATATTTTCTTAGTTCGGAGTTACGAACTATTTCTCAATATTCCTGCCAAACAATAAAGTATCCATATTGCACCAGAAATCTCACTACATATCCAAGTCAAAGGCTTAATGATCCCAAACTAATTATCCTCAATGGTATACAATTTAACAATGGCCGTTGGGCAACAAAAAAAAGAAAGAAAAGAGAGTATGAGAAAAACTAAAAGAATGAACATACATTGATACAAACATAAAGAGAGGTAGGTCGGGTTCGGGAGGAAAACGGAGTGGCAGAGCCTACCTCCCCCCCCCCTCTTGCCCATTTATTTCTCTGCAATTAGTCACCAAACAATTGTGGCGTAACACTTGACGCTTCTAGGTTTGATGTTGCATTCTCTGATTTACCCTCACTCCCTTAACACACAAACATGCGAAAGAAAATGGTTGACATAATAACATTTTAGATGTTGCAATTCAGGAACTTGTGTCAAACAATGAGGATCTGTAGTGCTTTTTTTTAACATGCGAAAGAAAGTATGGGAAGGTGGATGAGTTAGGTTATTTCATGCCTTCGGATCAGGTTTGAGTCTATTATTAAATGCTTTTTTGCCTTTTTAATTTGGGCTACTTATTAAATTACTTTTCAATTTAGTCCACTTGTTAAAATAATTGTACCAATATATATAACATGTTTACTTTTTAATTTCTCTTTCTTTTGTCGGTCCTTCATTGTTCTCTTTATTAAAACATTACTCCCTCCGTCCCGTCCGAAAAGCCACAAAATGGACCTCGCACGCAAATTAAGGAAAGTGATGTAGGAAAGAGAAAAAGTTTAAATGTTGTGAGTATGAAAAATTAAATAGGAGAGAGAATGAGTGGGAGGAATAGTTAGGAGAGAGAATGTTGTGAGTGTAAAAGTAAAGTAGGAGAGAGAATGAGTGGGTGAAATAGTAATAAAAATTTTCCTTTTTGGGAAAGTGCCTTTTTAAATGGGACGCCCAAAATGGAAATTTGTGACTTTTCGGACGGGACGGAGGGAGTATATGATTATCAATAAATAAAAACTAATCAATTAAAATTTTGTATTTTAATCTCATAAAAATAATTATAATTTGTTGTTTTGTATCATACTCAACTAGAAAACAATTAAAATATGAAGAAATCACCCTCAAGTCTCGACTGATTGACAGAGAAAACCAAAACAATTTTACAAGAACGATCTTCAAATCAACCTCAAATGTAAATCTCATAGGTAAAACCTATCGCTGCTCTGGCCTTGTTTCAGCTTCGCCGTTGTCGCCACCGGCATAGATCTCGTAGGTTAAACCCTAACCCTATGTTTCTACATACATTGTGCACTTATGTTTCAATATCTATTTCAGAATATCAATTTGATATGAAACTAGATCTGATTTCAAATTATGTTCCTAGAAATTTTACATTAAATTTTTGTGATTCCTAAGCTCTGTCCAACGTCAATTTTCTATTGTGTTTGGATGTTATATTGATTCAGTATAAATTGCTTGGAATGATTTTCACCCGATATATGGAGCGTTCAAATTTTGACTTCTTTCTCATTGAATTGAATTGCTGGAGAGAAATCTAGTTGGATATACTGAATAATCTGGTCAATTGATTCCGATCGTATTTGCATCATTTGCTAAAGAAGTTACTTTGTGCATTGTTCATTGATCAAATAGAGTAATTTTACCAGGCGTTCTTCCCTCTCGAATGTATAAATGGATGACATTTGGAGAGGTGGAAACTGCTCGATCAGCAATAGATTCTGAACTGCACTATCACGGAATGGCAAAGGCAAGTGAAATACTTGATTTATTTCTCGAAACCCTCTTTTCTCATATAAACTGTTGGTGTTTTATACCTATTTGAATAGTATATAAGCATAATTATTAAGTTTGTCATCCGTTTAAACTTGCATGACTCATTTTTGTTTCTGATTGGAGTCCCTACTTTTATGTGGGATAAATTATCTTACAAAGTATATAGCAAACAATGTGATTGACTTGAGTTCATGTCTTACCAGTAATGACATCATTGGTATGCTTGTTTTTGTTGTCCCCTGAAACTACCATGTCTTAACAGTAATTTTTCAGTTTATGAATGTTTGTTTATATAGGGTCCCTTTGTGCCACAGTTTATTAGACATCTTCTGTAGGAGTGCATTTTTTAATTTTATTTTTTGGTACGCTCTTCCAATTTTTGCAAGCCAATTTGCGAAAATTGGATGTTTGTTTTTGGATGTCTTAACATTAATGACATCATTGGTACGCTCTTCCAATTTTTGCAAGCCAATTTGCAGCTTGATAACATTCTCTACGCTCAAAATTAATATGACAATCCCAATGTTTTCTTATAAGCACTCGACAGTCCTCAATGATATTTCCAGCAAGATGGAAGTTGGTATCAGCTGTTTGGATTAGACCAACACCATCTTTGAGTCAGTTTCCTGTTGGACTTTTAAATCTCTCATGCTCCATGCAAGTTTCTTTCCTTTCTCAAATGGCTTTGAGTCCGGCCTGCAATATAGAGCATATTTCAATCCCTCCTGTGAAGCCTACCAACCATTGACTTCATCATTTCTGAACAACTCGCAAATGGCACGGCACCCTGCTTTCAGTTTCTTGACTCGTTGAGTTGATGTGAACTCCTTATTGATGTGTAGTTATGTATACCTGAATATGCAGTTCTTTATACCTGGAAATGCTGTATAGTTATTTCCACTACTTGCCAACTCCTTGTGCTGCTTTCAATTAGAATCGTAGAGGTAAAAAAATAAATTGAAAATGATGATTAGTCAATTGACCATTCAAACATATTAACAACATATTCTCATGTCCAAATTTACCCGTAATTAACTCCACTTCTTACAAAATTAATACTCAGCCTTCCCTTCTCCCTCATCCTCATTTATCCAATCTCCTCATTTTCACAAGGGTAATTTTGAAAGTTGAATGACTCTAAACCCTCTATTTTATTAACGAGATTATCTTTATGGAACAAATAAAAATAGAAAATAGGACTCCCATTATTGGACGGAGGGAGTATAAGACTATTAGTTATATGCGTACACATGTTTTGATCACTAAAGAAATCATGTTTTTGCAATGTCCTCATTATTAAAGTTTTTTTTTTTTTGCAATGTCCTCATTTAAGTACACGATTTCTGCAGTGTCCTCACTCCGTAAACGAAGAATTCAATTTTTTTATCGGCGGAAGGGCACATGCTATCACGTGACTAACAACCATTATAAACTTAACTTTTCGTCATTGAAAATTCATCAGAAAATGGTGTTTTTTTTTTTACGAATTTGAAGAAATGAAAATGAAATAGTGCGGTCTTTTTGATAGTCCATGGTTGTCTTTGATCTGAAAAGCTAAATTTATAACGGATGTTAGTCACGTTATAGCATGTGTCCCTCTGCCGTTAAAAAATTGACGTCTCCGTTTACGGAGTTAGGTTATTGCAAAAATCGTGTACTTGAACGAGGACATTGAAAAAAAAACTTCAATGAGGACGTTCAAAACCATAATTTCTTTTGTAACCAAAATATGGTTTTTGCCTTATAGGATCCACGCCAGTGTAACTACCATATACTCCATCCCAAAATGAATGCCCAAAACACTTTTAAATTTGCTCTTGAAAAATGTAAGAAAGATATAGAAAATCATAAATTTAAAAATTATGAGGGTCCAATGAGGGAGAACAAAAGTAAGAAAAATCAAGACCCATAAAAAAACATTATGATACAAACACACCTATAAATGGATCATTCAGTCAAGAGTCACATTAAATATCATCAACCACATTATTAAATATAAGGACCATATTTTGACCTGAGTTCAAATAATTTTGAGGGCCCGATACCATTGTTTCCTTCTACTTCCGTGTCGATAAATCTTTCAAGGAATAAATTTGCTGGGAATCTCGATTTCTTGTGCCAATTAAGTGATGCGGCCTTGTACATTCTTGACATCTCATACAATTTACTAACCGGAGGGCTTCCTGATTGTTTGGGGAAACTAGAAGAACTGACTGTTGTTAACTTAGCGCACAACAAACTTTCTAGGGAAATCCCTTTTTCTATTGGATCCTTATTTCGCTTGAAATCATTATACTTGTACAACAGTAGCTTTGAAGGGGAGCTTCCTCTGTCCTTGTCAAATTGTGAACGGTTGATCTTCTTGGATGTTGGAGTGAACAAGTTAACCGAAAATGTACCTGCTTGGATTGGGGGAATATATCGCAGCTCCACGTTCTCCGTCTGCGATCAAATAAATTTAATGGGACCATCCCTTTAAATTTATGTCAGTTAAATGAACTTCAAGTCTTAAACCTTTCTCAAAACAACTTACACAAAACCATTCCTCCATGTTTAAACAATCTCAGTGCCATGGTTCAGAAAGGAATTGAACTTAATAATCAACTTTATGATATATATGCGGCTAACGAAATCTATATTGACTATTCAATGATAGGATGGTAAGGTAGAGAGCTTGAATTTGGAAATAATTTGAGACTATTGAAGTTCATTGATTTCTCAAGCAATAACTTGAGTAGAGAAATTCTTAATGAAATAACACAGCTGTTTGAGTTGGTAGCTCTGAACTTATCTAGAAATGCATTGCAGGGTAAGGTTCCCCAACAGATTGGTCAGCTGAAGTCTAGAGGCTCTTTATTTATCTAGAAACGGGTTTTCTGGTAAGTTACCTGTATTTGTCTCAGCTGAATTTCTTAAACTATCTAGACCTATCGTACAACAAGTTTTCTGGAAAATTACCATCGGGCACTCAACTCCAAAGCTTTGATTCGTCCATGTTTATTGGTAATGTTGGACTTTGTGGGCTTCCACTTGCATCAAAATGCCTTGGACACATACCTTGACATGTGTGTTTGGAAACTGTGAAGTACGCAAGGTTTCCAGTGTTTCATCACCAGGTTTGCGACGGGGCACACTCAAGATGAGGGCAGCTTGATTCCAAGTAGCAGCTGTTGATGTAATGCGATAACCACTGTCCCACCGTCTATGGATGTCCTCACTTGGATAAAGAAAATCAAGCTCCACAACCTGCAACCAAAAAACCATTATCACCCGGAAATAGAGCAAGTGTTTACCCAAAAAATGTTAAAGGGAGAACACTTTTTCACAAATCAATTACCATCATTCACTACAAGAAAAATAGCCTTTCGTGACTGCTTTCTGTGATGGCTAAAAAAAGCAGTCACCATAGACCAGATAAGGAGACGGAAATAAAAAGCAATCACGTTACCTTAACGAGATGGCAGTACAATCACATGTGCAATCACGTTTGGTATTTTCGTCCGGAGCGCCAACGCGGGAAACAGGAGGGAAAATGAAAAATCAAACGTGACCGCTTTTTTAAAACTGTGATGACTTTTGCAATCACGTTTGATTAATTATATAATTTAATCAATATAAATACATGAAAAAAATAATTTTAATAAAAGGTGACGGCCAATGCAATCACGTAATACCTTAAATGATATATAAAAAAAAATAAGAAATAAATTAATTTGAGGTACCTCATCAAACGCCTCTCTCTCTCTATCCACTCTCTCCCTCTCCTCCCCGCTCTGCCTCTCTCCGCTCTAGTAGTCTCTCCCGCTCCGGTCGTCTCTCCGCTCAGCCTCTCTCCGCTCCGGTCGTCTCTCCCTCCGGTCGTCTCTCCCTCGTCGTCTCTCTCTCCGATCGAGCCAGTTAAAGAGGTATAATTCCCCTCATATTTTAAGTTTTTAACATGGATTTGCGTCTTGTATGAATTTAAGATAGTTTGATTTGATTTTGAAAAGTCAAATTTTGACTGTTTTGGTATATTTTGTTTGTGTATTTTTGTTGATTAGCTAAGTTCTCGATTTGGGGTTTATTTTTAACCCAAAATTAGGGTTTAATTCCTGGTGTTCTTCCCCTAATTTTTATGGATTTCCAATGTAGTTTTCCTTTTGTGTTGATTTCTGCTGCGTCAAATATGGACATATTACCAAGTCTTCCAAGTTATTGTGTATCAGATAGGCTGTGTAAATCAGACTGTGCCCCAAATTGACGAGAAATTTGTTACAGGCCATCCTTATTTGCATCTCTTAGACTCAAAATGTCAACTGTAGGTACTTCAGTACTTTATATGTGAAAAACAATTAGGTAAATTTCCCGAGAATTTTACACTCCTACATGTGAGAATTTGTTGTTGATTAACACAACAGATTCAGGCAGCATACGCAAGTGTGAAGCTTGCGTTCTGGTATTTATGCAACAACAAAGGACTGTATTCTAAGCATTGCGACTTTGGTTAGTAGGAATTGAAATCACCAACTTCCCTTGGGATTGGTTTCCTGCTGTTCGCTAGCTTTAGACAATAGACCTTTACGAGATGGAGTAATGCAGTACTGCAACAACTTAAGGCTTAAGCATTGTTATAATTGCTTCCAAGCCCACCAAATGCAGACTCCCTCCAGTTGTGATGCATGCTTTGCGTGAGATAATAGTAAATTACATGTCTCTAAAATGATGCGCCATGAAATTTAGACCTACGAGCATGCACTTGGTGATAAATTTAAAGTCTTTTTATATAAAGTTTCTTGCTGTGCACATTCTTAATGTAGGAGCTGGGTGGTTTACTGGTCAAAAAGCTTGGAGATTCATTCTGGATCTTCTTGTGCTACTTTGATGCTCCCTCGGTCCCAAGAAAAGAGCCACTTTCCTTTTTCGTTCATCTCAAAAAGAGTTGTACTTTTAAAAGTAGAGTATAAACTTAAATAATGTCCCCAAATGCTCGAATGAAAGGTATTAGTAGTAATTGGTGTATTGAAGAAAATGATTAAAAATATAATGTTGAGAAGACAAATGGAAGGGCAGTATATGAAATGCAAAGATTGCTTAATAAGTGTGACTTGTCAAATACTACTCATCTCTTGGAACAGAGGAAGTAGTAAAGATATGAATTACAATGTCAGTTTGTCGAGACTTTGTGTTACCCCTAAAGGACTTTTAACTGTTTAGTTGTAGATATGCAATGATTGTCTAATAACAGGGTTGTTTCATGTCATGGATTTTTCAGTTCATAGTTGCAGATGTTATCTGTGCTTATAGCTTGCTTGTTCATATTGACTAGATCAAGCATACTACTCCCTCCATCCGTAGATGAGTGTTATCTTTTAGTTTGTTCACAGAAATTAAGGGAGTCAATTATAGTTGCCTATGCTTGACTTCTTATATTAATATCTACGAACATATGGGTATCATATCTGACAAAGGATATTTTGGTAAATTTCATCATAGATATGCATATTCTTTGTTTAGAATAAAATGAGTCATGTTAGGGACATAGTAATTTTAAAGATAGCACTTATGATGGTTTGAGTATTGTTCACAAAGGCGACCGCCTGCCTCGCCTTTTTGGCTATTTGGGGGGTCGATCCCTTTTTGTAGACATGTAGGCGGATGAACGCCTTTCTTCACAAGGCTTTCGCCATTTTGCTTCTTGCCTCTCGCTTTTTTGCATCATTTCCATCTCCTGTTTTTCAATTTTTCATTTACTTTTGCATGACTTTAGAACTTGATTTATTATTTCGATAATTTTTAAGGGTTTACGTTTATTTCACTTAGTTAGACTAGTACTTGTTTTGTTGATTTGAACTTCATAATTTTAATTTATACGTCTTTTGTGTTAGAATTCTTAAATTTGAAGTTTAAACTATATTAGAAAACTATTATATGTAGAATTTAAAAATTTATTTAATGGTTTATACATGTTTATACTTTATAGCACATTTTATGCTTTATTTATGTGTTGCAGGTATATAGATATATATTTTCTATTTTTTACTAATTTTTTGTTTTATTTTACTTCTTGCTCGCCTTTTTGCCGCCCGACTCTCGCCTCCCTTTTCGCCTTTTCCAAGTATATCTCGCCCGCCTCTTGCCTTTAACAACTATGACATATACACAATTTATTTGTTTCGAGCCCCATTCTGATAATACTGCACGGTTCGAGCCCCATTCTGATAATACTGCACGGACCGAGCTATGAACTGAGCTCTCACAAATCCAACCCTGTCCCACAATACACATCCACACCACGTCAAGAATAGAAAGAGGAGGGGGGGGGGTTAAATACTCTTTTGCACGCCAAGTCTCACATGGAGCCACACAATAATCATAGATTTTTAATGATCCTCAGACTCTCTAAAACATCTATCATAATTGATGGATAAAAATCCACTGTGTAATAAAAACCTTGCAAGTGTACAAGTTACCGTAGTAGCAACGTACAAAAGTAAGGGTCGAACCACAGAGACTCGTGTGATTTAACAAGTTAATTTAATTAATGCAGAAAGTAACAAAAAGGAGTTTTTGATTTGATTTATTAACTAAATTACTAAAACGAGAAATTAAACTATTTAATTGAAGAAAACAAGAAAGCAAGAAACAAGGATTTAATCAGATCAAAGGAATTCACGGATTGGATTTCATAATTGTATCCCCTCTATGCTATGATTTTGATAATAAAAATAACAATCTCATTCAAAGATTCTTTCACTTGACTAAGGGTTGGGACGTTTGTTGTTCGGATTGCAACCCTAATATTTCTATCTTATTATAAATTCCGGTAGGTCAAAACAACATTCAAGAAACTCATTAAGTCCACAAGAAACAAATGAATCTAGGTTGTCTTGTATTCCGGTAGGTCAACAATCCAACCTAATTGATGAATTAGTGTACTTTAAATAAACCGTCACGGTAGTGCAACAGTCTAAAACATATTAAAGAATGATAAGTAATTCATCAAATAAGAATGAGAGAGTTTGGAAGAATTCAAACTTAAATTAGCAAAGAGGTTCCACAATTACTACATCCAATCCATGAATAAAATTATTTAGCTACTCATAATAAAAATTACAAAAATAAAATAAAACATAAACCTCAATCGAAACGGAGACGGAAGAAGTAATTATGTTCTTCTTTCTTTCTTGGACACGGTACACGGCTCAAAATAATCTCTCCTAGAAGAACCATTACTCCTCTCTATATATAAATATAAATCCTAGGTTTAAAAGGAATTGGAAAATATTAAAATATAAATCCTAGGTTTAAAAGGAATTGGAAAAGAAATAAATATAAATCCTAGGGTTTGAACAAATTAGGAAACAGTCAAGAAAGGCCAAACCACATCCGGCCCAGTTAGCAAGATCCGCCGAGCCCAACTCGTGAAAACGAGTCGTGACACTTCCCTCCAATCGTTCTGATGTTTCTAGCAATTGTTAGAATATTTCTTTTGCTAACTGCCTTGGTCCTACTTGCACCACATTGGCCCAGCCATGGCCTTGATCAATGGCCTCATTTTCCTGCATGCATTGGCCGGCCACAACAACATTCCTTGGCCTAGGTTTGGACCTTTTGTTATTCGTTTCGTCCCGCGATTTTCTCGTCGCACTTTGACCACTATAATGACTTCTTTTGCGTTTCGCTCTTTGAGATTTTATTTTTAACTTTAACCCACGAATTTTTATAAATCAAATTTCTCCCAAATTTCCATATTTTCAGTTTGGTCCCGGAATTTTCAATAAATTACAACTTGGCCCTTGAACTTCCAAAGTGGGTACAAATCCTCCGTTTTCAGCATTGTTGCACTTCAGTCCATGAACTATCAAAACACTAACAAAATATATTAAATTCTCAAGGTTTCGAACAGAAAATAAGCTTAGGACCATATCTTTTGGATGGGTAAAACCACATCCATCAAATACCCCCAAACTTATCTTTTGCTCGTCCTCGAGTAAAACAAAACTAAATAAAAACAAAACTACTCTAACAACTAAAAACAATTAACATAAAATATTTTTGATATGTTCTCAATATATACAAGGTTGCCGGCCAAAGAAGTCTCAGATTCTCACATAATATGCTAAACAAGTGCCAATAAGAATATGCAATTACAATCACTTAATGCATCTAACCCACAATTTTCCACCTCGGCCTGAATGATGAATGAAATATGGGAGATTATTGTCACCAAAGTAAGATATTTTATAGGGTCACTAACCACATGCTCTAAATAAGATGAAATTTCTGCACAAGGGACACTCATATGCATATTTAAACAAAACTGTCAACCCGGCTACTCTTTAGGGATCAAATATGGCTTTACGGTTTGTAATGTTTCGCAATAAACGCGGGCTAGGTTCACGGCTCCAAATGAAGGCAAGGACATACAAAGTCAAGCAAGTGAAACTAGAAAGTCTTCATCTTACATCCTCACATTGAAATTTATCACTCCGCTCCAAGCCAACCCATTGATTTAACCCCCAAACTTATAATTTTGTATACTTTCAAACTTGGGATTGATCACCTTTCTTTCTTTTTGATCACTTTCCACTTCAACATTAGAGAGGGCAAGGCACTTTTTTTTTCTTTTCTTTTTTTTTCTTTTTTTTTTTTTTTTCATTTTTTTTTCTTTCATTTTTGTTTCTTTGCACAAATATATCACGGAGAATGTGCATTCACTATTTTGATCAAGCCCCTCTTTTCATTACATAACATGATCCTTTTCTTTCTTTTTATGACCACTTTCCACTCAACCCTTTGATTTTTCAAACTTCACAAAAAAAAATTCCCATTCATTCCCTAGTTTCACTTTCTTGAAAAGGTAAGAAAATAGTGTATAAGTTAAAAGGGTAGGATAATGAGGATACAAAAGAAGGCGAATGGTGGTCTAAAATAACCTCCCACTTTGTGAGAGATTCCATTCTTTTTCAAGCTCAAAAGGGGTTCTAGCGGAAAATTTTGTATAAGTGACGAGAAAGTTAAAGGCTCACAAATAGGGTTCAAGGAAATAGCCACATATCACTTCCCGAATAGCCTAATTGATGTGTTATTGACAGTCATGCAAACATGTTCTAGGGACCCCGAGAATGTCAAAGTGATCCTATAAAGGTCTCCTAAATTGATAACAATGATCAAGAAAAATGATGGAAGTGAATGGTGGTGCAATTGTGTTTTACATGTATTAATGCAATTCTAATTAACATATTCAAATTGGCACAAACTAGCAAAACTCAATCAAAAACTCTCTCAAATCATCACGGACGTTGGCCAACTTCCAAACATATAATGAGAACAAAATTTTTAAATTTTTTCTATTTTTTTTGGAGGGTGACACTATATACACTCCCCTATAAACCCACAAACTCGGAGAGATATCTACCCCCAAACTCAAAACATGCTATGTCCACATAGCAAAGGGAACAAAAACATGCTTCGGATTCAAAGGACGATATGACACAACAAAACAAATAAATAAAGCAAGTAAAAAAAACGTACCTACTTGGGTTGCCTCCCAATTAGCACATTTGTTTAAGGTCGTTAGCCCGACCATTGCCCCTCTTACTTGGGGTTGAGATTGGCCTCAATGGATTTGGCCTTTGCTTTTCGGCCCTTTGACCACCTTTGATTTTCTCGGGCACAAACGCCCACTTCCTTCCATGCGTAGGTCCCTTTCTTAATTAATTCAGGTGGAGCCCACGGAACTTTGGGTGCTTTATGTTTCACCCTTTTTCTTTTCTTTTTGTTGGGGCTCTTGCCCCCAAACTTAGTTTGTTCCTTCACCTGCGGAACATCTTCCTCAACAAGATCAAAGAGGTTATCTTGAACAAAAATATTAGCAAAAATAGTCTCAGATAAATCAAGCAAATAACTCTCCTCTCTAACTTTAAGTTTTGAATGCCCTTGTGGTAGATGTGATGAAATCAACTCTTTATGGGAGTCGTGTGGGGAGTGATACGACCCGTTACTCATAGAGTATTGGTCGGCTTTAATGTTACTAGCCAAGGGGCACACGTCCGCATTATCTCCACTTTTCTCACATCCATTCACATCATATTTGACAATTGGAAAATCGGTTATGGCTCCTACAAAACCATTTGTGGGGGAGGGTTTCTTATCATTTTTAAACTTACAAAATTTACATTCCTCCCCCATACCTCTCAAGGACACATCCCCTTGACACACATCAATGGTGGCCTTAGTGTCAAACATAAATGGCCTCCCAAGCAGAATGGGAGTTTTCAGTTGTTCCTCACTTGATCCCTCCATACACATCACATAAAAGTCAATAGGGATAATGATTTTATCGATTTTAACCAACACCCCTTCAATAACCCTTAAAGGTCTTTTGATTGAGAGATCCGCCAATTGCAAGTCTCTCATGGGTGGTTTCAACTCACATACCCCCAAACTTCTAAAAACATGAAAGGGCATCACATTAACACTTGCCCCAAGATCCAACAAACCTTTAAAATCTTGACCCCCTAAAGAAATTGGGATAGTGAAACACCCGGGGTCTTTTTGAACATGTTTAATCTTTTCAAACTCCACACCTCCAGAGGGTATGGTGTTTTCAACATCAAGACAAGTGGATTCACGATTACTAGCAGAAAAGACATCATGAATGACCCCCACACTTCTCTCTTCCTCACAAGCATAATTATCATTATCAACATCACAGAGAGAAGAGAGAAATACCTCCTCAATCTCATCACTTTCATCCCAAATAGTCACAATAGACTTGGCTTGTCCTGTGGGTTTTGAAAATTTTCTTGTCTTTGGCCTTGTATCGCTTCCACCAACTGTCCAATTTGGGTCTGTAACTTCTGCATGGCAGCCTCATGATTTCTGAAGGCTTGTTGTTTTTCCATCTTGTACTGTTGTTGCTCCATCTTTAACTGCATCATGGGCTCTTCCCAAGGATCTCTGTTCCTCTCAAAGGGCCCCTGAGGTGGTTGTTGGGGGTGGAGAGTTTTATTCTGCTGTTGATTTTCTCCCCAAGAAAAATTAGGGTGCTTTCCCCACCCCGGATTGTATGTCTGTGAAAATGGGTTGTTCTGCGGGACACTCTGCATATATGCTTGCATTGCCTGTACCTGCTCATAATTATATAAATGGGGACTAGTGGTGGGGCAAACTTCATAAGAGTGAGTGTTAGAACCACAAGTTACACAATTATCATGCATTACATTACCAACAGATGACACATTGGATGCAGAATTGGAAGTACTACTCATGACCAACTTATCAAATTTTTGATTAAGAAGTGCAAATTGTTTTATGATCTCATCACTCATCCCTATTCCATTCACACTATTTGTTTTACCCCTTGACCCCTTCTGTTGCGAATTAAATGCCAGTCTTTTAAAAAGGTCTTGGGTCTCATCCGCAGTTTTGGCTCCTAAAGAGCCTCCGGCTGCGTTATCAACCATAGCCTGATCGGCTTGTGTCAACCCCCCATAGAAAGTTTGATGCAATAAAGGCAAAGGAAAATTATGGTGGGGACATTGCACCAAAAGCATCTTAAACCTGTCCCATGCTTCATGAAATGCCTCAAAAGAGTCCTGTGTGAACCCTATAATTTTCTGTCTAAAAGTGGCTAACGTAGCATGTGGGAAGTATTTTCTCAAAAATATATCATGTAATTCATCCCAAGTATTAATGCTCCTAGGTGGGAGCAACATGAGCCACTTCTTAGCATTATCCCTCAAAGCAAAGGGAAAACATTTCAATCTTAAGTGCTCATCAGTCACACCCTCTCTCAATGGAAAACTCGACACAATCATCATATATTCCCTCAAGAAATTCAAAGAATCTTCAGAGGGGAGGCCATGAAATTGAGGGATCATGTTAAACAGATGACCTTTTACCTCGTAACTTTTTGTTGCATCATTCAACACAATGCATGACACAGACGTGTCCACCCGCGGCCTAGAGAAGGCATCCATAGTAGGTGCCTGCAAAGCCATATCAAATGCAAGTTCTTCTCCCTCAGTGGAAGAAGTTTCTAATTCACTCAAAGTTACCTCTGTCTCGGTGACAGAAGTTTTAGAATCAGTCTCGCTCACTTGAGTAGAGGGAATGCCTCTCTCAACTTTGTCTATATCGTCGTTCAAAGGAACCAAATTAGGATCCAATGACCGGCGACCAAACATGCACCAATTAAATAAACTTGTTAAAAATCACAACAAGTCCCCGGCAACGGCGCCAAAAACTTGATGGATAAAAATCCACTGTGTAATAAAAACCTTGCAAGTGTACAAGTTACCGTAGTAGCAACGTACAAAAGTAAGGGTCGAACCACAGAGACTCGTGTGATTTAACAAGTTAATTTAATTAATGCAGAAAGTAACAAAAAGGGGTTTTTGATTTGATTTATTAACTAAATTACTAAAACGAGAAATTAAACTATTTAATTGAAGAAAACAAGAAAGCAAGAAAGCAAGAAACAAGGATTTAATCAGATCAAAGGAATTCACGGATTGGATTTCATAATTGTATCCCCTCTATGCTATGATTTTGATAATAAAAATAACAATCTCATTCAAAGATTCTTTCACTTGACTAAGGGTTGGGACGTTTGGTGTTCGGATTGCAACCCTAATATTTCTATCTTATTGTAAATTCCGGTAGGTCAAAACAACATTCAAGAAACTCATTAAGTCCACAAGAAACAAATGAATCTAGGTTGTCTTGTATTCCGGTAGGTCAACAATCCAACCTAATTGATGAATTAGTGTACTTTAAATAAACCGTCCACGGTAGTGCAACAGTCTAAAACATATTAAAGAATGATAAGTAATTCATCAAATAAGAATGAGAGAGTTTGGAAGAATTCAAACTTAAATTAGCATAGAGGTTCCACAATTACTACATCCAATCCATGAATAAAATTATTTAGCTACTCATAATAAAAATTACAAAAATAAAATAAAACATAAACCTCAATTGAAACGGAGACGGAAGAAGTAATTATGTTCTTCTTTCTTTCTTGGACAGTACACGGCTCAAAATAATCTCTCCTAGAAGAACCATTACTCCTCTCTATATATAAATATAAATCCTAGGTTTAAAAGGAATTGGAAAATATTAAAATATAAATCCTAGGTTTAAAAGGGATTGGAAAAGAAATAAATATAAATCCTAGGGTTTGAACAAATTAGGAAACAGTCAAGAAAGGCCAAACCACATCCGGCCCAGTTAGCAAGATCCGCCGAGCCCAACTCGTGAAAACGAGTCGTGACACTTCCCTCCAATCGTTCTGATGTTTCTAGCAATTGTTAGAATATTTCTTTTGCTAACTGCCTTGGTCCTACTTGCACCACATTGGCCCAGCCATGGCCTTGATCAATGGCCTCATTTTCCTACATGCATTGGCCCGGCCACAACAACATTCCTTGGCCTAGGTTTGGACCTTTTGTTATTCGTTTCGTCTCGCGATTTTCTCGTCGCACTTTGACCACTATAATGACTTCTTTTGCGTTTCGCTCTTTGAGATTTTATTTTTAACTTTAACCCACGAATTTTTATAAATCAAATTTCTCCCAAATTTCCATATTTTCAGTTTGGTCCCTGAATTTTCAATAAATTACAACTTGGCCCTTGAACTTCCAAAGTGGGTACAAATCCTCCGTTTTCAGCATTGTTGCACTTCAGTCCCTGAACTATCAAAACACTAACAAAATATATTAAATTCTCAAGGTTTCGAACAAAAAATAAGCTTAGGACCATATCTTTTGGACGGGTAAAACCACATCCATCAATAATGAAAATCATTTCCCAGCCAAACAATACAAAATTGAACAAGAATTGTCCAAATAAACTGTGATCTACTAAACAGATGAATCAACATGACCCTGACCCCCTCGGTACCATTTCTCAGTTTTTGGATCTCTCCTTTAAAGTACTCCCTCTGTCCCTAAATGAATGCCCCAAATTCATTTTAAGAAACATTCTGAAAATGTGTGCTTTTTATACATTTTAATGGCAAAGATGCATAAATTTTCTTGTTTTTCCACTTTCCAAACATTTAGTTTTGCAACAATAAAGTGACTAGTGAAAAAGATTTGGTAAAAAACATTTAGGGACAAAGTTCTTTCCAAAAATGACATTTATTTTGGGACAAAAATTCTTGAAAATTGACATTCATTTCTAGAATAAATTTCTTCTAGGTATTATTTTTCTAACATAAAAATTTCAGACGCTGGTGTCACCTCGCTCATCAAAAAGGCAAGCTAGAAGATTCATGCGAGATTTTTTGGATTATTGCTCAGTCGCACTGGTAATGAGGAATTCAAAAGGGCAGCAATACAAATTTGAATAATGGTTCAGGTTTCATTACTGGATTCTGGGGTATATGTGGTGCTTTTCTTCTCAATTGTCGTGGTCGACATGCCTTTTTCCACTTCACGGATAACTTGACCGACTAGTTCTATGTGAAAAGGGCAGCACGCAATTTCTGAAGGTAATACCAACTAATTATACTATGTTATCTTGTTATTACTATATATTATTGCTTACATTTACAAACATCTATGGAGTTTGGCCTAATGCTTCTTAATTTGATGATGTTGGAAGGTTGGATATATGTGTCCAAGAATCGAAAGCGGAATGTTGTTGTTCTTACGTGTGAGAAGGAGAAAGAAACTTGTAAGATGGCTTGCTGTTTGCTTGGTAAACAATTTGCATATTATTTCACAATATTTTTTGATACACGCCCCGAAGCAATGGGAAAAAAATATTTCGAAATTCCAAGCACCCCTATTTTTTATGACTCTAAAACTTGGAAATCAAGTCAAACACTTCTAAAAATAAACATAATAATCTAAAATATCACTAAAGTATAAATCTATTTTTAAATATATAATTACTGGCCATCTAAATATAAATCCGAAAAATATATGATGGAGTAAAAACCCACTTAGTAATAAAAACTTCGCTAGTGCACGAGGGTCGAATGCACAGGAACTTGTGTTTTTAAATTAGAAAAATTAGAAGTTGTTGTTTAGTGATGGATGATTTATTAACTTATTCAAATTTTGTGCATTCATTTGAGGTCCAGATATTTTGAGAAATAGTTATTTATTTTGAAACGGAGGTAGTATTAATTTTAAAAATTAGCCATGTTTTTGGACCATATGTTGTGATAATGAATCGTTAATATTTATTTCTAATAACTTGAATTCTTATTATGTATTATAGCTATTTATAGTTTATAGTGTACATTATGGACTAAAATGTAAGTCATAGGAAAGACTCATTAACTTTATCAATGTTTTATTACTACTTGGACCATTATATATTAAAAAAAAAAAAAAAAAGTCTAGGACCCATGCTATTGAAACAAGCAGAGAAAAGATGATGTTAATTGTCTACCTAATAATTCAGTCATGAGTCATTGCATATAATAAATCATAAAATTAAAGTGAATATGAAAAAATATAGGTTAGCTTTAGGGATCTGATAGTAGATTAGTCAATAAAGGGAGAGATAATGGGTTGGTTAAAAGAATGAATGGAATTTGATGATTGACTTCTGCTCAAGTCTTTGTAAATTTTAGCGACTTTTGACTCCCCTTTTTTTATGCATTTTGTGGGACTCGGAACCTTCGGTTCAAAATATTGTATCTACTATTATTTGTTTTGACATCATCACCATCCTGTTTATAAATTTTGCATTCAATTTTTTTATTTACAATTTCAGTTATTTAAAAATAAATTATAGTAATAATATAATGTACTAAATTGCAAAAAATATAGTAATAATATAATGTACTAATTTGTTTTGACTTTGAATTTGTTTATGGCGGGTGGTGGCGGTAGTGGCGGCTTTATTGTGGACCGGCAGTAACATTGCAAAATTCCGGCAAAATGGGATTTTGATTTTAACCAAAATTTTGGTAAATAAGTAATTTGAATATTTAATTGTTCAATTAATAATTTGAAAGACATCTTTGCCCTCAAAAAATCATTTCCATCTCACATGCTATGCTATGGGTTCCGTCCATCCAAAATTGCTTTGGATTGCAACAAGTTGCGAATATAATGTACTAAATTGCAAAGAATAAAACTTTAGATCCGATATTACAACTTCGTATGAACTTAGTGGTAGTAAGTACAATTTCCCCGCAACATTCGTACTCTTGTTTTTGTTTTCCTGAAACTACCATGTTTTAATAATAATTTTTCAATTTTGACATAGAAAAAGAGTCGGTTATGGGTTCAACTCTCACTAAAGTTAAATCAAAAGCTTTCGGTTTTCAATTTTGACTGAGAAAAAGAGTCGGTCATCGGTTAAACTCTAAACAAAGACATTTATTTTTAAATAGATTGTCAAAGGGAGGATAGGACCGGCCGACGGAGTTGCCGCAATAATTGCAGGCCGAAGGCGGTCGGAGGAAGCAATGATCAACGGCGGCAGCCGACGACTGTTGGAGGCAGTGAGAGAAGGGGAAGGAATGTATAATAAGGTTTGAGAAGGTGGGGTTGGTTTTATTATTTATAATAATTATTATAAAGAGAATAAGATATTCTATCGGGGTTTTCATTTCAAACCCGGTGTGAATTAGAAGTTGTTGTTTAGTGATGGATGATTTATTAACTTATTCAAAGTTTGTGCATTCATTTGAGGTCTAGATTTTTTGAGAAATAGTTATTTATTTTGAAACGGTGTAGTAATAATTTTAAAAATTAGCCATGTTTTTGGACCTTATGTTGTGATAATGAATCGTTAATATTTATTTCTAATAACTTGAATTCTTATTATGTAGCCTTATAGCGATTTATGGTTTATAGTGAACATTATGGACTAAAATGTAAGTCATAGGAAAGGAAAGAGTCATTAACTTTGAATTTGTTTATGACGGGTGGTGGTGTGGCGGTGGTAGTGGCGACATTATTGTGGACCGGCAGTAACATTGCAAAATTCCAGCAAAATGGGATTTGGATTTTAACCAAAATTTTGGAGGGTAAATAAGTAATTTGACTATTTAATTGTTCAATTTTAACCAAAATTTTGGAGGGTAAATAAGTAATTTGACTATTTAATTGTTCAAGTAATAATTTGAAAGACATCTTTGCCCTCAAAAAATCACTTCCATCTCACATGCTATGCTATGGGTTCTGTCCATCCAAAATTGCTTTGGATTGCAACAAGTTGTGAATATAATATACTAAATTGCAAAAAATAAAACTTTAGATTCGATATTACAACTTCGTATGAGCTTAGTGGTAGTAAGTACAATTTCCCCGCAACATTCGTACTCTTGTTTTTGTTTTCCCGAAACTACCATGTTTTAATAATAATTTTTCAATTTTGACAAAGAAAAAGAGTCGGTTATGGGTTCAACTCTTTCCTAAAGTTCAATCAAAAGCTTTCGGTTTTCAATTTTGACAGAAAAAAAGAGTCGGTCATGGGTTAAACTCTAAACAAAGACATTTATTTTTAAATAGATTGTCAAAGGGAGGATAGGGCCGGCCGACGGAGTTGCCGCAATAATTGCAGGCCGAAGATGGTCGGAAGAAGCAATGGTCAACGGCGGCAGCCGATGACTGTTGGAGACAGTGAGAGAAGGGGAAGGAATGTATAATAAGGTTTGAGAAGGTGGGGTTAGTTTTGTTATTTATAATTATTATAAAGAGAATAAGATATTCTACCGGTTTTTTCATTTCAAACCAGGTGTGAATTAGAAGTTGTTGTTTAGTGATGGATGACTTATTAACTTATTCAATTTTTTTGCATTCATTTGAGGTCTAGATTTTTTGAGAAATACTTATTTATTTTGAAACAGGGTAGTATTAATTTTAAAAATTAGCCATGTTTTTGGATCATATGTTGTGATAATGACTCGTTAATATTTATTTCTAATAACTTGAATTCTTATTATGTATTATAGCTATTTATAGTTTATAGTGTACATTATGGACTAAAACGTACTCCCTCCGTCCCACATTATGTTACTCATTTACTGTTGAGAACGAAAAATAAGGAGTGAATATATATAATGTTATTAAAATAGGAGTTGTGAGTGGGTAGGAGAGAGAAAGTGGGGTAGAAAATAGTAAGTGGATAGTTGTTGTGAGTATGACAAGTGGGTCTCATGAATAAAACAGTATTAAAAAGTTTTTTTTTTTGAAAAGTGGGACTTTAAAGTGGGACGCCCAAAATAGCAAAATGGGTAAGGTTTTATGGGACGGAGGGAGTAAGTCATAGGAAAGACTCTTTATCAATGTTTTATTACTACTTGGACCATTATATATTAAAAAAAAATAAAAAAAATAGTGTAGGACCCATGCTATTGAAACAAGCAGAGAAAAGATTATGTTAATTGTGTACCTAATAATTCAGTCAAGAGTCATTGGATATAATAAATCATAAAATTAAAGTGATTATGGAAAAATTAAAGACGATGGTAGATTAGTCAATAAAGGGAGAGATAATGGGTTGGTTAAAAGAACGAAAGGAAATTTGATGATTAACTTCTGCTCGAGTCTTTGTAAATTTTCGCGACTTTTGACTCACTTTTTTATGAATTTTGTGGGACTCGGAACCTTTGGTTCAAAATATTGTAACTACTGTTATTTGTTTTGAAAATCAATGAGTAACTATTGTGTTATTTTGGCTAAACTACTATTTCGTCAATGAACTCTATGTCAATTACCAATATTTTCACTTTTTTTTTTTTTTATTGTTCTCACTAATATATTTCTCTTTTTTATTGTCAAAATTGTTTATTGCGGTTCATTCATCACTATTGCAATTTTTTAATTTTTATAAATAAGATTTTAATTGCAGGCCGAAGGTGGTCGGAGGAAGCAATGGTCAATGGCGGCCGCCGGCATTGTCGGCGGCGGCTTGTAGGCAGCGAGAGAAGGGGAAGGAATGTATAATAAGGTTTGAGAAGGTGGGGTTAGTTTTGTCATTTATAATTATTATAAAGAGAATAAGATATTCTATCGGATTTTTCATTTCAAACCCAGTGATACTAAAATAAAAATAATATTATAATATTTTTATTGATAATTTCTCATGTCTCAAAGATTTATTGATAAAAACCCCTTCATCTTATTTCAAAATATTTTTTTTAAAGAACTAGCTGTAGTAACAAAAACGTTCTAATTACAATTAAAATCCTGATACAAGTGTTAGAAACTTATGGAACAGAACAAGGTTTATTTATTTAATCTATACTATAACATTAAAACAATAATGGTTGATATTATTACTAAACAACTAAAGTTTAAACTTCTAGTGAAAAAAAATATGGCCTAAAACTCATGCTCCACTCATTAATTAATTTAACTCCTAATTTATTTATTTATTACCTCCTAATTTATTTAAACATTCATCTTAACTAATTTACGTTGCAATAAAATTCAATCCTAGATATTTTAAGAAAATAAATACTCAATCATAGAGGTTAATGTGGTATCAATTCAGTATATAACATTTAAATTTACTCTATAAAATGTCTAGCCATATAAATAATTAATATAAACAAGCCAACAATTGTAGTACTAAGTTTTTTTCATTTTTAACATTTGGGAATAGTTTTTTGTTTTTCAATTTAAACTTGAACAGTATAAACCGAGGTAAGAACGTGGATCCGTGGCCGAGCTAGGCCCAATGGATTGGGCCAAAAATATAATTCATACATGTTGTTGGGTATGCTTATTATAAGGAGAAAATTACCTCATAGTCCCTCATTAATATCTAATCTACATCCTAAGACACCCTATTTCTTAATCTACTTTCTAATCCTAAAAAATATTTTATTCTACCATATAATCCCTCACTTAATTTTAAATGATATAATTATAACCTCCTCCCCACCCACACCCACCCAGTCACAAACACACACTCTCTCACACACACACACACACACTTTCTCTCTCTACTCCCTCTCTCCCGTCACCACCCCTCCCCTCCACAACTTTCGGCGTTGATCCCTCAACTCCGGCGAATCCCATACTCTCACACACACACACACACTTTCTCTCTCTACTTCCTCTCTCCCGTCACCACCCCTCCCCTCCACAACTTTCGACGCCGATCCATCAACTCCGGCGAGATTTACAACTCCGGCGACCCTCTCTCTTCCATCTCTTCCGTCATCTATCTGGCGACCCCTCCCCACCGTCGGCCGGCGACTCTTCTCGGATTGGTTCCAGATCTGGAACCTGTCAAAACAACTCCGGCATTTCCTCTCTCTTCCATCTCTTCCGTCATCTTTACCATCGCTGCTCACCAGATCTGGAATATTCAGACAAGCTGGACTCCCTCCTCCGCCAAATTCTCTCTCTTCTCCCGATCAAACTTGTGAACTTGCCGAAAAGTAAATTATGTTGCATAAATATATGTGTTCCTTATTTTCGGTTCTCACTGTATTAAAATGGTGTTGAGTTTATTGAATATGCCAGGGCAATCACAATACAATGAGGCAGTTGCTTGGCACACAGAAGTATAAGAAAAGTAAACAAAAGATATTAAATGGATTTCAAAAATCTTTTCCCTCAGGAAAAGTTTTTTGGCCCTCAAAATAGCACTTCCATCAAATACTTCAAGCTAATCACCGGTGGCAGATATTGGTATCATATTGTGCTTGTATCTAACCTTGGTCTTGTTGCAATGTGATAGGTGGTACCATTATTTTGTTTGTAAATCTATGATGAAAGGGGCTTGGTTTCCTTGAATCTGACTATCTTTGGCATCATGTTTTAGAGAGCAAGTCTGAACTTGGACAGCGTAGCTGAGCCTCTATTGTTCGAATGCTTGTCCTTGAATATGTCTTAGCTATCTGTTGATTTTTTTTGGTCACAGTGTGGATGCTAAATGGTGGTGGTACCTTCTCATACTGATCTTTGTACTTTTACTCTATGTTACCTGGACTCGGGTACAGATATCCGACACGGGTACGAATCCGAGTGTCGGATTCACTTTTCCTAAAAAAATGGACAAGGGGACACTGTCCTAAATTTGGACACAGGTACGGGGATACGTTAATAACAAAATATATTGAGTCTATTTATATAATTTGTTTATCATAAAAAATAGTTTGATTATTTTTTTTGTAAAAAGGTATCATTTTATAATATAATGTTTAGTCCCCATAGTTGATGATCGCCGGAGTTGATTGTGTTCTTAGTGGAGACAACTGAGAACTTACTATTAAGTTAAGTTCTCAGTTGTTTGGTCGCCGGAGAGGTCGCCGGAGTTGGTGATCGTTGGAGTTGATCGTGTTCTTTGTAGTTTAGTTGACAACTGAGAACTTACTGATAAGTTAAGTTCTCAATTGTTTGGTCGCCGGAGTTGGTGGTCACCGGAGTTAATTGTGTTTTTAGTAGTTCAGTTGACAACTGAGAATTTACTATTAAGTTAAGTTCTCAATTGTTTGGACGCCGGAGAGGTCATCGGAGTTAATTGTGTTCTTAGTAGTTTAGTTGGCAACTGAGAACTTACTGATAAGTTAAGTTCTCAGTTGTTTGGTCGCCGGAGTTGGTGGACGCCGGAGTTGGTAGTCGCCGGAGTTAATTATGTTCTTAGTAGTTTAGTTGACAATTGAGAACTTACTGATAAATTAAGTTCTCAGTTGTTTGATCGCCGGAGAGGTCGCCGGAGTTGGTGGTCGCCGGAGTTGGTAGTCGCCAGAGTTAATTGTGTTCTTAGTAGTTTAGTTGACAATTGAGAACTTACTGATAAGTTAAGTTCTCAGTTGTTTGGTCGCCGGAGAGGTCGCCGGAGTTGGTGGTTGCCGGAGTTGGTAGTCGCCGGAGTTAATTGTGTTCTTAGTAGTTTAGTTGACAATTGGGAACTTACTGATAAGTTAAGTTCTCAGTTGTTTGGTCGCCGGAGAGGTCGCCGGAGTTGGTAGTCGCCGGAGTTAATTGTGTTCTTAGTAGTTTAGTTGACAACTGAGAACTTACTGATAAGTTAAGTTCTCAGTTGTTTGGTCGCCGGAGAGGTCGCCGGAGTTGGTAGTCGCCGGAGTTAATTGTGTTCTTAGTAGTTTAGTTGACAAGCGAGAACTTGCGATAAGTTAAGTTCTCGGTTGTTTGGTCGCCGGAGAGGTCGCGGAGTTGGTGGTCGCCGGAGTTGGTAGTTGCCGGAGTTAATTGTGTTCTTAATAGTTTAGTTGACAAGCGAGAACTTGCGATAAGTTAAGTTCTCGGTTGTTTGGTCGCCGGAGAGGTCGCCGCGTAAAAAAAAAAAAAAAAAAAAAAAAAAAAAAAAGAGTCGCCGGAAAAAGTCGTCGGAGTTAGTCGCCGGAGTTGATGATTGCCGAAAGTGTTGACCGGAGAAGATGGGGAGGGGGTGACCTAAGGTGAGGGTTGTTGGAGAGAAATTAAATTATTAAAGAGAGTGGACTTATTGAAATAACAGGAGGGTGAACTTAATAAAATATTGGGAGGGTGTAGTTATTAAGCTAGGGACTAAATGGTTAAGCAAATTAGAAATTGTCTTAGGAAGTAGTATTGTTTCTTTAGAGGGATTATTTGGTAAATGCCTCTATTATAAACCCATTCTATTACTTGATTTGATTGATACTGTAGCGTTGCCATTTTTATGAATTACAGAGTCGCCACTTATTATTTATTTTAGGAAAACAATAAGAAAAACCTTTTTATTTATTTAAAGAGATTTGAGGGTTCGGGGGTTAAGTTATAGAATGGAAAGGTCGAGGAGCACCCATTCCACCCAATCCGGAGATCGGTCTTGCCATTTAAGTATTATCAATCAAACAATATTTAAATAAGAAAACCCTAATTAATTTTTTAATTAGGAATGTTGAATTGTATGCTTCGAGATCACCTCCATTGATTGAAGGGACTCTAGGCTAATCCTTTTGATGTGATTACATTACTCTAAAGCAATTAGAGAGGTTGAGAAGAAGAAAGTAAAAATGAAAGAGTTTACCGTGTTTAGGGAGTATTTGGTTTAGAACGTGGTTCTAAGGAGTCTTTTTGGTCGAGAAATGATTTGAACGGAGTTTTGCCTCGATTCTAGGCTTGTTCGTTAATCAACAAGGTTGATAAACGAATTTAGGTGTTTGTTTATGAGTGATTTACATGAATCTTTCAAGGAGAGAAACCAGTAAATTTTTGGGGATTGACCGTCCTCTGAACTACTGAAAGTCATCAGGTATTTATAGGGGTTTTAAGAGGTAAAGGTGGATTGGGATTCCTCCCAAGAAAGGTTTTGGAACTCAAATATCATTGGATACCCGGATTGGATAAGATTTATCAAGAAAAGAAGTTGAAACGGAGAAGAAAAGTGATTCTGCACATCCTGCAGAGGGGATGTCTCGCGCGAGACATGTATGTCCTGCGCGGGATAACTAGTCAAATGACCATTTTATCCCCTTCAGTTATTCCGCTAGTCAGTTAGGTCCAAAAGTAATGAGGTTAGTTAGAAACTTAACGAAACATGACGAAACTAATATGCTTTCATCAAAACACAAAAGAGAGACGAAGAGTAGTGTAATCATGTAATTATTGGTTCAGAATGAGGTGTCTACAGAGCCCCTCGGCGACAAGACTTATGGAAGAAGTCAATGTCGTCGATAGAAAAGACATCATTCTGAACACTGGGATGATCATGTCGCACGGCTGCCTACGTATCTCTATTGAAAAATAACATTAAAACAACAAAGGTTTATTACTGGACAACTAAAGCTTAAAGCTTCTAGTGAAAAAAATTACGGCCTAAAACTCATGCTCCACTCATTAATTAATTTAACTCATTACTTAATTATAATTAATTAGTGTAGAATATTTATCCTTCCACATTAAATTATTAGATGTGCTCCTACCATTATTATCTCCTAATTAATTTATTTTTAGTTATTTAATTTAATAAATTTATATGTCTCAAGTAAAATTTAATTGCACATACAATAATTAATAAATTTTAAATGTTTACCTATTTGTATTAATTTTTCTCCTCTTGCAATTACTCCTTTCCTAATTAATTTCTTTTAAACATTCATCTTAACCAATTTACGTTGCAATAAAATTCAATCCTAAAATTTTAAGAAAATAAATACTCAATCATAGAGGTTAATGTTGTTTCAATTCAGTATATAACATTTAAAGTTTACTCTATAAAATGTCTAGCTATTTAAATAATAAATATAAACAAGCAAACAATTGTAGTACTAAGTTTTTTCATTTTTAACATTTGGGAATAATTTTTTGTTTTTCAATTTAAACTATATTTTGAAAACGTTGCTTCCTAACTCCATTTCATTTCCATCATCAAATATGGAAAACTCTCTAGTTAACCATTTATTTTCTGCATCATATGTTTATGTTAAAATAAATTAGTTAATTTTTTTATTATATTACTAAACTAGCAAACTTTTCTTTTTGTGTTGATATTTCTATTTTGAGACTTTAATTTTTCTTAGATATTTAGATATGAATTTTTTATACTCCTTCATTCTCTATAAATGTATCTTTTTGTCCAAAAAAAAATCTATAATAATTGTCCAATTTTTTGAAAAAATAATTTATCTTCACTTTTAAACAATAAGTTCTAATTCGCATTTAAGCTCATGAATTCCTATCATAATAATTACTTCAGAGAAAAACTAAGAGGGACCAATGGTAGAGAAAATAATATATAATTGGAAAAATCATGTACCCGAAATTTAAAAAAAAAACACGTAATAATCTAAAAACACGAAATTAAAGTGATATTGCGGTGTTTTTATATTTATATTTATTATGATTTTTCATAATAATTACTCCATATAAAAACTAAGAGGGTCGAATGGTAGAGAAAATAATATATAATTTAAAAAATCATGTACCCGAAAAAAAAACTTGTAATAATCTAAAAACACATGTGACATTCGCCAAGATTAGATCTTTTCTTTTCTTTTTTTTCTTTTTTTTTTTGCTAAGAGTCACATCAAATTTCATGTGCCACATAATTAAATGAGGGCCATATTTTCTTTTGAGTATAGTTATCTGCGTCAATTATAATTATAAAGGAGGGGGATGACTCAATTATTGGTCAACACTTTTGAGTAGTTGTGGAAACTTTAAAATTCATTTCATTTGGACGGTGTAAAGGAGGGAGTATTTCCATTATTGGTCAACACCACTTGAGTAGTTGTGGAAATTTTGGAATTTATTTCATTGGGACCAAAGGAGGGAGTATTTACTTATATATACAAGTAAGTCTCATTGTCCCTTTTAGATAATAAAGCAATTATTATAAGTGTGACATTTGAAAGTGTCTTTGGTGTATTTTGAACCTATGTCTTTTCATATAAAATGCCGCTTGAAATTAAACTCCTTGACTTCTAATTTGTAATACATTGCTCCCTCTGTCCCCAAAAAAATGTTAAAAAAAAAAAATTCTAATTTACCCTTACTTAGGAGCAATTTTTTTTTTTGACATTGAATTTGGGACAGAGGAAATAGTATTTTGAACTAAAACTTGATTAATTTTACCCATTGTATACGTTATCAAATGTAATGTATTACTCCAAAATGTAGTATTCGGTTAAGAGTCATAAAATATTGTGAACCACATAATTAAGGATCATATTTTCTTAGTTTTGGAACAATTCATTCTCTACCGTGTGTGACTTTATAATAGGAATCTCGCTAACGTCTTTTTTGGGTTTAGAATTTGATTTACTTGCATGTTAAGAAGTATAACGTCTATTGGACCCTCATACTTTTTAAATTTATTATTTTCTATATCTTTCTTACATTTTTCAAGTTATCAAGAGCAAATTTAAAAGTGTTTTTGGACATTCATTTTGAGTTGATTAATAGACTCTTTTAATTACTAATATTTGCCATCATTAGACCCTCATTTGTGAGCTTTGATACATTAGACTCCTTTGTGAGAATGACCCCAAAAGTTTAGACTCTAAATTTATCCTTTGCGCTTAATAGAATTATTGAAATAAACTCTTTGATATACTCTCTGTTCCAAAAAAATGTTATATTTTTTATTTCGGTTTATGTCAGAAAATAAGTTGTAACAATAATAATATTTTTCATATAATTTGAACAAAATGCAAATAAATAAAGGGAAAATTGCATTTTAAGCCCCAAAATTTAAGGGGTGTTCCTATGTTGGACTTCAATCCCTATTTTATAATTTTCCAACCTGGAGTAGGAGTCCTACTTTCCTTATTGACACGTTCAGTTTTTAAAATGACAAATAATGAATAGTATTTTGGACAATGTTGTCCTTATAGTGCTTGTGTAATTATATATGTATAAAAAAACAATATTTGTTTATATTACCTTAGAACAATAATTTTGGTTACCTTTAATTATCCTAATGAGAATCTAATAATTGCATATATAATACTCCCTCCGTCACGGTCGAAGTGTCCCAAAATGGGTTTGGCGCGATAATTAAGGAAAGTGATGTAAGAAAGAGAAAAGTTTAAATGTTGTGAGTATGAAAAATTAAATAGGAGAGAGAATGAGTGGAAGGAATAGTTAGGAGAGAGAATGTTGTGGGTGTAAATGTAAAGTAGGAGAGAGAATGAGTGGGTGGAATAGTGAAAAAACTTTCCTCTTTTGGGTATGAGACATTTTAAATGGGACGCCCAAAATAGAAAGTTGGGACACTTCGACCGGGACGGAGGGAGTATTTATAATGATGTATAAATAGAAAGTTTTTGATTTTCATTAGGTAATTTATAAGTAGCCTAAATTATTTCTTAAAGTTTATTCAAATTAAAAACGAATAAAAAAATTAATCCGGAACGGAGGGAGTAGTCTGTAACACGGGAATTAATTAGTCAACTTTCTCTATTGAATACATTATCAAATGTGTTATACGAACTTGATATGAGATTGGCTCAAAATAACTCGAAGTCGAGTGAGCTCGAATTGTTACTCGACTCGAGCTTAAACAAGATTTTAACACTCGTTTAGTTTTTGAGTAAATCGCGCACGACTTGTGTATTTGACGAATCTCTTTTGCGATCGACTTGTGTCAAACTCGGCTCGAGAAAAAAAAAAACTTGATAATTTCTTTGTTCCCTATAAAAAAATTGGAACTTGATAATATTTTATTACGTCAGTCATAATGAATATTTCGATTCTAACGCGGAACTGTGTTAAAGTTACAACCACTTTTGTCATTTTATTTCTTGCATCTTAATTTATTTAAAATAGATGTCATTTTAAAATCTAAATTTTAGTTTAAAATACACGTTAATTTTGGGCTTAAAGTTTTTGAGTAAAATAATATATGAAAGAGAAACAATTAATAAGAGCACTCATTTTATAAAATTGTAGCAATAATTACATTTCTTAAAATTGTTAGAATTTCACTTAGATTATCAATTTTAATTATCTGTCTGTTTTAATTGTTGTAAGACACAAACTTTGTTGGGTGACTCCTGGTCAACTATAAAGGAGGGGGTTGACTCCTGGTCAACACTTTTAAGTCGTTGTGGAAACTTTAGAATTCATTTCATTTGGATCAAAGGAGGCTTATAAATACATCTTATTATTTGATCACAATTTTATTTATCAATCAATCAGTACTTTGTGTTTCTTTGTTTAGTAAAAAAAAAAAAAGACAATGTTGGGTGTTGTAGTTCTTCTGTTGTTGTGTGTGAGTTGTGTTAGTGTCTCCTCATCCCTTAGTTTTAAAAATGGTTCTAATGAAATCATTCGTTGCATTGATAAGGAGAGACAAGCACTTCTTTCTTTCAGGGCTGGCCTTAGAGTTGTAAATGATTACGCACGTCTCCCTTCCTGGAGTTCCAAAGATTGCTGCAAATGGAGTGAAGTCGAGTGCAGCAACCAAACTGGTCATGTAATCAAACTTGATCTTGGGAATTCAGGTCTAGCAGGTAAAATTAGTCTTTCTTTCTTTGAATTGAGGGAATTGAACTATCTGGACCTTAGTTATATTGATTTTGAAAACAGACCGATCCCCAAGTTTTTTGGTTCCTCCACTAAATTAAATCACCTTGACCTCGGTTACTGTAACTTCTCCGGAATAGTTCCATCGCAACTTGGAAACCTCTCAAACTTGATTTATCTTGATCTCTCCTCCTATCCTAGCTCTAACCTCTCTGTTGAGAACATTGATTGGTTGTCTCGTATGTCTTCCTTGGAAACCCTTAGAATGGACGGTGTTGACCTCAGTAGAGCAACTCACTGGGTCGACATAATTAAGACCCTCCCATTTCTTTCTTTGGTGTCGTTTTATGACTGTCAGCTCTCAAAGGTCAGTTCTCCTTCATCTTCTTCTTCGATAAACTCTTCTTCTTCTACTTCAATCAAAAGGCTTTACCTCTCCTCTAATGGTTTTACATCATCCATGTATTCCTGGTGGTTCAAATTGAGCAGCAACCCCTTTCTTCAAGATCTTGATCTCTCTGATAATCTTCTAGAAAGCATGATACCCAACTCTTTTGGAAACCTCTCTAACTTGATTTATCTTGATCTCTCTGATAATCTTCTAGAAAGCATGATACCCAACTCTTTTGGAAACCTCTCTAACTTGTTTTCTCTTGATCTCTCTGATAATCTTCTAGAAAGCATGATACCCAACTCTTTTGGAAATCTGTCCAATTTGGCTTCCCTCGATATGCGAAACAACAGCTTAAGTGGGAACCTCTCCGAATTTCTAGATATCTTGTCCGGGTCGCCTGCATTAGAGGAGTTGTATCTTGGTCGTAACAAACTTTATGGGCCATTGCCTGATGGTATCATAAGGTTTTCTTCCCTGCAAATGTTATTCCTGTCCCACAATCAGCTGAACGGAACTATAACTAAAAACATGGGGACACTCTCACAGCTTGTACAATTGGATCTCTCTTACAACTCTCTCACTGGTACTCTCTCTGAAGCTCACTTTTCAAATCTCTCACTCTTAACCGATCTCGACTTGTCCGGCAATGCTTTACAAATAAAAGTAAGCCCTCAATGGTCTCCCCATTTTCAGCTAGCTTTTATCGGGTTGAGATCTTGCAATCTTGGCCCACTTTTCCCAAATTGGATTAGAACTCAGAAAAACTTTTACTATCTTGATATTTCCAGCAATGGAATTTCAGATAGCATCCCACCATGGTTGTGGGACCTTTCGACACATTCTACATTTTTTAATTTATCTTCAAACAATTTTGGAGGCATCATACCAGATTTATCATTAAAGAAGTTTAATGAGTATCCCGGTTTTGACCTGAGTTCAAATCATTTTGAGGGCCCGATACCATTATTTCCTTCTACTTCCTATTCGATAAATCTTTCAAGGAATAAATTTGTTGGGAATCTGGATTTCTTATGCCAATTAAGTGATGCGGCCTTGTTCTTTCTTGACATCTCATACAATTTACTAACCGGAGGGCTTCCTGATTGTTTGGGGAAACTAGAAAAACTGAGTGTTGTTAACTTAGCTTACAACAGACTTTCTGGGGAAATCCCGTCTTCTATTGGATCCTTATTTAGCTTGAAATCATTATACTTGTACAACAATAGCTTTGAAGGGGAGCTTCCTCAGTCCTTGTCAAATTGTGTATGGTTGAGTTTCTTGGATGTTGGAGTGAACAAGTTAACCGGAAATGTACCTGCTTGGATTGGGGGGAATATATCGCAGCTCCACGTTCTCAGTCTGCGATCAAATAAATTTAATGGGACCATCCCTTTAAATTTATGTCAGTTAAATGAACTTCAAGTCTTGGACCTTTCTCAAAACAACTTACACGGAACCATTCCTCCATGTTTAAATAATCTCAGTGCCATGGTTCAGAAAGGAATTGAATTTTATAATCATCAATCAAATGGAAGGTATGCGGGTGGCATCTATACTGACTATTCAGTGATAGGATGGCAAGGTAGAGAGCTTGAATTTGGAAATAATCTGGGACTAATGAAGCTCATTGATTTCTCAAGCAATAACTTGAGTGGAGAAATTCCTAATGAAATAACACAGTTGTTTGAGTTGATAGCTTTGAACTTATCCAGAAATGCATTGCAGGGTAAGGTTCCCCAACAGGTTGGTCAGCTGAAGTCAATTGTATCTCTCGATTTATCTAGAAACAGATTTTTTGGTAAGATACCTACGAGTTTGTCTAAGCTAAATTTCTTAAGTTATCTAGACTTGTCGTACAACGAGTTTTCGGGGAAAATACCATCAAGCACTCAAATCCAAAGCCAAGATGCATCCAACTTTATTGGTAATGTTGGACTTTGTGGGCCTCCGCTTATATCAAAATGCCTTGGTGATGAATCCCCACCAACTGTTGTTGGTGGTGAAGATAACAGAGGAGAGAATGATGATGATGAGTTTACGAAATGGCTCTACATTGGTATGGCTTCAGGTTTCGTCACTGGATTTTGGGGGATATGCGGTGCTTTGCTTCTCAATCGACGTGGTAGACATGCCTTTTTCCGCTTCACGAATGACTTGATGGACTGGGTGTACGTGAAAATTGCAACCCGCAAATTCTGTAGGTAAGACCAAGTACTTATAGTATGTATTCTTATTGTTGCTTTTACAAGCATGTGCAAAGTTTATCCTAATGTATCATACTACCTTTGATGTAGTATCATAAATTAATAGCTAAATAAACTGTCTTAAATATGAAGTTCAATTGCTCTCTGAAGTGTTGACTAATCATTCCCAAAAAAAAAAAAAAACAGAGTACAATTCTGGCTAACTTGGTTTATGGCTCGCCCAGTTTCCAATTCGTGCCCACAGCCATATTCAAAGTTCAAACATCAGTGTCATTCCGACACAAATGGCAAGCAAAAACATAAATTTTGGCACGTCTACTTGTATCGAATACAAAGGCTAATTTTGTTGAGATCACCATCGTCTGCCTGCCTAAGAGGCGCCTATGGACCTGAAAAACTATACAGCTACTACTTTGGTATAAATAATGTTTTACAAACACTGAATGCTCCCGATGATGCAGATAAACTCTCTCCCTAGCATCATTTTCCATTTTTTACACTTAAAAAAAGCAAAATACAATGTTAAGAGAATAAATAATCCTCACTCCCATCGGCCTTCTTGTCTTTAACATGTCCTCCGTTCAGCTTAGCCTCTCTAACATGCTTGAAAATAATCAAGACACAGTTCTTCCATAGCAAACACAAGCAAGATAGAGATTCTTTGCCCACTTCTCCTGCACATTTAAACCCAAAAGCAATGTCAATAATCCCTACCTTAAACTAAGACCTACACACACAAGCTAATGTCTTCTTTTCCAATTGCCCATCCCCCTAAGGTTTGGATAAGTCACACTCCCCCTTTTGTTAATTTTAAGCTGATACTGTGATCTAGCGGTGTCATCCCTTCATAGCCCGGTCCACCGTGGATTGAATCTACCAAGCTGAAGATAACCGAAGGAGGGCGGAGGTAGTTATCAGAATATCAGAACTGACACATACCAAAAAGTTCTCAAGAGACCGTCGCGAGAGAGGTATTTTACCTGGATATATGATCCTCCATCATAATATCTCGTCACAACCTCTAGCATGTCCTGGAAAAGAATCACAACTTGATCCCTGTCTTCCTGCTTATTCTCTAACTGAAGAAATAGACGAGTACAGACTCCCCTGAATCCATATAAATAACAACTGCAACATAATTTACAAGAATGCATACCAAGTACTTGATAAGCTTGACAAAATGATCATAAAGGCTAGGAAGAGCACTCATTTTGAATTCACTAACCAAATCACCTGCATCTACGTGCTTATCGACCTCGGAGAATATGTAGTCAATAACCCTAAAATGGAAATAATAATAAGAAGAAAATAACAGAGTTCAAATCTTAAGGGAAAAAATTGCACGCGAGAAATGCAGCTGTAAATCCTACCCATATGATTTAAGAATCACATTAATTTCTCTAGTGAAACTATTAGCTGAATGAAGTAAACCAACTTACTCTTTCTCATGATTGCCTCAAACCAAAAACTTAATGATGTTCCGAAATGAAGCATAGCATTCAAGTACAGCACACGACATATAATTGTCTGTCTCAATTCTTTTTTTCAGCTCGCGGTCCTTGCCATTGCTGTCCTTTGCCATGTCCAATGCTATAGGAATTTACAACGTAAATGCAAAAATGACGCATAGAATTCAGTGATCATGAGTACAATTATGTATAGTAGATTCTTAAATAGTCAAAAGATATATAAATATATAGCCTTGAGCTTGTAAGATGGGTGTCTGATATGAGTCAGCTGATTTTTTCTCTCCTCTCCAAGAAATCATAAACTCCATATCCAACTTGATCCCTAACCCTAGCTGAGCAATGCTCACCACACCCCAGGGACCAGAACAGCCACTTGATCTTATTTGCTGCAGACCTATACAAACCTCTAACTAAATATATGCCTAGATCTTTTTAACCCCTAAAACCCGAATACTTCTACGCCCCCCTTAAGTTACAAACAGATGTGAAAATCATGTTATATGGATCATTCACATCAGGGAGTTAGGCGAATAAATGTAATAGTAAACTGATACTCACACTCCAAGACGAAATTACATGCCTCAATCCGAGAGATGGATGAAGTGCAAAAAGTAGGTACCGGATACAAGGATTCACTTCTGTCAGACACACGGATTGTCCATCTACCCTCTCTTCCTTGAGAAGGTAGTAGGAGGTGCCACCAAATTTGGATCTTCCATGGCAAGGTAGTAGGTGGAAAACAAAGTTTGAAGATCACAAATACCTGGGTCCAATATGAAATAAGCAAAGAACCTATTGGTTTCTAGACAGCTATGTTGTACCTATCTAGCCAGCGGAGAATTTTCTCCCAATAAGCATTTACTAAGATTATACACTTAGAATCGAGTAGCAAATAAAACATAGTACTACCTCCGTCCCAAAATGAATGTCCAAAAAAATCAAATTGCTCTTGATCGAGTAATTTTGAAAACTTTTTGAACATTCATTTTGGGACGGAGGGATTAGTAAATAGACACTAAACAAAGAACAAACCTTGCTAGCAAGTAAAAACGGAGGCCACTGTGTGAGGCACAAGTCACGATCAGTCCAATATGGGACAAGTAACAGATTCATTTCCCCGAAAGTGTTTTTCAGGTTAAAAAGTTATAACCTTGAGCACATCAGAGATGAGGATTCCCATGCCACTTCAGAGAGCAATGATTTATGGATATATCCGCACGTATGCAGTTACCTATTGCTAATAAGATCTTCCTCTCGAAAACTCGTAATAATTTTGTTCCACAGTTGAGCAAATCTAGCTGCTTCTTTCTCTTTATTAGATGGGATCTGCGATAGTAATTATACATATAACTTGAAGTTAGTGATAGTCAACATTAAGATAAAGTAATGAACATCAAAAGCTACCACGTATGGAGTAGGAAAAAGATATTATCGAGAAACTAGAGAAACTAAACCTCGGCAAAGTTTCATGACAAAGTAGCCTCAAGTCCTTTCTTTTTGGTTTGCTCGCTTCTCTCCTCTGGGGTTAAGCAGGCATTAAACGCACCAAGCAACGACTGAAAACAGGATCTTAACATTCCAAGAGTTCGAATCTGGAAAAATGGAGTTCTTAGTGCAGTAATAAAGCAAAATCTTAACAAATTGTGCAAGATTCTTTCCAATTTGAAAGGAAAAATAAGCAAATTGAACTCAAAGAGCCTGAGATAGTAAGATTCTATTAAACGCTAAGTTGTATATGAGGCACATCAAGGAATTCTTGGTCAGAGTATTTTGTTACTATGAGGTTGGTCGTATCCTGGTAAAACCAGACTCTGGTGCAAGACTATTGTCTACCGCTAAAAGTAACACGTCGAAAGGTAGCCCATTGACGCACCAATAGAAAAGGCAAGATACGTGGTGAAGCATTAGTCTAACTCACCTCTCCAAGACGACGAAATGCACCATAGATGCCTGCGAATAAGGTGGAAAATATGGCATACCATATCTGGGTATCCATAAAATAGACCTGCAAATAATCCAAGTGTCAGAGCTACATTACAATGAGTAATTGAGCATTAAACAATGAAATGAACACAATTTTACCAGAAATATGAGGGGAATGATTGGCCTTAATTAACAATTTGTTTCCAAATAAGCATGCAGTACTTGAGCATAAGAACTGTACCTCAAAATAGTAGCTAAAAGCCAGTTTTGTCATTATAAGAAGAACCCAAAACATTGTGTACCTGAAATATGGAATAATAAGCCATCCAATATGGAATAATGAGAATCCATCAAATAACTTACTTGAGGTCGAAAAACTCACTTGAATAGAGAAAATGCGCTTTCATGCATACCCCTGCCAACATACAGCCGAGGCTGCAGCGTAATGATAATCAAAATTCATTCTTGTTGCCCAATTATTCCTCAGTTTGGGGATAAAAGATAGTAGTGAGAATGGAAGTTATTTGATGTCAGTACCTGAGACCACCACATCAGCAGCATAACAATTCTGTAGTTTGACCTCTCAAGGAAACGACGTAAGATGGGGAAAAGAAACAAAACTCCAGCAAGCATGTTTGGTGACAAGTAGATAAGAACAGCCAAAATAAACAGCGATGGAGAGCTTGAGCTATTGCCAAACCATCCCTTAATGGTCTGAGCAAACCCTGGTGGATTTTCCCATGAATAAGCATAGGAAACTGGTAGAATTACCACCCAAGCAGCAGCTGACAAAGCCTTCAAAATGTATCTTAGCTTCACATACAATGGCATGCATTGCCTTGCTTTCCAACTAAGTACAACATCAAGGAGAGCTGCAGAAACACAAGGTAAAATCATCCTACATAATGGGACCAATATATTCAAATTCAGCCAATTTTGCAAGTTCTTGACGATGTCTTCTCTGTTGTGCTAAGTAGTAGAATACAGCATATATTAATTTAAAGAACGTAACCCAGACCACGAGACTGTGAATGGGCCTTCAATGGTAACACTGATGCAAGTAGAATGCATAATAAATTTTACTTCGTGCTGGGAGGCATGTGAAGCAAAAAGGCAAGATATTCTACACAAATTATTCCAAGGGTGCTTTTATGATTAAACACGACATGGCTATTCCATCTTTATCTCATTATGATACTAAAATATGGAAATAAGGGTTTCTCATAACTATAGACAAGCCTAACTACCCAAACATGTTATGGATCAAAAACTAAAGAATGTTCCTTCACATCTTTGCCATACAAACTGTTATCAATCAACAAAGGGAAAAACAGACTTAGAACGTACTCCTAGTTAACAATCTAAATAAAAGGGATGGCAGACTCTACCGCGATCATGCAGACCAGGAGTTCCTGAAGCTGAACTGACTTTCTTATCCAAGTCTTAACATTATACATACACCAGTGTTCTGAACAAACCCTTCACGTTCATAAGTAACCAACCTAATGTAACCCATAGCTTGGCACGGTAGACAATATTAATAGAAAACTCACCTCTGTATGACAAGTTTTATTTCTACCTAAGTCACATAATACTTAGTCATTAAAGTAAGGCAGTATTCCCATTCCCAGTATTTTATACATGCCGACATTGACTATAAGATTCCTGTTAGGCATCCTTGCCATAAATACAAATACTACCATACCGTGATATGAATCGTGAAATAAGACAGCAAACCTGGAGGCTACCAAAAAGTCTTTAACAGTATTCCTTTCAGCACTTAACATGTATATGGATAGAGAACTTGAAAAAACAGTAGCAGCGACAATGCAGTGATAGCAACTTAGATATAAATTATTCTCACACCTTGTCCAAGCTTTAATATGGCAGCAGTAATGAAGACGCTCGATACTTTTTTGAAAACACTTGCAGAAAAGATTGAGCTCGGTTGCCCAGAACCATTCCAAGCAACAATTATCATGACCTTTAACAGAAAAAGACCACGGTCACTGAGTGCTGATAGAGGATTAAAAAAAGCAACCACAACACAAATGAGTGAACAATTACCTGCAAACACAATATAAAGAAACTCCACATTCTGTCGAAGCTTCTAAGCACATGCCAATATGATCGTATCTCAACAAAATTAACTTTTCCAACCCACCGATCTCTACCTGGTGGCTTGCTATCCTGGACAGGCCACAATTTTGGTTTCAGAAGCAAGATTACTATTTGAAGGTAATATTAATCTGATGAACAGGCTGCAGAGAATCTACAAGACATTGATAGTAAAATACTCCCTCCGTCCCGGCCGACTTAGGATTTTTTGAAATGGCACGGGGATTAAGGAAAAGGTAAATGTTGTGAGTGTAAGTTAAAAATAGGAGAGAGAATGAGTGGAGGGAATAGTAAATTATAATGGTGTTGTGAGTATTAAAATAATGTAGGTGAGAGAATGAGTGGAGAGAATAGTGATTTAAGGTTTCCATTTTGGGCCGTCCTAAGTCGGGTGGGACGCCCAAAATGGCAAAAAGTCCTAAGTCGGCCGGGACGGAGGGAGTATGTTACAAACATGGGCAAGAAAGTTTATGTCACCATACAAGCTAAAGCTGCAAGTAGCTCAGATCACAACTCCGAATGGTGAAGTGGCATGATATTCTCATCCGATTTAAAAAAGAAAAAGGAAGGCAAAACCAACACACGCACAATGTATATGCATAATTCTCTATGTGTGTAATCGATTATTTCAAAAAAGTGTCCTGACAATGACGAGCAAATGAGGCCTGACATCAAATGGTGCAATATTGTTGTATTGGCTGCAAAAATATATCACTTTAAACAATGTCGTCTGCTAGAAGGCAAGTAAAATTCTCATCGCATTGCCATTCTTTTTATCTTTGATTCGCTTGTGGAGATTTGATGGATAAAATCATTTTCTCACTTGTAGAAAAAAACAGATATGAATCTTAATCTTCCATGATCACAAGTAATCATAACTGGTTGAATAAATGTTTTATCTCCAGTAAAAGCATTGTTTGCATAGAAATAATTCTACATTTGTTTGACGAGAAAGAAAAAAATGCAATACCTTGGCAATCACATCATAAATGGGAGTAACAACTTTTCCCAAGAATGCCTCCTCTTCTCCTCCATAGGCTGGTTTCACATTCTCACCCGTCATGGGACTAACATTGCCAACCAGCATACTAAATGTTACTATTGCTGAAAACCACAGAAGAAATGTTCCATGAAAATAAACTAAATATTTGACCAGAAAGAATTTGAAAGCATAAAATGATTGAAATGAAGTAAAAGAAACAGGATGAAAACCAGTAAAAAGAAAATCAATTTACCAGATTAATGCACTTGCAACTTTGTATATTATCTCACTTAGTCAGGAATAAAAAACAAGAAAGACACGTGAGGAGAGGGAGAGAGAAAGAGGAAAGGTATAAAGAAAGAAGAATTGTTGTATTCTCACATTCCCAAAAGAGCATCCATAAAAACAACAAAGCGAACGGAGAGAAAGCAGATGCTGCTATGTTCATCTCCCTATCTTCCTTGTCCAGATTAGCTCAGCCGGCCAAGAAGAAAATGGTTTATTCATTTTGGGAAATTGTCTACTTCCCATAAACCTTCAAGTAAGCCTGGTGAACATAAAGCCTTCCTTCTATTTCAACTATGAATATAAGGTTTGGTAAATATATAGCTTTCTGTCTTCTTCGGCTATGAATACGATTCAACTAAGCGATATACAAAAGTAATAACGTTGACATGTTAACTACTCTTCTTTTTATAAGAAAAGGTTGTAATATATTAATATCAGATTACATTGGATGGACAACCAGTCCATCTAAAAAGGAAAGAAAAAATACAAAAACAATAAAGCTACAATTAAATGGCAGCTAGCCAGAACATGTTTACTCCTCTTTTTTATTGGTTTTCAACTTTTGATTCGTTTAAGAAGCTTTAACACCACGAACAGTCTCTTAACCAGCTATAGCATGGTAGGCCAAGGAGAAACTGCCGCAGCGAGGGTTGGGTGAATGCCCTGATGAAAAAAAGTGTAGCTAGCAGTCTATGCATCACCTTGTGCACCCATAAATTGGGCATTTTATTTGCATTAGGATCGAGCAGGAATTAAGCCTCGGGCATAATGATTATGAAATGTGATTTCAAATCAAAGCCATGTATGGTAAGTTGATGTTTTCAACAATTGGAGCAAAGCATACCTTGCTAAACTCGGAACTAGGAACACGACTTTAATTATTCATTCAAGGGCAACAATACCTACTAATCATCTAGTTTCAAACTCGACTAACATAATACTATGCTCTTTCTTCAACATTTAATTCGGCTTTAAGACCTGAGCTTAGACATGCAACTACTCGCTTAGCAAAGGTCTTGGCTCATATTTCATAAGATCGGTCAACAGTGTACTTCTAAGTGTCTTCTCACCAATTATAACGATAGTACATCATGCACTGACTGTGAAAATGACACATACGATAGTATATATTCCAATATTAAGAAAATAATATCGTCTAGCTACTTAACGTCCAAAAAGGGTTTATTTTTCAAGGAAATATACAGGAAAAGGCAAATATATATAAATTTTACTTGATTCTTTATGGAATCAGTATGTAATGTTATTATTTTCGGCCATTGAATGTCTCTTCGGAAGGTGAGCATTGGCGCAACTGTTGTAGTTACGGTCATTTGGATTAGAAGTCACATGTTTGAGCCGCGGAATCATCCTCTTGCGTTTGAATGCAACGAAAGGCCGACTACATTAAGCCCATGTGGACCCGACTTGGCCACACATAGTGGGAGCTATTGTAGCACCAAGTTTCCCATTTTGAATGTCTCTTAGAAACATCCGCACAAAGCTTTTCCTGTGTGCATTACTCTATACCGACTATATCAAAATGCCATCGAGATTGCGTCGAACACAATACTTGAATGGATGTTGCAAGAAGGATTAAACATATACAGTACGAAGAATAAAAAGTAGAAGAAATATATCAGAAAACATATATGATGATATATATAGCAGAAGCATTCTGGCATGAATCTCAGGTTTGCAGCTTCTCACCATATGAGAAGATATAGACCCATATATAATAGTTTCCGCTGCTGAACTTCCTGCTGTATTGTTGGTAACCTATAGTTGGAGGGGGGGGGGGCAATGTTAGATCTATAAAAAAAAGTCCAACTTCATTCTCCTTCATCTGGCTTTTTACATTTTGGCATCATTTTGCAGCTTTGACCGAATAAGAGTTTGTCAGAATGTTACACTTTTATTCATTTTGTGATAAAATAGAAGAAATAATTAGAGGGAGAGAGAGAGAGATGGTGGGGCTGAGAAATGATGAAAGTGAAGAATGAAAATAATATATTAAGGCATTAGAACAACACAAAATGGCATAAGAGGAAAGAGGCACCATTTTGATTAGAGAAAAAATTGTATGAAAACAACACAAGAGAATGGGTTCTAAGTTGTGAATTATATAACAACAAAGTGTATATACATTGCAGAATCGAGTATGTTATATTTAACCTATGACACCTGACAACCAAGATAAAAGTGGTATATAAGCACCTAAATCTCCAATAATTCTGATATATATTGTTAACCTCCACTCAACAAGAATACTACTGGTAGGGCCCAAGATGCATACTTCAATTAACAGTAGTAGTTTAAAAACTCACCAAAGACTACTCTTGGGATCCAAGTACTAGCACCATTTTTTGTAGTTCTTGAAAAGCTTCTTCATCACTTCATTCAGAGCACGCTCATCCAACTAAACAAAACAGAAAGAAGCAAAAATGGAAGAAAGAACCATGAGCGATCCCAAAATTGAAAAAATAAGCTTATTACAAGATAAATATAGCTCATCTTGCATACGTTTTCCGTTTGACCCTAAATTCCTTTAACCAATTCTGATCTTTAAACAGACCCCTACAATTAACTGGCTAACTTTTTGTAAGCTTCATTCCATGCATTTCTTATTTCCCTAAATGAGAGAAAGGAGGGATGCAGACCTTCAAACTAGGAATATACAAAATAAAGGTAATCGTTCTTGCTGATTTCTCATATCATCTCTCACTCCAAAAATTTTGATCTACAAAAAGTAACCTTGCAAATTCATGGCTGCTTGCTCAAATTTGCAACGCATAAACAAGATTTATAATTAAATTAAAATAGTTTTGAAAAGCTGTTGTACAGTGATCTTTTTAATGAATTACTTCTCCACGGCATAAGCTTTAACCAACCTTGGGCTGTTGATCAGGCTTTGAGATCTGTCGAATATGAACATTTGCAAGCAGTAAAATCAGATGCTCTCGTTGATTTGCCACGTTGTCCTTCTGCAGATGGTAACACAATCAACGGTCAGCGTGCCATAAAGCCAACACCATAAAAGTGATTCCAAAAGCATACAAAATGCAATTAAACACAAACTGAATTGCACAAAAGTTAAGACAGATAATATCACCTGAAAACCAAACATTGCTTGAAGCCAGTCCAGAATATCTTCATCTTTTTTCTTCTTGTAGTCCCTGGGCCATGGAAGACCCCTTGTGTTGCGAAGAGCAACAACAGCAGCTTGAATCTGCAATAACCAATTATTCAATGTCAAACTATAAACAACTGAAATGAAGTTGAAACATTTTCAACTGAGATAAACAACACATTAGACTCTAAAAGAGGAAACACACCTCAGGGTATCTCATGATCGCCTGGTTAGCACTATCAGGATCAAGAGGAAGTATATTGTAAGGAAGGTAGATCTCTGTTTTTTTCAGCAACTTTATCATGAGCTTCCAAAATCTGTGGTAATAAATTCCAGTATTAGACACGAGAAAGAAGACAGCCTCAAGCAGATAGTTCTGGAGTTATGTGTATCCAAGATAACGTTTGCAAGGAAAAATAGAAAACAAGGACCTAAATAGCTGGACACAACTTTAGGACTCACCTCACGATCAACCTCCACAGCTTGCGTCTGATTAACAGCTTTTAAAACCTCAAAGAGCACATTAGCAGTTTGGTATGCTTTTGTGAGCTGTGCACTGAATCATTATAAACAATGAGTGCCAAAGATAAACAAGAAAGACTCAGTAGCAACTAGCAAGCACAAGAAGATGTGTGAATACACTTCATATCTTTAAAAAGGAAACACTCACCGATCAGCTTTATCAGCGGCACTTTGCAATGCCTGAATATATTTTTTGTAATAATGCTGATAAAAGCTCTGCATTTCACGAGCATCGCTTTTTTTCACTCTTCCCATCAAAGTCGGATCGTTTTCCTGAAAAAATTGAAGTAAATTCTAATGTAGATAAGGAGAAGAGGCATAGAAGCATGTAAAACCATCCTCCAATCACTGAAATATATCCAGCCAGACACTAGGAGAAACCAATCTTCACTGGTAGAATGACCAAACTGGGACACAAAGCTATTTACTTCTATGTGAAATGTCTATTCCCAAGGGGCACAACTAGGGTGTGCCCACCCCCTCCCCTCGCAACAAGTTTGTGAAATGTATCATACACCTCCTTGTTAAATTTAAAGCTATGCATAATTATCTTTGGGTGTTCCTCTTTTGCCTCCCCACCCACCCACCCACCCCCACTGCCTGGCACTATCTTACAATTTTCACACTACCTATTAAATATTTTTTGATACATTCTGAAATTCTTATACTTCTAGTAATTTTAATGAATGATTTCCTTGTTAAGGTTTGGTGCATAATATATTATAATCTGTTGATGACTTGGTAATTTAACAAAGTATTAGAGCTCTTTTAAGCAAAAGGAAATGTCTCGAGTTAGAGTCATCCCACTAGCAGTTGTTTACCCCAATACTATTATCAAACTTGGCATTCTGATTGGCTTCTGATCGCCATGGTCAATTAGGAATTATCCATGATGAACTATAAAGCATGACACAGATCATTCACCCTCTCTCTCTTCCAACTTAAGCTTATGAGTTAGAATTAGTACTCTACTAATTTATAAACCAAAACATATGAATGCTATAAAATAGAGGCATCTCTTGCCTCCATATCAAATAACTCCTGATGTGTGAGGAATAAATTACAGCAAAAGAAAAAATGCTAACCCTTTCAAGTCGTTGAAGAAGTGCGGTTTTAAATTGACGAACACCACGTCCACTTGAAGTGGGGTCCAACCGATGAGCTTTCTCAAATGCATAAAACCGACCTACAAGTGAAACCACCAATTATGCAAGCACAAACAAGAATGACAGAGTATAGAAATCACTGCTATAAGATAACGAGACAGAAGCATAGAAGTTGAATATCTAAGTTGAAAGGTAAACAATTTTACCAAGTTAGTAGATAGATGATGAATGAGTGAATGAAAGAAAGAAGCTTGGAAATCCTTTATTATTTTGCCACTACAACAATAATATGAATTTTGTCCTCCAATTTCTTAGTACGATTTAAGTTGCATTAACTAGTTGTGTATATCGAACTCAGTACTCAACTAATACACATATGGTTGTCGATGAAACTGTCTCCGTGAATTAAAAATTAAATTATCAAAAACAAACTAATGGCCTATATTATGATATTAAAACAAAGATAGTGCAATCGAGTATCTCATTATTTATTTATTTACTTGATAAACATTCTTACCCACCACAGGTGGGAGCCTTTGCGGCAGTGGGGTAATGTTGTTGTTGTATTAACATTCTTACCCACCTCCATTGGACAAAGAAATTCATGTCTTCTGAGCAACCCCCACCCCATGAATAGCACAGAACAAAGAAAATAAGGTTTTTTCTTTCTGAAAATTCGGTGACACAGTAGCAACAAGCTCACTGAAATGTTTCCACATAGCTACCCACACACCAATCAAATAATCAGAGCAATATAACTCGAGCACTCTAACCCACGACTTACCAATGTGAACTTATCATAAAGTAAATCATTTTATTTCTTGCAGAAAGTGTAAGAAACAAATAGTTTTGCAACTGTATTTATTGGAAATTTAGGGTCCGTTTCATGATAACCATTTGATGACTTAAATTTTTGTTTTTTTCTAACTTTTAGCCAAATGCGTATAGTCACTCTTGTGTATCTGTATCTTTTCTGTGACCATTAGAGAATGTTTCTTCATTTTGGCCCATTTTCATAAAGAAAAGTTACTGTTCCAACCACTTGAGAAGCATTTCTAGGAACAAATATAGAAGGTGGTGTCATAATGAGCTTTGGGTATCAAACTCTATCAACAGCATGCATAAGCCAACCTTCTTCAACTGTCTCTATTAATGGCAAGATCTTCTCATTTGCTCTATCTTATCTCCTTGGATTTTTACTTTATTTTTGTGTTAACTGATAAGTATCATATCTCTCTAGATTTATAAGGACTTCTGGATTGAGATTCAAAATTAGAACTTATTTTAGGTTTGATGGTCTCATAGAATAGATTTAAGATTAAATATTTCTATTTAGATAAATATATTTTGGTTTTGGGATTTGATGGCCCAAAGCGGTATGACAATTAGTTCTTAATTAATATCCATTACAATCATCGCTAGCTTGATGACGAAGTCTACTTACTTACCTCACTCTTTAACCCCACTTTCCAGATACTGAAGTTAGATCAAGGTAGGGTTTTATAATAGTTTGCAGATCCATTTAAATTGGTAAACAAGGGTATATGTTTTGGTTGATAAGGAACAACCATGAGGAACATGGGAAAAGGAAAACTGGAAAAAAAAATGTGATTTTGATTTACAAAAAGTAAAAAAGATAGTGGTCAAACACAATTTTATTTGTTGATTTAGGTTGGAGAAGAAATGGTGAAGTGAAGTGAATACATATTTCTTATTCTGATAAGTACAGTAGAAACAAAATGATCACCACATGCGACCTTAACTTCCTAAGTCACCTGTTCTACATTTAATTAACAGTTTACGAATGTAAACCTTTTAAATTTAACATTATAAGTTAATAATTTAAATAACGGAGGTTTCTCCATTTAGAACATCAACGGTTTGATAACAAAAATTTTATTCCCAAAAAGGCAAGAACCAATATTAATCAAGATTTCAAGGAAGTAAAAAACAATATTTCACCCTGATCAAATTATCTTGGTATGAATAGTTGCAGTCAAAACAACGTATTAATGTCTCTTGCCTTGCTTCTCTAATGCTTTTTGATTGAACCATTTCTTCTCTGACAATTCTCAATCGCCGGCCGCTCTGTCATAGTCTGATTTTTGGTTCTCTGATCACACTCGAGTTAAGTTAAGACTTTCTTACGGGTCTCGGTCTCGAGATCAAAGCTTGCTGATTTCTTTCGTCATAGTTATTCACACTAACCAAATGAAAGTGGAAATGCATATGGCACTGCCTTTCTAATTTTCTCCACTTAATTTTCGAACAGTTTCTCTTTCTGTGTTAAAAAAAAAAAAAAAAAAAGATTATCTTTCCAACCCGACGACAACCATAACTGAACTGGTGGGAATGTGGGATATGCTGTAGAATTTCGAAGGAAACATATTGCTTTAGCTTAAGATATTTTAAGAATCGTCACAGTTTCTGGAAAGAACAAATCATCATGGAAAATCAGGTATGCTACATGAAAAGTAATTGGATCTTTAATATTTTGTTTTGTAATACTAATTCTGGATATGCAGTTCAGAAATGGAATCACAGCTTCTTCTTTTGCCTTTTTTTTTTTTTTTTTTTTTTTTTTTTGGGGTGGGGGGTGGGGGTGGGGTATTGTTTCCCCTCATTCAGGAAGAAGGGAAAGACAAAATAAAAACACATTTATTATAAGTTTTTGCCTACCACTTCGTTGTTAAGTCGGCTTTGAAATATTCTTATAGGAAAGAAAATCCGGGTGAAGATTGCTTTGAATTCCTTACACGATACACTATTCAGCAAACGCTAAAAAAACACATGCTCATTTAACTAACTAAGGTTTCCAGCAGTGCATTAACAAAGTGCTCTTTAATGTGAAATACTAATTAAATATTTATAATGCCCACTGTGGGGGTCATTTCTAAGGAGAATTGCTGTAGTGCATAATTCCTTTTCCCACATACCTACTTGATAACTAATCGTTGCTGCTTAGAAACACAGCTACATTTCAAATAGTGAACCATTATCATCAAAGAAAATAACTCTTTTGTCTTACCACAATCTGCATTCAAATACTAATTTTTGCATTTCTTTAGCGGTTTTATAAGTTTATGCAATTTTTGGAAGAAAATGCTGAAACTTCAATGTAGGTGCATCACCCCCACCCCAAAAGGGGGGGGGGGGGGGGAAGCAGATGTAATTTAGTAAAATAATAATCAATAATAATAATAATAATAATAATAATAGTAATAATAATAAAATGGGGGCAATGCTTTCATGCTCATTTACTATATTTTTAAGCTAAAATAAAAAAAGGGTCAACCAGGTCAAACATTCTTTGACTAAAATCAACAAGAGTCAAATCGTGTCAAACCAGTTTAAGAGCATACAATAAATCCATAAACAATGCCGAGAGAGGAAATGTTGGGGAAAAAAAAAAGAGATAATCAGGCTTACAGAGATAAGCAACCTGAGGGTTGCTTGGTTCAACTTCATTAGCCACGCGTAGAAAGTGCGCAATCTCAACCAAGGACAATGGCACCACCTCACTGTCAAATATAGATTCTCCCAAATTCCCCGCCGTTTGAGTCCGCATTATCCGACGCTGCGGCGGCGGCTGCTGATCGGAGCCTCCAGGTCTGCCTCCCCTCGCCGACATTATCACAAGAACGCAACTTTCAAAAAACCCTCATCCAGAAACACAAATACATTCAAGTTCAACCAAAAAAAAATCAAACAAAAAGGAATCAAAACATAATACACATACAGACACTACAAGAAACAGAGTTATTAGTGGTGTAGGTGTTGTGAATATGAAAAGTGAGGTAGGAGAGAGAAAGTGGGATAGAGAATAATAATTGAATTGTTTTGATTATGATGTGTGAGTCCCATTAATATAAAAGTAATAAGAGGCTCAAACTATAGATGAAATTCAAAATTTACGGTATTCATCAAGCTTTAATTTACGCTTTAATTTAAGGTATTTGGTTTGATTTTAATAACTTCTATAGATGAAAGGAATTTACCATCACGGGAGTATGTTCAATTAAGTTGACTCAAACTAGCTATACCTGAGAAAGGACACATTCTTTTAAATCTGCTGGCTCATAACCTGATTGTTGTTGAAGGGCTGAACTCTGTAAAGTAAATTTAACCCGGTTATTGGTTAAAGATATAACACAACTAAAGAAAATATTGTCTAGAAACCCCACAAAGGATACGTACCCAAGGATGTGAATTTGTTCTGATAGTGAATCTTGAAAGAAATACGACAGATGCAGCCACCAAAGATGGCAAAAACTTGAGGCAGCTATAATCTAACAAGCTTAATTCTGCCAAGTAGTAACCCATGAACTCCAGCTGCAAATTAGGATTCTGTTCAACATAGTAAGAAAATTAGCCATCAAAACACAGATATCTTTTGCACATAACAGAAGAGGCAGAAGAATGTATGCTTACTTTATAGTCTTCTTGAGCAACTATGGTAAATCTCCTGAGAATCAGCAAGAAAAAGATAAATAAATATCAGACAAATATATCTCTTGAATTATAAAATGCATAAAAAATCAATGAGTAAGAAAGATCAATTCTGTGATTATGTCCTCGTACCTGAGAAATGTTTTAATTGTGGGGTTACCCATCTCAAACTTGAGAGATTTGAGTACATCAGCTTCCATTTTCACAACCTCTTGCTTTGTGTATGTATTATCAGTAATATAACAAACTGATTGATTACTCTTTGAAATTGAATCTTACGATGCAATGAGCATTGAGGAAACACCGAGAAGCTGAAGCCTCTGCCTGTTAAGGACATTCACGGATAAGAATTGATCAATGTATGAGATGGCAAGGTAGAGAGTGTCTGATAAAAGTTTGTATTCCTCTGCAACCTCAGCCAGCCAATCTACCAAAATCCCTCTCATGTTAACCGTCACATCCTTCTGAACCGATGTAATCTGGAAGTGGCCTTCTTCTTGCCTCAATCTAAACCATTAACCCAAATCAGATTCAAAAAACCCACATTTCAATATAAATTTCCCAAATGCATCCACAAGTACATAACCAGGTATAGCTAGTTTGAGTCAACTTAATTGAACATACTCCCGTGATGGTAAATTCCTTTCATCTATAGAAGTTATTAAAATCAAACCAAATACCTTAAATTAAAGCTTGATGAATACCGTAAATTAAAGCGAAAATCAAAATTATTTACCCCTAAAATAAGGGGCTCGGAGTATTAAAGCGAAATTCAAAGTTTTTATCAACCTTAAAATAAGAGGCTTGAAATCATCAAAAGCAAAAATTTGTTTACCACGTAAAAATTGAAAATCTGGAGGTCTAATGGGATAAATTAAGCAAGGAAAGCGGAGGGCCATCGGAGATTGAAGATCCAAACGACAACGTTAAGAGTCCTCTTTGCAAATAGACAAAACCTAAACAATATTGTTTGCTGGATTGGGAAGAATGAACAATTAACAACTAAATATTTGTACAAACAATGATAATAGGGTTACCTGAGAGATTCTTGCTTAGAATCATATGAAATAGCTACTCAAAATTATTAGGGCTTACTTAGTTAGCGCTAAATATGAAAACTTGGAGAGAGATGGAGACTCTGAAGGAGACGTAGATGAGATTCACACCACCGTGAGCCGTCTTCTTGAAAATATACTGAATTGATGATTGGAATTGTTAGGGCTGTGAAACCATAGAGAGAGAGAGAGAGAGAGTGCGTATGTGTGTGCAGGAGAAAAAGACGTGGGTGAAAATAGGGTAGAAATATTTGGGATATTTTGGCTCGATAAAATTTTGGGAAATTTTCAAAGACGCGCCTTTGGGGTCCGCTTCCGAGTCTAGAAAAGGGGAGAAAAGAAAGGAAGTGGAAGGAAGTTTAATATATTTTCCTCCCATCACTTGCTCCTGAGTTTATTTAGGAAGGAAGTGAAAGGAAAATGTTTAAATTTTTTTAAAATTTTCCCTCCTAGGCAATCCTTTCAAATGTGGAAGGAATTGGAAGGAAATAAAATTTTACTTAACAAATTTTTTGATAAACCTATTTTATCCCTCAAATATATTTCTCTTCTTCTTTCATTAAAGGGTACAAATGTAATTTAAAATTTTTTCCTCCCATCACTTGCTCTCGAGTTTATTTATGAAGGAAGTAATCGAATTCCTTTCTTTTTTTTCTTTTCTCTTCTCTTATCTCCTCTTCCTTTCCTTTCTCTCATTAAAAACTCGGGAGCGGACCCTTGGCATATTGGAGACCGTGTAACACCGACCTATTTTACAAATATAGATCGGCCGCTTCTTGGATCCAAAAACCGTTGACCCAAAAGCAATCTTTTTTTGTAGTGAGAATTTGACTCTGTTTCTGCGTAGAAAAGCGAAAAAAAAAATGCATAGAGAATCAGCGATAGAAAGAGGAAAATGAGTATCTGCTGATTAAATTTAAGCTTTTGTTGGTAAATGTTATCAATGGTAAACAATGGCGGTGTGTGTGACGACTGTGTGTTTTGGGGGATGAGTATAAACCCTAGGAGAGAGAAAGGTGGTGGTGGTGTGGTACTATGGTGCAACTTTAAGCTAGGAGAGAGAGAGAGAGAGAGAGATTGAAAAGAACAGAGCCAAAAAAACAGAGCTATTTTCAATTTGGAATTTTTAAGGTGAGTAGTGGGTTTATTTAGCTATTTTGGGTCTGGTTTTCTCAACTATGCGATACTGACATTGCGATTATAAGACTAATTTGTTAGGGAATTTGCCCCATAAATTTATTTTGGAACAAATCACTTTTCACTAAGTTTTTCATTGTATTAAAATGCCCCATAAGTTCTCATGTTGTATTATGTATAATACAACATTTAGTTATGCAGTAGTTTAAAATTATAATACTGCATCCGCACCACCGCCTTCGCCACAGCCCAGCTCCGCCGCCGCCGTCTGCTATCGCCGCATGTCGGATTCCGGTCAATTTTCGCCGGAATCCGGCAATTTCTTGAATCCGCCGATCATGGGAGGTCGAGAATGCAGTCGCCGGTCCATGGGCTTCGGACTCCGATCACCGGCGACCGCCAGAATGCAGTATTATGGCCTTAATTGATGTTGTATTTTCGAAACATAATACAACATTCATAATACAACATTAAAAGAAACTTATTGAGCATAGATTTAAAAAAAAAAGAAACTTATGGGGCAATGACCCTTTTGTTACTCCGTACTCCCTCCGTCACAAAATATTTGCACTTTATTTACAAGAGATTTGTTATCTCAAAATACTTGCGGTTTTACAGTTTTATAAAACGTTAACACACTTTGTTTAAACTATTCGTATTTATAATTAGATAGTTTTTATTGTAAAAATAATTTAATCGATTAGGTATTTGAAATATTTAAAAAATAATTTAATTTATTTGATATGCATTGGTCTCATATTTGTTAGTTTGGCCATTGTTGGAACTTGTGTATGGCTTCTTTAAGACTTAACAGAAAAACTGACAGCAAAAGTAACGGAGATTGAAAAACAAAAGAATTCAAGTCGAGTCTTGTATTTAATACAATCTCCGTAAGAGTTATTTGTCCTTATTTGGTGCTTACGATTGTATGACAAAACTCTAGTAAGATAAAACGACTTACTATTAGTTATAAGGAGCACTCCAATATAACTAATCTAACGAACAACACAAGGTTTTAGAACTTTGGACTTGAAAAGATTGAATGCAACAATATGCAATGATTTGGGTATGTTAATCTATCTCACTAGAGGGTAAAAGGCTCAGAATGACTGTGTATGTTAATTGAAATTCGGAGGGAAACTATTTAAAGAAAGTTAAAGGGTTCATGGCTGTTCACTCCAAGAGGTGTCAAAGCGTTCGAGAATGCGAGCACGAGCGCGGCCGCTCTTGCCTTGAGCGCGACCGCGCTCTTATGCCGAGATCAAGCCCGTGTTTTACTTGACTCAGCGCGGCCGCTCTAGGCTGGAGCGCGACCGCGCTGAAGCCCAGAAAATTGCCTCTTCGAACAGTTGCGATTGATCAATCAGTCCAAGCACGTTTTGGCTAATTCAAATCAATTTTAACCCTTTATTTAACTTCCGTTAAGTTACAAAAACACTTGTCATTAATTCTCATTCACCCTAAATGGTTTAGAGATATTAAATAAGTATAATAATCTACAACAAATGTAGAATATAATCTGTAACAAGTCTCGTTAACACATAACGAACTTCCGTTAGAAACTAGATCAAAGTTAAATCTTAACTTTCCGTTATCTATTTCCAACAATCCCCCACATGAATGACAATTAATGCATGAATGCAATTTCGTCCAAAGTTCCGGCGAACTATTATTACATCGGGATAGATAGCTTGTGGCCTTGAATCTTCCCTAGTGAAATATTATCGGATATACTAGCCATTTGGTAGCGAGTCGCTTTGAACCAGTGACTGTCGGGTGTATACCAAGACAATAATACTCACATAATAATAGCTCTAACAATTGTTGTTCTCACGTTTTGTCCATTTTGGCCCTGGACCGTATCTCATTCATAAGCGTTCATTTAGAGGCGGCCTAATTACCTCTCGCTTATATAGGTGATTCTCACTATAAGGAGTATCATGCACTACTCCACCCGTAGGTATAGAAATCATTAAAAGTTTTCTCAACTTACCCTTACCACTGCTGCATGTGCTTGTACTTGGATGTTCTGGGAATGAGTATTCAACATCTCCAGGTTAATAAACCGAGTTGTTGTTTCCAAGTAACTCTACTAGAACTTATAACTTGGTTGTCTCATTGAACCGAGGGCACGGGATCTCCATTTCTCAAGGTTGAGTGTCCGCTATAAGTTCTTTTGTTGTGGGTTTTAAACCCATTTCCCATAATAGTTTATACAGTTGATCTCTATTTATACCTTTGGTAAATGGATCCGCTAAGTTATCACATGATTTTACATAATCAATGGTGATAACGCCATTCTTGATCAACTGTCTAATGGTATTGTGTCTACGACGAATATGTCTAGACTTACCATTGTACATACTATTATGTGCCCTTCCAATTGTTGATTGACTATCACAATGGATTAGTACAGCGAGCGCGGGTTTGCTCGACAAGGAACATCCTCCGGAAGTTCTTAAGCCATTCTGCTTCTTCCCCGGCTTTATCTAACGCGATAAACTCGGATTCCATCGTGGATCTGGCTATACACGTTTGTTTGGAGGATTTCCATGACACTTTGCTCCTCCACCTATAGTGAATACATATCCACTTGTGGACTTAGAGTCTTTCGTGTCCGATATCCAATTGGCATCACGGTATCCTTCTAATGCTTTGCTCGGATATTTATTGTAAAGTATCCCATGGTTTAATGTATACTTTAAATATCTTAGTACTCTCATTAGTGCTTTCAATGATCGGTACTAGGATTGCTTGTGAACCTACTTAGTTTACTCTTGAATATGCAATGTACGGGCGAGTACAATTTGTTAAGTACATCGGGCCAATTATTCTTGCATATTCCGGTTGAGAAAGCTGGTTCCCACTTTGTTCTTGGCTAAATGTAGAGCCAAGTCTACAGTGTCTTAGCCGGAGGGTCATCAAAGACATTAAATTTCCGAAGAACATTCTCTAGGTAATGGGATTGTGAAAGAACTAATCCTTCGGATATTCTAGAGATCTTTATCCCTAATATTACATCGGCTAATCCCATGTCTTTCATGTCAAAGTTCTTCTTTAACATGCCTTTGGTATTCATGATTAAATCATGATTACTTCCCATTATGAGCATGTCGTCTACATAAAGACAAACGATAACGAATGATTCGAGATGTTCCTTTAATGTAGACACATTTGTCACATTCATTGATCTTGAATCCATTCGATAACATGGTTCTATCGAACTTCTCATGCCATTGTTTAGGTGCTTGTTTTAGTCCATACAAGGATTTTACAAGTTTACACACCTTTCTTTCTTTACCGGGAACTATGAACCCTTCGGGTTGTTCCATGTAAATCTCTTCATCAAGTTCTCCATTTAGGAAAGCGAGTCTTCACATCCATTTGGTGTATCTCAAGATTATGCACTTTGCTGCAATAGCTATGAGAACACGAATAGATGTGATCCTTGTGACGGGGAGTATGTATCGAAGAAATCATATCCCTCTTTTACGTCTAAAGCCTTTGGCAACTAGCCTAGCTTTGTACTTTTCGATAGATCCATCCGCCTTATACTTCCGTTTAAGGATCCATTTGCAACCTAATGGTTTTGCAACCTGGAGGGAGATCAACTAATTCCCAGTATTGTTGAGCATTATGGATTCTATTTCACTTTGTTAATAGCTTCTTTCGAACGAACTATCCTGGACCGGACAAAGCTTCTTTAACAGTTGATGGTTCGTTTTCTAACATGTAAGATAGAAAATCGGGACCAAAAGTCTTTTCCACTCTTGCCACTTTTGCTACGTCTCGGCTCTTCATCTTCTATTTGAGAAGGACCGGTTGTAGACTCATGTGTTCTCTTATTAGAACCTACATCTTTCCTGTCCTTAATCGGAAAAATGTTTTCAAAGAATACCGCATTCCTTGATTCTATAGTAGTTCCTACGTGCATATCCGGAATGTCCGATTTATGCACTATAAACCGATAGACACTACTATTATTGGCATATCCAATAAAAACACGATCCAATGGTCTTTGGGCCAATCTTGACTTGTTTAGGCTTAGGTACTTCAACCTTGGCCAAACACCCCCACACTTTAAGGTATTTAAAACATGGCCTACGATTATGCCACAATTCATAGGGCGTTTATCAATACCTTTCTTGGGTATTTTATTAAGAACATAATTAGAAGTGAGTATTGCTTCCCCACAAGTTGTCGGGTAAGCTTTGGGCGATCAAAAGCGCGTTCATCATCTCTCTGAGAGTACGGTTTTTGCGTTCAGCAACTCCATTAGATTGAAGGGTATATGGAGCCGTTGTTTGATGAATTATGCCGGATTCCCAACATAATCCTTCAAACGGTGCTTCATATTCTCCACCTCTATCGCTTCTAATTTTCTTAATTTTCAAGTTAAGTTGATTCTCAACTTCTTTCTTATAAGTCTCAAAAGCCCCTAAGGCTTCATCCTTACTTCTTAAGAGATAGACATAGCAATACTTAGTGCAATCATCTATAAATGTAATGAAGTACTTTTTACCTCCTCGAGTTTGCACTAGTTTTAAATCACATATGTCGGTGTGAATTAACTCGAGAGGAGTTGTGTCTCTTTGTATGGCATTAAATGGCGACTTTGTCATTTTTGCCTCAACACAAACTTCGCACCTATTAGTCGAGTCGAATTTAGTCATTTGGATTAAATCTTGTCTCGCTAATTTCTTAATGGTGTCGAGGTTTACATGTCCTAATCTATCATGCCATAAATTAGAACTTTCCGACAAATAAACGTAAGAAACACAACTTTTATTCATCGCACTTTGGCGGATCACGGTCAGTACATTCAATTTAAAAAGGCCCTCCTTGAGGTAACCCTTTCCAAGAAACAAACCATTCTTGGTTAGTACAAATTTGTCGGATTCGAATACTAGTCTAAAACCGGCCTTACTAAGCAAAGCGCCGGACACCAAATTTTTACGGATGTACGGAACATGCAAAGCACATCCAACAAGGTTACTTCTTTTCGGAAGTCATCTTCAAAATCACGTTTCAATGCCTTGAACATCGGAGGTCGCAGAATTTCCCATGTAAAGCTTTCTTCGGAGATGGGAGTATAGGAGGAGAAACTTTCCTTGTTACCACAAATATGGCGGGTAGCACCGGTATCTATCCACCATGGTTTAGGGTTCTCCTCCAAATTTGCAACGTTGGCTTCAAAGACAACCGCCGCAAAGTCTAGGTCCATGTGGTCAACATTGTTCGCCTCTTTCTTCGGAGACGACAATCCCTTTATAAGTGGCCCGGTTTGCCACAATTATAGCAAGACCCCTTGAACTTCTTAGAGGTCTTCTTCTTCACTTTCTTAGCATTCCCGGCAGTTTCGGAATGCTTTCTCTTTGTGCCACTCGTGCTAGCCTCGGCGAGATTGACCTTAGCCTCCATCTTGCCTTTAGCAACTTTGGCCTCATTCATTCTATTGTTCTCTTCTATTTGAAGACGAACAACAATGTCTTCCAAGGACATCTCCTTGCGTTTATGCTTGAGATAGTTCTTGAAGTCCTTCCACGAAGGAGGCAACTTTTCAATGATAGAAGCCACCTTAAATGGATCATTCATGATCATCCCCTCGGCATCAAGCCCATGTAGAATGATTTGGAATTCATCTACTTGAGTTGTTACCGATTTGGAATCGACCATCATAAAGTCAAGATACTTACCGACGACAAATTTCTTTGACCCGGCATCCTCGATCTTGTACTTTCTTTCCAAGGTGTCCCACAATGCCTTGGCTAACTCATTGTACTATACACATTGTATAGTGCATCGTCAAGTCCATTCAAGATATAATTTTTACAAAGAAAATTACCGTGAGCCCAAGCCTCCTTTGCCATTTGCCTTTGGGGGTCCGGATCACCTTTTTCTACCGCCGGAGGATCTTCCTTTAAGAAGCGGTGCAAGCTTAGGGTGGTCAAGTAGAAGAGCATCTTCTCGTTGCCATCTCTTGAAATCCACACCGGTGAATTTCGCGGGTTTCTCACCATGGCGATGTGATGAGTTGTAGGAGCGGGAGCAACATTGTTGAATGTAGTATCACCTTGTGATGGAGGCGTCACATTCCCTTGACTTGATTCGGTGGAGTCTTTCTCGTTTGCCATCTCTTGATAATCTTGAAGAAGCGTAAAATAACTCTTACGATTGTTGGAACTTGTGTATGGCTTCTTTAAGACTTAACGAAAAAGCGACGACAAAAGTAACGGAGATTGAAAAACAAAAGAATTCAAGTCGAGTCTTGTATTTAATACAATCTCCGTAAGAGTTATTTGTCCTTGCACCGGTGCTTACGGTTGTATGACAAAACTCTAGTAAGATAAAAGCGACTTACTATTAGTTATAAGGAGCACTCCAATATAACTAATCTAACGAACAACAAAGGTTTTAGAACTTTGGACTTGAAAGATTGAATGCAACAATATGCAATGATTTGGGTATGTTAATCTATCTCTCTAGAGGGTAAAAGGCTCAGAATGACTGTATATTATTATTAAAATTCGGAGGGAAACTATTTAAAAGAAGTTAATGTTGGTGTAATGCCCTAGGCTTTAGTTATGTTTAACTGAAAAACCGTTATGTATCATCTTTATCGTTTATGTTTATTATTTGATTATTATATAGTTTGCATATTTATTGTAATAATCTCCGTCCCTGATTATTAAGAGAATAATTAGTATAATTGTCAATGGATAATCATATGATGATTATATGCATAGAGATGCACATTGAAATTATGGGTACTTGTCAGAGAACAAGTAACTGGACTTGACCCGTATGAGATTTATGTCATGGTCAAATGTCATAATTAAATCTCATATGGTCACTTCATTTAGTCCCTAGACCTGAGATTATCATAACCTTACACATGATGAAAGTTATGTTTGATTTTAGTCAAACGGTATCTTAACACGATATCTATAAAGGCTATCTTTGGCATGATCGGATTCATGATGGGAAGGATGATAAGTCAAGATGGAATTTGTCCCTCGAAAGAGAGATGTTTTGCTTGGGCCCCTCAATGAGTGATAATGATGAAAGCGTGTGGCCACACCCCAATATGATTGGACTATCATTATACTCAAGATCGAGAAAGCATTGAACAAGTACAAGTTGACGTGGACCATGACTTGTGTTCAATATAACATCGTGAGACAAAGGGATAAATGAAAGTGTACCATTGGAAACGTGAACTCTTACGTTGTGTTATTTGGGTAGACATAATGACTTGCTAGAGTCCGCTTATGTCTTATGAGAGCCGATATGATCGGACTCATTGCCAACATAATACAATCCTATTGGGTCACACACAAATAGAATGAATTGGTTAAACCGGGAGGAAGAATGGTTGAGAGTCTCGTATGTCGGCTATATATGCCGCGCGACATATTAAGCCAATGGCTTAATATACCGCGCGACATATCAAGCCCTACGCGGTTTGATGCTGTTCTCCTAATACGATTAGGAGACATATTCATACTATTGTAGTATAAATATGTGGGGTCTGTCAGACCTAATTCTCTAAGCCGAATTTTTCAATAGAAATTCACAATCAAAAGTCCTCTCAATATTCTTCCATAAGTTTTAGGAATCTAGCAATTCCCAACCCGAGAATTGTTCTCGACATTCATATTTGTGTGGATTACCAAAGAGGGTCTTAGTTTTGTTCAAACAAATCAAAGACCTAGAGTTCAAATCGAAGATCCAAAGGAGTTGAAGATTCGAAGATTTGAAGATCAAAAGTTTGTGATTACGAATCACATAATTATCCGTTCGATAGCTCAAGACCGGAAAGCAATTTAGGTTGGTAAATTCTATCTCATAGCAATTCAATTTAATCGTATAGAACGGATCTTAGGGCTTGGGTTTTGTGTTAATTTTATGCTTAATTCCGCTGCGCATGGACCCATAAAACCCAACAGTGGTATCAGAGCCCCGTTCGTATGGTTAAGTTTGAATTAACATGCTAGAATGATTATATAAATTGTTTATATGTTCGTTGCATGTTTTTGTATGCGATAGAATTTTGATTGTTTATGTGAAACAATGTGAAAATCGTTTTCGAATTATGTTGAATTAAATCTGTAAAAGGGTTGTTTTATATGATTTAATTGCATATAATCTGAATTGATTGAAATCTGGAAATCCTGTTACTTGGCTACTTTAGTCGCGCGACATGATGAGCCATGAGGAATTCAGGTTATCGGCTGTTAGGTCGCGCGACATATCAAGCCTCGGGCGATGTTGTCACGCGACATAATAAGCCAAATCTGGCGTAATCGGTTTGTTTAATTTTTACGCTATTCTGTGATTGTGTTTACAATACGAGATGTTTTATGTCTTAATCTGGATGCTATAAATTTCTGGAAATTGAGTTTATAGGGCTATGCTAGATTAATTCATTGTTTATGCTTGCTTAATTAATTAAAAGGTGTTTATTTAATTGTTGCGTTGCATAATTATTGAGTGTTCTTATGCATGAAGAAGCTGTTGTAATTCTAGAATGTTTTTGAACATTGAATTATAGTTCACTAATTGTTTATGAGAAACAAGTTAGTGTCTGATTGTTTATGAAACAAGTCAGTTTTACAAGTAAGAATTTTTTATTAGATGTTTAGTTGAAACATTGATTCATAGTTTCCTAATATGTTTAGATTTAGACATTGTAACTTTTGAATTTTATGATTGTTTATGGAAACAAGTCATAATTACGCGAAATTTAAAAGGAAACTGATTATTTATAAAAGGTAGTGATTATGTTGCCAAATCGTAGCCGATTTCTAATTGTGCATGACTAGGAGAGTTCTCGTCTAAGGAAGAGTTGGTACTTAAGTAGTCCTTGTGGCTCACCTATCTTCTGGGAACTTACCTGGTGCATGATTATGACCATCTTTGCTGATATGCTTATAATCTACCTTAAAGAACCTTCATTTAACTTTTAAGTTCTTTATGCCAATTCATGATTAAACACTTGAGACCACTCGGATAGTTTTGGGTGGGCTTGCCATAGCAAGGTACTTTGATTCTATTCCGTTCATGAAAGCAAGATGAGGAAATGGTGGTTCCTATACGTTTAATATGAATGAACTTAATTGGGTTATCAAAATGGTTTTGGACCCAAGGCATAAGATGAGATTAAAATATGCTTAGACATATGATGTCTTAAATAAATCTCATAAAAGATCCTAAGAGTCATATATGATATGATTGATGTTTTCTACCTAATTTAGTTTAATCTTGAGCGGTGCGCCATAGCGTACTTGAGATTAAATTAAAGATGGATCTTAGTCCTAAGAGTCATATACGATATGATTGATGTTTTCTACCTAATTTAGTTTAATCTTGAGCGGTGCGCCATAGCGTACTTGAGATTAAATTAAAGTTGGATCTTAGCCCATTAAATACATATTATGCTTATTTGCATTGGAAGGTGTATGATTTAATGGGAGTATTTGTAAAATACATTATTTACTCTTAAATGATAAATGTGTTGATATTGATATGTGTTCATATAATTTGTATATTTTGTTGTAGAAGTAGCATTACATAATGATAATTGCGATTCGTCCTTATGAAGGACAAAGTTCGAAATGAATGATACAAATAATTTTGATTGGATCAAAAGCCTAAAGAATGGTTCTTAGGTAAATTTGTACGTTCATTACGAATCCGTTCCTATTGATCCTATTGCAAATGTTGCAAAGGGCAAATAAGGAAGCAACATTAGAAACATAGTGATGATTCTGACAATATTGCTTGCCTTATATTTGTCACCGTGTTTAAAGGCTCTTATGAAGAACCTTAAGCACATGATAACTATTCTTTTGTTCTAGCACACCGCATAAAGGAAATGTTCCAAATGCGAACTAGGCAAAAGATATATGTTGTGGTGAAGGCTCTCAATTCATATGATGAAAGAAGGAGCAATCCGTAAATTGTGTTAATGGTTGACACAATAAAAGGGTTCATAAAGGAAGGAAAAGAAGGTAAAGCAAAAGTTGCTAAACCTAGGACAAATGTTGTCAAAGCCGAAGAGGTTAAACCCAAAGTGTCTCAAAAGGATGCATTTTGCTATCATTGCAATAAGATTGTCATTGGAAGCAAAGTTGCAAGGCTTATTAGGAAGGCCTAAAAGGTGAAGAAGGGCAATATGATTGCTACTACTTCAAATATCTATATGATAGATATTTTCCCTTCGACTTCTTGTTCTTGGGTATATGATACAGGATTGGATCCCACATTTGTTTAAATGTGCAAGGAACAAAGAATAGAAAGCTACTCAAATAAGGTAAATTAAACCTAAGCATGGGAATGGAGCAATAGTTGCAACATTAGCCATAAGGGACTTATGAAGTCACTTTGCCTTGTGAAGTAGTACTTGTTTTGAACAAGTATGACTACGTTCCGGATTTGAGTAGGAGTATTATTTCTGTTTCTTAAATGGATGATGAAGGATATAATTTTCTTATTTTCAATAAGAAGTTTTATATTTATTTAATAATATGCCTTATTGTAATGCATATGTCATTAAATGATCTTCATATCCTTGAAGATGAGAAACAAAATAATGTTGAAGATATCTATAATATAAATGGAAATCTAAACCGAATAATATGAACAACGCGTTCATATGGCATTGCTCCGGTTTGGTCGAGATAAATAAGAAACATATATCTAAACTCCATTAACATGGACTTTTAGACTCATATGACTATCAATCATTTGAGGAATGTTGATCTTATTTATTGGGATTATCGACCAAACCACCCTACACTAAAGTAGTGGGAGGGCTAGTGACTTATTGGTCATTATACATAAGATGTATGTGAACTATTAAGCAGCATTGCTAGGGGAGGATTTCGGTATTTCATCATACTTCACTAAAGACTTATCTAGATATGATTATGTCTATCGATGAAGTCCAAAGGTGAATCGTTTGAGATGTTTCGAACATTTCAAGATGAAGTGCAAAACAACTTGGCAAAACTATTAAGTACTTCGATTGGATCGAGGTAATGAATATTTGAGCCAAAAGTTTGACAATCATCTCAAAACTATGAAATCGTTTCAAAGTTGACTCCACCGGAACACCATATTGTATGGTGTGTGCGAAAGGAGGAATTGAACCTTGTAGGACATGGTTCATTCGATGATGTGTCAATTAGACTTTCCTATTTCCTATTTCCTTTTGAGGATATGCATTAGAAATGATGCGGTTACACCGAATTGAGTCCTTACTAAATCGGTTCCTAAGGCCCCACATGAGATGTGGCATGGAAGAAAACTTAGTTTGTCTTTCATGAAGATTTGGGGTTGCGAATCTTATGTAAAGAGATTTGTCTCTTATAAGTTAGCACCAAATCTAACAAGGTTATTTTCGGATATTGATTTTACAATCACAAAGAGAACAAAATGTTTGTTGCTCTACACGATTTGTTTCTTGAGAAATAGTTTCTCAATAAAGAATCTAGTGGGAGTAAAATTAATCTTGAAAGAAGTTCAAGAACCCGAAAATAATATGGAACCAAGAGTAGAGACGGAACCAAGTTCACAAAGGAGTTGTGAAACCGGTTCAAGATGCACAAGTCCATCGTAGATTGGATGGGTCACGATCCGAACTCAAGGAATAATGATTTCTCGTTGCGGAAAGTGATAAAGTGGAAGTCATTAAGAATGACGATCCTACTTGCTATCAAGAAGCGATGTCCTCTCTAATTTGGATAGATGGTTATGAACCATGGAATCCAAATTACAATCCATGTTTGACAATCAAGTTTGGAACTTGATTGGGCTACTAAAGGTGTAAAAACTAATGGGATGCAAGAAGGTCTTCAAGACCGACATGGATGGGAAGGTGTGTACTTTCATGACTAAGAATTGTAACAAAGGAATTTAGGCAAATTCATAGTATTGACTATGTTGAAACCTTGTTCGCCGATTACAATGTCGAAGTCTGTTAGATTTTCAATTGCCATTATCACATATTGTGACTATGTGATATGACAAATGGATGTCAAACGACTTTCTTTAAATGGAAAGATTATTAAGGATGTGTATAGTACACAACCCGAATAGTTTGACGATCCAAGAAACTCTAATAGAGTATGCATGTTGCAAAGATCCATGAGATGGGTTGAAGCAAGCTTAAAGGAATTGGAATCTTCGTTTTGATGAATTGGTCAAATAGTTTGACTTTATCAAGTACGAAGATGAACCTTGTGTATGCATGAAATTCAGTGGGAGCGTAATATTATTTCTATTGTTTTATTACAATGATATCTTACTCATTGGAAAAACAAGTTCCGACACTTAAGACTGTTAAGTCTTGGTCAAGGAAAGGTTTCTCAGTGAAAGATATGGGTGAAGCCGCTTACATCCTTGGCATCAAGATCTATAGAGATGGATCTAGAAGGATAAATTGGTTTGAGTCAAAGTGTTCACATTGACAAGATTCTTAGAAGAGTCTAAGAAGAATAGCTTGTCAATGGATCATGGTACTTCTCTTAGCAATACTCATTGTCTTATGACAACTGATGAGCAAAAGGAAAATGAATGAAGTTCCATATGCTTCGGCATTTGGATCTGTCATGTATGCCATGATTTGTACTAGACCCGACGTCTCATATGCTCTAAGCATAATGAGTCGATACCAATCTGATCCTGTGATGAGAACCATTGGATGGCATTCAAGATGATCCTTAAGTACTTATAAAGAACTAAGGATACGTTCTTGGGATTTGAAAGATTGGAAGTTAATCTTGTTGTAAGGGTTACAAAGATGCTAGCTTCCAAACTGACAAAGTTAATTTTAAAATCGCAATTAGGATTGGTGTTTATGCTTATAAGAGGTGCAATTTTGATTGGAAGAGTTCCAAGCAGAAATTGTAGCCAATTCTACTACTAAGGCCAATTGTTAGCAACATATGATGTAGCTAAAAGTAGGCGGTTTGGATCAAAAGTTCGCTTAGTGTTTTGGAAATGTTCCAAGTATCACTAATCGATGAAACTTTTGTTATGACTATAGTGGTGCCACTTGTGCAAACAATGGAACCAAGGTCACAACAAATGATCCAAACACTCACTTAGACGTTCTTCAAGGAATTCATAAAGAATGAGAAGACGTTAAAATATACAAAGTATCAACCGATGATGACATAAGGAATTCACTTACAAAGACCCTCGCACAAAAGTGTGAAGCATGATGGTCATGTTGGATCCATGAGTATTCGATACATAAATGGAGCCTAGTGCAAAGTGGGAGACTGTTGGTGTAATGCCCTAGGCTTTAGTTATGTTTAACTGAAAACCGTTATGTATCATCTTTATCGTTTATGTTTATTATTTGATTATTATATAGTTTGCATATTTATTGTAATAATCTCTGTCCCTGATTATTAAGAGAATAATTAGTATAATTGTCAATGGATAATCATGTGATGATTATATGCATAGAGATGCACATTGAAATTATGAGTACTTGTTAGAGAACAAGTGACTGGACATGACCCGTATGAGATTTATGTCATGGTCAAATGTCATAATTAAATCTCATATGGTCACTTCATTTAGTCCCTAGACCTGAGATTATCATAACCTTACATATGATGAAAGTCATGTTTGATTTTAGTCAAACGGTATCTTAACACGATATCTATAAAGGCTATCTTTGGCATGATCGGATTCATGATGGGAAGGATGATAAGTCAAGATGGAATTTGTCCCTCGAAAGAGAGATGTTTTGCTTGGGCCCCTCAATGAGTGATAATGATGAAAGCGTGTGGCCACACCCCAATATGATTGGACTATCATTATACTCAAGATCGAGAAAGCATTGAACAAGTACAAGTTGACGTGGACCATGACTTGTGTTCAATATAACATCGTGAGACAAAGGGATAAATGAAAGTGTACCATTGGAAACGTGAACTCTTACGTTGTGTTATTTGGGTAGACATAATGACTTGCTAGAGTCCGCTTATGTCTTATGAGGGCCGATATGATCGGACTCATTGCCAACATAATACAATCCTATTGGGTCACACACAAATAGAATGAATTGGTTAAACCGGAGGAAGAATGGTTGAGAGTCTCTGTATCTGGCTATATATGCCGCGCGACATATTAAGCCAATGGCTTAATATACCGCGCGACATATCAAGCCCTACGCGGTTTGATGTACCTGTTCTCCTAATACGATTAGGAGACATATTCATACTATTGTAGTATAAATATGTGAGGTCTGTCAGACCTAATGCTCTAGCCGAATTTTTCAATAGAAATTCACAATCAAAAGTCCTCTCAATATTCTTCCATAAGTTTTAGGAATCTAGCAATTCCCAACCCGAGAATTGTTCTCGACATTCATATTTGTGTGGATTACCAAAAGAGGGTCTTAGTTTTGTTCAAACAAATCAAAGACCTAGAGTTCAAATCTGAAGATCCAAAGGAGTTGAAGATTCGAAGATTTGAAGATCAAAAGTTTGTGATTACGAATCACATAATTATCCGTTCGATAGCTCAAGACCGGAAAGCAATTAAGGTTGGTAAATTCTATCTCATAGCAATTCAATTTAATCGTATAGAACGGATCTTAGGGCTTGGGTTTTGTGTTAATTTTATGCTTAATTCCGCTGCGCATGGACCCATAAAACCCAACAATTTGTCCCGCACTGGTGCTTACGGTTGTATGACAAAACTCTAGTAAGATAAAACGACTTACTATTAGTTATAAGGAGCACTCCAATATAACTAATCTAACGAACAACACAAGGTTTTAGAACTTTGGACTTGAAAAGATTGAATGCAACAATATGCAATGATTTGGGTATGTTAATCTATCTCACTAGAGGGTAAAAGGCTCAGAATGACTGTGTATGTTAATTGAAATTCGGAGGGAAACTATTTAAAGAAAGTTAAAGGGTTCATGGCTGTTCACTCCAAGAGGTGCCAAAACTGTTCAGAATCTGAGCACGAGCGCGGCCGCTCTTGCCTTGAGCGCGACCGCGCTCTTATGCCGAGATCAAGCCCGTGTTTTACTTGACTCAGCACGGCCGCTCTAGGCTGGAGCGCGACCGCGATGAAGCCCAGAAAATTGCCTCTTCGAACAGTTGCGATTCATCAATCAGTCCAAGCACGTTTTGGCTAATTCAAATCAATTTTAACCCTTTATTTAACTTCCGTTAAGTTACAAAAACACTTGTCATTAATTCTCATTCACCCTAAATGGTTTAGAGACATTAAATAAGTATAATAATCTACAACAAATGTAGAATATAATCTGTAACAAGTCTCGTTAACACATAACGAACTTCCGTTAGAAACTAGATCAAAGTTAAATCTTAACTTTCCGTTATCTATTTCCAACAGCCATTACTTTCAAATAGAGCTATGTGACCTCTTATTTGACTATTACTAACAACTTTAAAAAATAATTAATTAATTATTTTTTATTAAATTAAGATCATAATTGAGTTGATAAAAAAAAAGTAAAATAGGACTATTTCTTGCAACTATTGCGATACTGCCATTGGGATTATAAGACCAATTTGTTATTACGTACTCCATTTTCTATGAGAGATTTTTTTTTCCAAAATACTTGCGGTTTTGCAATTTTATAAAATGTTAACACACTTTATTTAAACTATCCGTATTTATAATTAGATAGTTGTTAAAAATAATTTAATCGTTTAGGTATTTGAAATATTTAAAAAATAATTTAATTTATTTGATATGTATTGATCCCATAATTGTTAGTTTAGCCATTACTTTCAAATAGAGCTATGTGACCTCTTATTTGACTATTACTAACAACTTTAAAAAATAATTAATTAATTATTTTTTATTAAATTACGATCATAATTGAATTAAGTTGATAAAGAAAGAAAGTAAAATAGGACTATTTCTTGCAAGTGTCTAATGGATTATGAAAATTAATACTCCATCCATTTCGAATGAATAAATATTTCCATCCATTTCGAATGAATAAATATTTGTTTCTCCTAACATTCAATGGCAAAAGATGTATAAAATTAGTGATGTCAATTTTCTAATTTGTAGCTTGGAAGTATATAGTAAAATGTGAAAAAATAAGTATGATAGTATTTAAAGATGAATTATTTTAAAATGGAAAATTATTTTAAAATATATTACTCCTTTCGTCCCGATTTAAGGTTCTTACTTTTCTTTTTAGTCTGTCTCCGTTTAAGGGTTTTAGTTGCCTTATTACTTAAAATTGCAATAGGATTCACTTGTCATTCTTACAATAAAAAATTCTTACCCACTTTCTCTCTCATGTTTTACTTTTCATACTCACAATATTTACATTTTCTTATTTCACATGCCAAATCAAGATAAGAACATTAAACCCGAACGGAGAAAATACTAAATTGATATGATCATGAAAAAAGATATTTGGGCCCGTTGTAGCGTTCGATTTTTTATTGAATCAACAGAGTCGTCACTTATTATTTATTTAGGAAAACAATAAGAAAAATCTTTTTTATTTTAAAAGAGATTTGAGGGTTCGGGGGTTAAGTTATGGAATGGGAAGGTCGAGGAGCACCCATTTCACCCAATTCGAAGATCGTTCTTGCCAATCGAGTATTATCAATCTTTACAATTACTAGTTAAATAAAAGAACAAGAAAACCCTAATCAATTTCTTGATTAGGAATGTCGGATTATATGCTTCGAGATCACCTACATGGATTAAAGGGACTCTAGGCTAATCATTTTGATAGGATTACACTACTCTAAAACAATTAGAGGGATTGAGAAGGAGAAAGTAAAAATATAGGAGCTTACCTTGTTTAGGGAGTATTTGATTTAGAACGTGGTTCTAAGGTGTCTTCTCGATCGAGAAGTGATTCGGACAGAGCTTCGCCTTGATTTTAGGCTTGAGCCTTGATGTTCGTCAATCAACGTGGTTGAGGGACGAATTTAGGAATTATTTGTGAGTGATTTGAAGGAGTATTTCGTGGAAAGAAACCAACAAATTGTGTGTGTTATGTGTTTTCGATCGTGGATCGGGGACCTCTGAAATAATGAAAGTCATCAAGTATTTATAGGGGTGTAAGAGGTGGATGGATGACTTGTCACCAAGATTAGGAGACTCAAGGAAGGTTCTAAAACTCAACTGTGATTGGATGACCGGATTGATAAGTTTTTATCTAGAAAAGAGTTTGAAACGGAGAAGGAGAGTGGTTCTGCATATCCTGCAGAGAGCTTGTCTCGCGCGAGACACGTATGTCCCGTGCGGAAGAACTAGTCGGTTGACTATTTTGTCCTCTTCAGTTATTTCGTTAATCAGTTAGGTCCAAAACTAACGAGGTTAGTAAGAAACTTAACGAAACATGACGAAACTGATATGCTTTCATCAAAACACAAAAGAGAGACAAAGAGTAGTGTAATCATGAATTATTGGTTCAGAATGGGGTGTCTACGGAGCCCCTCGGCGACAAGACTTAAGGAAGAAGTCATGTCGTCGATAAAAAAGACATCATTCTAAACATTGGGATGGTCGTGCCGCACGGCTGCCTACGTATCTCTAAGAGAGAATCAGACCAAACGTAGTTTGACTCCAAAATAATAAAAAGGCTATTTTAGGTATTTTGAAAATCATTTTTAAAAATCGAAGAGGGATTTTTTTTTAAAGGTAAAATCATACTGAGGAATCAAAGACTTGACCCAATTCTGAAGATACATGTTTGTTGATGAAGTTGTTGAAGTGCGCCGTCGAGGTTACTGATGTTGCCATTGTTGCCGAGGTCACGGACTTGGTTGTCGCTGCTGCCGTCGCAGACTTTGTTGATGCTGAGGTCACTGACTTGAAGTTTGCTGCCATCACAGACTTTGAAGTTGTTGCCGAGGTCACGGACTTGAAGTTTGCTGCCGTCACAGACTTTGTTGATGTTGCCGAAGTCACAAACTCGAAGTTTGCTGCCGTCACAGACTTTGTTGGTGTCGCCGAGGTCACGAACTTGAATTTTGCTGCCGTCACAGACTTTATTGATGTTGTCGAGGTCACGGACTTGAAGTTTGCTGCCGTCACAGACTTTGAAGTTGTCGGTTGAGGTGGAGGTTCTGTCGACCCCTGTAATGCAGGGATATATGCATATTGGTCTTGGATGGACCCGAATGATTCTTACCTTTCTGTACCTGTTAGCACATAAAAGATTCCAAATAGATTTTTCAGATTTTAGTTGTTTAACTGGACTTACGTGGTGGTGCTCACGTCTGTTCGTGTAAATGGCCGGTTGGTCATTTTGTTGGTGAGTTTATGTATGAGTATATGATATATGGACATGTAGGGATATTTGTATGGATTTATATTTGAGATGGGTGAACTGTATGAGTGAGCTTGTGTTTGACAAGTTGGGACCAAATCAGGTTTTGCAGAATCTGTTGCTAGTCAGCAAGGCTGAATTTTAATGAGTAACCTTGTGTGAACACATCTAGGCCTATTGCGAATCTTCATTCTTAATTCTCCCTTGAATCGTGTCTCTAGGAGGCAAACGACTACAAATCTGTCGACTGTTGTAATGGCTTTATGTCCAAGGCACTTTGGTGTCTCAAGCCCCAAGATGCTTGCAAGTGGTAGATGACTTTGTGAACAGGCTTGTGAGTCTGCTCTCTTGATTTGAAGATGATCGAAGAAGACTCTCCTTGTTGACTTGATTTGAAGAGAATCGAATGATGTTCGATGAAGAAGGTTGAAGAATACTCTCCCTTTGACCTTAATGATTTTTTTTCTTAGTGACGCACCCTGGTTTTTGCCTAGACCGCCCTTTCGGGTTTTCAATCTAGCGGGCATCTCTTTTGCGTCTTTTTTTTTTAAATAGTATGTTAACTCGAAGAGAACTCAGAGAGAGAAGATCTTATTGAGGAGAGAGAGATGAGATATCAATTTAGTTGAGGAGAGACAGACTCTATTTTTTGGTAGGTGATCCAAGCATTGACTTTTGGAGAAGTGTATTCTCTAATGATGAGAGTGAGAAGCAGAGAGGAAAGCTCCTAATGTAGATTTGATTGTTTTGAAGAGTTGAAGTAGAGATTGACTGGGGGAGGAAAGGTTAGGAAGCCCTAGTTTTGATGCTTGGATTTCAAGAATGTGTATGAGAGTGGCTAAGAGGAAGCCCCTAGACTCAACAAGGAACACTACTTGGCTCAAGGATCTAGAAAAGTTGTTCTACCTTTTAATGAATCGTGCATCATCTAGAAATTTCTAAATAAGTTTGAGAAGAAAGCCGATCATTAGTATGATTTAAGGGTAAACATTTTTCTTGATACTGAAAGTCTTCTTCACTTGATGTAAGAGGATGTTGAGTAATCTTCATTTCTTTTATTGGTATCACTTGACTCTTCTTCTTTGTGGGAGAGTCCTTCATGCATTTGAATTTTCACCTTTGTTGTGGGGGTGATGAAAGCTTGAGAGTTTTTTTTTGTACTCTCAAAGCTTTGAATTGAGTAGCCCCACTCTTCTTGGAATGAAGGTTGACAGCAACACCTTTGGCTTTCTTCGTTCGTTGACCCTTGACTTTTCAGTAGGGGTAATGTTCAGCCCTTAAGCTTCCTAAGGATAACTTTGTTCTTAAACTCACTTAGAAGTCTCTATTTTTGCGATGATTTTGGGAATGGAAGGTCCATTATATTGCATGAATCAAATGATACTCATGAGGTAGAACAACCTTAGGGAAAGTGTTTATGAAAAATGACTTTGATTAATTGAGAAATTTAAGAACAGACTCGATAGTTTAGATGACACAAACTAGAGGAGGTGAGAAGTAATAGAAAGACAGAACGACTCTTCGAGTTCATACTTGGAAATTTAAAACCTAGTCTACTTCTATCAAAGGAGAAAGGGAGAGGATAGTTGTAGCCCCAAAGTGGTAAGCGAAGATTTCTTCTCGGAGCTTCATCTTCTTCATGGATTACGAGGGAGAGGATTGGTGATGACGTTGGGACGTTTTAACTCTCCATTGTCAAAGAGGTCTTGGATGATGTCGTGGCCGAAGAAGTTGTGGTACTTGCAGAATAAGTGATGAGCATGATTAGGACCCATATCCTTAGGAGGACCACCTTCCCTTGGTTTAATCTTTTCATTCTTGACAAGAACATCGAGGAGTTCTTCTTGAGTGATTCCTTCAAGTTTGTCATAGTGCCTCTTTTTCTTTTCGGGAGGAGGAACAGCAGAATACTTGCCGATGTTGGAGCGGTTGATTGCAATAGCGTTGACTGAAGCATCCTTACTTGTGGTTGGCTTGTTGTAGCGAAATGTGCTTTCCTTCTTTTTACTTTTCAGGAAGTCATCAATCCTAATTCCGGACTCGTGAAATTCATTGAAACTAGGAAAGTAATTATCGACGAGCTTCTCTTGAAATTCATCACAGAGGCATTGGAGGAAGATGTGGATTTGCTCTTTGAGAATAGGTCTTTCGACGATTTCAGTAAGTTTGAGTCTCCATCTTCTAGCAAATTGAGCAAAGGACTCATTGGCATGTTGCTTGGTTTGTTCAAGATCCCTCTTAGTAGGACGGTAAGTGGAGTTGTCTTCGAACTGCCTTTGGAAGACTAAACATGCAGACGACCAATCAAGCCTTGTAGTCATAGGAAGAGACATGTACCAATCCCTTGCAGCACCCTCCAAATTTTGAGGAAAGTATTGGGTCAAGATTGTGTTATCAACGCCCATTGGAAGCATAGCCCAAGTGTAGGTCTCAACATGAGCTCGAGGACAAGTAGTGCCATTAAACTTGGCAATATCGAGTGTCTTGTACTTGCGAGGAAACTTGGCGATGGATTGTTGGAGAGCATCGGGATCAAATGTAACGAATGACCCTTTTGAAGTGTCAAGGGTCGCAAGTTTCTTCTTAAGGTAGTTCTTAGTAACACGGTCACCAAGTTTAGTAGTTTCACCACTGCCTTCTTTCTTGGTTTTAGTACTCTTGGCGATATGTTCCTCATCATCGGAGGAGGATGAGGAAGAGGAGGAATCAGATTCTTCCTTTTTCTTGCTTGACTTCTTGGTTTTCTTATTCTTTTGGGTGTAGGATTCCTCTTCATCGGAGGAGGATTCCTCTTTCTGCTTTTGTTTTCTTCCTTTCTTGACTTTCATGTCATGGAGCTCTTGCATGAGAGCGGCCATTTGAGCGTTTTGCTCATCAATTTTCTTACTTTGTTCATCCAACCTAAGCATGGCTTCGATGAGTTGGATCTTAGCTTCATTAATTTTGGCCTCGATGGTAGAAGGAGAAACAGACATCGTGTCGAGTTTTGGCGAAGAACCTAGACGTGTAGCAACCGTGTTAAACCATGATCGAGTCCCAACAAGTCGGCTAAATAGGGTGTATGGAGGCTTTGAAGGTTTGAAGGTTTTGGCCAAAACACGAATAGACCGAACACTTGTCTAGCATGGGACAAGTAGTCTCGCGCGAGACAACACCACGGAAGTCACATTTTTCTGATTTTAATCTTATTTTTGGTCGGACGGAAAATCCGTTTTTGGGGGTTTCTAACATTCAAAATCCAAACATAAGGACCTAGGGATCAAAGTAATCGCAAGTAACATCAAGTTTTATGCAATTATTTTGGTGAGAAATTTTTCTCTTTAGGGACAAATCCGAAGGGACAATCATAGGGACGTTTTCAAAGCGAAGATTCCGAAGCGAAATTTTTTTGATTTCTTTTCCATGGTTATTGCACAAAACGATCTTGACAAGGGATTACAAGGACTCCAAGATCAAACCGACCGATCACGGAGTGTCTTAAAAAAAGTCAATCTACATGATATGTGGCGATGCAGGGCTGGAAGGCTAGGCTCCCCGCGATATGACAATCTAGATGGATTGAATACGAGGAGTGGGATGATCCAACTTCGGAGAGACCGGCGACTAGGTGGTTACCGTCATCCGTCCTTAGTGTGGATCCCGGGTTTATCAAGGGTATGTAGTGCAATGACAGATATAAATGAGTGCGCGTGTGTGAGAGTCAATCTAGGTGATAGAGAAAAATAGAGAGTTTTATTTTTTGAAAACTAAAGAAAAACAGATAGTGGCCGCACCAAGTGGTTGCCTACGTTTCTCACAAATTAGGAAGACTCAGGCCGTCGTAGTTCCACTTAAAGAGAGAGAGATAATTAAATTAATTAATTACAAAGCCCGAGTCAACCGGTGACCAATAAAAATATGGCCCACTTTCTCTAGGGCCCCTCATGTGAGATTTAAACCCAATTTAGGAAATAACATTTTGAAAATTCCAAAGACACCCTTTCTTGGTATAATGACGTCAATGCCCTTCTTGCACATGCCCCTTCAACGTTACATTACAGCCTTGAACCACAAGTCCAAAATTTAAAATTATACTTTAGTCACTGAAAGTTTGGGAATATATATTGATCACTAAAAATTCACATATTTTGGATCAATCATTAGATTCAGATTAGTTTCAGTTTGGTCACTTCAGTCTCAAAAATATAGATTAAAAATTGACTTATAAGACAAATTTTTCAGATCATCACAACATTCTTTAGCCTTTTCAAAAACACTTCCATTTTTTTATATTTTTCACATTATAAGATTACTTTGGCTCTTATAATTGACTTATTAAATAAATTTGTCAAAAAAAAATTTAAAAAATTCAATAATAACAACGAATTGCTCTCATAATTTACACAATTACAACTCTTATAAGTTAATTATAAGACTACTTTGTCTCTTATAATTGACTTATAAGATAAAATTTTCAACCAAAAAATCAAAAATTTCAATAATAACAACGAATTGCTCTCATAATTTACACATTTATAACTCTTATAAATTAATTACAAGAGTTATAAGTTATTTATAAGACTTTTTTTTTAAAAGTAAAAAGTCTTATAAGTAGTCTTATAATTAACTTATAAGACTTATTAAAAAGTCTTATCAGTTACTTATAAGGCTTATTAAAAAGTCTTTTAAGTAACTTATAAAACTTTTTAAAGTCTTGTAAGAGTCTTATAAGACTTTTCAATAAGTCTGATAAGTTATTTATAAGACTTTTTTTTAAAAGTAAAAAAGTCTTATAAGTCTTATAAGAAACTTAATGAGTCTTATAAGAAGCTTATAAGACTTACTAAAAAAAGTCTTATAAGTAACTTATAAGACTTTTTAAAGTCTTATAAGTAACTTATAAGACTTTTTAAAGTCTTATAAGTTATTTATAAGACTTTTTTAAGAAGTAAAAAAGTCTTATATAAGTCTTATTAGTAACTTAATAAGTCTTATAAGTAAACTTATAAGACTTTTTAATAAGTCTTATAAGTTATTTATAAGACTTTTTTAAAAAGTAAAAAAGTCTAAGTAACTTAATAGACTTTAAAAAGTCTTTTAAGTAACTTATAAGACTTATTGAAAAAGTCTTATAAGTAACATATAAAAAGTCTTATAAGTAACATATAAAGACTTATTTAAAACTTATTTAAAAAGTCTTATAAGTAACATATAAAGACTTATTAAAAAACTATCATAATTTACACACTTACAACTCTATAAATTAATTATAAGACTACTTTATCTCTTATAATTGACTTATAAGACAAATTTTTGAACCAAAAAAATTAAAAAGTTCAATAATAACAACAAATTACTCTCATAATTTACACATTTACAAACTCTTATAAGTTAATTATAAGACTACTTTGTCTCTTATAATTGACTTATAAGACAAAATTTTCAACAAAAAAAATCTTAGTTTCAGCATGTAGTAAGGACACTGGTGACCACGTATCCCAGCAAAGGTTTGGAAGATTATGTGAACAGGAGGAACAAACTAGACGAATTTAACCAGTTCTCGTCCAATTTGTGCAGCTCAATACATCATATATCAATTTGTGCAGCTTAATACATCATATATCAAAGAGCTATGACTTCATTTCTATTCATTATTCAACATGCATATGCAGAATTCAATAGCTGGGGGATTTAGAAGTCTTCTTTGATTGGTAACTGAGATCACATTATCACTACTTAACTACCGACAGACAGATCAAAGAAAATCAAATACCAGACACAATTGACCACCTGTACGCAATGGTGATCCATCTTGAGAACACATCTTTGGCCTGCAAGAAATATAAAATGGAAATGTGAATATTACCAGTTGTTACCTCCAGTGACAAAAGAATTGTTGCTGCCAACTGAAATATGCTAAAGTAGGAAAGAACTGGAAAGGTCTTAAAGCAATTTAAAATTGAAATCATTGAGATACAGCCAACTTAAACAGAAGCTAAATTCATACATCTATGAACACAAAAGATAAACTGTTACTGGGACCTTGAGTGTAATCTAGTATTAAAACATTAATTTACTGCACAAGCTAGTCATGCAACCAGGGAGGCATAAAAGATAAACAACAACTGGCCTCTTAAGTGGAGTCTATTAAGAGAAGAAAACCATCAATTTACTCCACAAGCTATCCCATACTGAATTTTTTTAGACAGATATGACATCCAGAAATGCAAATCGGAGCCAGGTAGCAGAGATGCAGAAACATCAGATGACATTTAATAGCATAACACGTAAAAATATGGCTTACAAAACGTAACATTTATGGTTATTTTATGAAATTAATCATGCTTAGATCATTGATTAACATACCTTCAAAAGCAGACGGAATCGGAGAAGATCCTGGGGGAGTATGTGTGTGTGTGTGTCGGAATCGGAGAAGATCCAGAAAAGCAGACGCCGGCGACGAAGGTGAAAGGGCGACGCCGGCGAACAAGGTGAAAGGGGAAAGGAGTTAGAAAGAGAAAGAGAAAGAGAGAGAGAGAGAGTATGTGTGTGTGTGTGTGTGTCGGAATCGGAGAAGATCCAGAAAAGCAGACGCCGTCGACGAAGGTGAAAGGGCGACGAAGGTGAAAGGGCGACGCCGGCAAACAAGGTGAAAGGGGAAAGGAGTTAGAGAGAGAAAGAGAGAGAGAGAGTATGTGTGTGTGCGTGTGTGCGTGTGTGTGTCTTGAATTGAATGAGGGGTGTATGTGGAATTATAATATTAAAAGAACTTCCTAATTGAGATTTACAAAAATATTTTCTTTAAATGGAATAAATTCTGAGCAAGGGGTCTTAGAGGATTTTTTCCTAAAAATAAAATAATTCAATCTCACGCAATTAAGTAATTGAAGTAATTAATAATTATTCTACCCTGCAAAATAAAGTTAGCGCAAGCAAAATAATAATTTTTTTTGACTTTTCTGGATTTTTAAAACTTTTCTGTAAGTTTTTTTTTTTTATAATGTGGTCAAACTTTAGTTGAAAGTCAATGACCAAGTCTTTTTCTTTTCTTTTACAGCCGCCAGGTACAAAAAGGTGGGGTTTTTTTTTCTCTTTTCTTTTTTTTTTTATATAATACTCCCTCCGTCCCGAACATAATTCACAAACACTTGTTGCAACCGGTTTTAAGGAGGGAGTATTATATTGAAAGTGTTGTGAGTGTGAAAATAAAATAGGAGAGAGAATGAGTGGAGAGAATAGTAAATTATAATGGTGTTGTGAGTATTAAAATAATGTAGGAGAGAGAATGAGTGGAGGGAATAGTAAAGATTCCTTTCCATTTTAGGTAAGTTTTAAATGCGTGAAGTAAGTTTTGGGACGCCCAAAAGGGAAAGTGTGAAGATTGTTCCGGGACAGAGGGAGTATTTGCAGTCAACTTAGCAAAAGAAAGTCAACTAAATAAATAAAGTTGTTTGGCGGCTGGAATTCTTTTCAGAAAGGAACAATTGTTCCGCGCAATACTACTTTATCCCGCGCTGGACAAGCATTCGAACAATAATTTTTTTGATAAAAATAGTACAGAAAAATTCCGAAAAATCCAGAAAAATCAATTTTTTGCATAAAAATAAAAAGATTAATAATATTCAATTGTGCGCAAGTCTAACCCTCTTAATTATTCTTTCCCAGCGGAGTCGCCAAAACTGTAGCGTTTTCGATTTTTTATTGAATAACAGAGTCGCCACTTATTATTTATTTAGGAAGACAATAAGAAAAACATTTTTGATTTTAAAAGAGATTTGAGGGTTCGGGGGTTAAGTTATGGAATGGGAAGGTCAAGGAGCACCCATTCCACCAAATCCGGAGATCGATCTTGCCAATCGAGTATTATCAATCTTTACAATTACTAGTTAAATAAAAGAACAAGAAAACCCTAATCAATTTCTTGATTGGGAATGCCAGATTATATGCTTCGAGATCACCTCCATGGATTAAAGGGGCTCTAGGCTAATCCTTTTGATATGATTACACTACTCTAAAACAATTAGAGGAATTGAGAAGGAGAAAGTAAAAATATAGGAGTTTACCTTGTTTAGGGAGTATTTGATTTAGAACGTGGTTCTAAGGTGTCTTCTCGGTCGAGAAGTGATTCGGGCAGAGCTTCGCCTTGATTTTATGCTTGAGCCTTGATGTTCGTCAATCAACGTGGTTGAGGGACGAATTTAGGAATTGTTTGTGAGTGATTTGAAGGAGTCTTTCGTGGAAAGAAACCAACAAATTATGTGTGTTGTGTGTTTTCGATCGTGGATCGGGGACCTCTGAAATACTGAAAGCCATCAAGTATTTATAGGGGTGTAAGAGGTGGATGGATGACTTGGTCAAAAAGATTAGGAGACTCAAGGAAGGTTCCAGAACTCAACTGTGATTGGATGTCCGGATTGATAAGGTTTTATCCAGAAAAGTATTTGAAATGGAGAAGGAGAGTGATTCTGCATATCCTGCAGAGGGCTTGTCTCGCGCGAGACACGTATGTCCCGTGCGGGACAACTAGTCGGTTGACTATTTTGTCCTCTTTAGTTATTCCGTTAGTTAGTTAGGTCCAAAACTAACGAGGTTAGTTAGAAACTTAACGAAACATGACGAAATTGATATGCTTTCATCAAAACCCAAAAGAGAGACAAAGAGTAGTGTAATCATGAATTATTGGTTCAGAATGGGGTGTCTACACCCGTACGAAATATGAGGCCCAATACGATAAATATGGAGTAAGGGTCAAGAAAATGGGCCCAAGATATAATAAAGAGAACCGGGCGAATTCGCTAAGTGTATTGGCGGGAAACTAGGCCTAGCGGGAAGCCTATTAGAGTTCATCACTTAATGAAAATGAAATAATCCCAAGGCTAGAATCTCGCATAAGGATGTTCATGTCAGCGTCAATAACAAAGGTCGCCACCTTATCATGGTTGTCGCCTATATGCGACATTTGGATCAACAACCGTATTCCAGAAGCAGCCAAGGACGTTGCATTTGGGCCCACAAATATGTTATAATGATAAACTGCCAGACAAAAAAAGGGTGGCGTCTCCACTAACTTTGAGTGCCCATGCACACCCAATGGAAGGATGACACGTGGCCAAGAGCATATGACTTGCACATGACATGAGGGAGTATATAAACAACATCAGAAAACCAATTCAGTAAGTCTCAAGTACGTTTTTGCTTAATTTCTCTTAAGTTTCCATTGTACTCTCCATTGTCTCATAGATCTTGTACTTATCCTCACACCAGAGGGGCTTTGCCGGAGATGCCCTCGGCCTAGTTTACGTGTACTTTGTGTGTAGGAGACCACGGAGAAGAAGTCGGAGTATCCACAAACCGGGCTACTCGGCCTGTGCATGTGCAACCATTTTTCTGTAGCAGCATCATAAATATATAAGCATGTAGGAAACATTCTTACTTGTTTCTTAGTTTGTAGTACCACCTTATCAACTTTAGTATTAGTAGACTCTACTTGGGATGAAGGTACTCCTTTAAAAAATGTTTTTATTAAAAAAAAATTAGATATCTATATATATTATATAGGAGAGTCTAATGCTATTCACACAGTTTGACACATGAAATTATGACGTGAAATTTCATGTGGCATCATTTACTTTGAGCGAGTCTATGTCATTCTCATTACCCACCAATTCTACGTCAGTGTGCTCAAAATCATCTCCCATATTATCTCTGTCTTCAGGATCAGTTAATGCTACAAATGACATAGTACTTATGTAAATTCTGCAAAAAGAGAATATAAGATTAATTATATAGTCTATGTTTCAAAATAAACATCATTAAAAAATGAATATTGATTTTGGTTGAGAGGTATAATTTAAACTCCATAAAAATTGTACAGACAATTAAGAGTTTATGATGTACGAGCCATCAATAATCAATAATAATATTAACAATAATTATAATACTAATAATAATACCCAATTAACATTAAAAAAATCATTATAATTAGTTAGGTCAAACTTTTCTTTTATAGATAAGTGTATTCAATCCATATTCATGGTAAAATGAAAGTGAATAAGAAAAATGGAATATTACATCATTACCGTTGTTGATATCGTTGCTGGAGACGATTTTTTTTATTTCACCGTGTTGTGGGGAGGGTTTTGGGGAAGAAGACAAATTTGGGCCCGTTTGATTTAGCTTATTGATATGTGCTGATGACTTATTACTTATGACTGATGACTGATGAGCTGATGAATGACGCTGTTTGATTTAGTTTTTTTGAAGTGCTGATGAGCTGTCATAAGTAAGTATGACTGTTTAATTAATAAGCTGAAAAAGTGCTGAATGAAATTATAAAGACTAAAATAATAATAATAGTAATTATTATTATTATATATATATATTTTTTTATTATTATTCTTTTTTATTTTTTTTATTTTTATTATTATATTATTTTTTATTATTATTTTTTATTTTATTTTATTATTATTTTATTATTATTATTATTTATTATAATTATTATTATTTTATTATTATTATTATTATATTATTATTATTTTATTATTATTATTATTTTATATATTTATTTATTATTATTATTATTATTTTTCTGATATGATTGAGAGGTGTATTGAGGTCTTCATGGATGATTTTTCTGTTGTAGGAGATAGTTTCGAGGGGTGTTTAAAGAATTTGGCATCGGTTTTAAAAAGGTATTGTGAAACCAACTTGACGTTGAGTTGGGAAAAGTGTCATTTTCTTGTGAAACATGGTATTGTTTTGGGGCATATTGTGTCGAGTAAAGGGATTGAGGTTGATAGAGCTAAAATTGATGTGATTGCAAAATTACCTCCCCCGAATTCGGTCAAGGGTGTGCGAAGTTTCCTAGGGCATGCGGGTTTCTATAGGCGATTTATAAAAGACTTTTCAAAAATTTGTAAGCCTTTATGTAATCTGCTTGCCAAGGATACGAAGTTCATTTTTGATCAAGAGTGTGTTGATGCTTTCAATTTGCTTAAGGAAAAGTTGACTTGTGCTCCCATTCTTTCTAGCCCCAATTGGTCTCACCCTTTTGAGATCATGTGTGATGCCTCGGACTTTGCTATTGGGGCTGTTTTGGGACAAAGGATTGACAAATTGCCTTCCGTTATCCATTATGCAAGTAGAACACTTAATGATTCACAACTGAATTACACCACCACTGAAAAAGAATTTTTGGCTGTTGTGTTCGCTTTGGAAAAATTTCATTCTTACTTGCTTGGGTCAAAGGTAATTATTTATTCTGATCATGCTGCATTGAAACATTTGTTGAATAAGAAGGATGCTAAGCCTAGTTTGTTGAGGTGGATGTTATTGTTACAAGAATTTGATGTCGAGATCTGGGATAAAAAGGGGACTGAAAATGTGGTAGCGGATCATTTATCGAGGCTTGAGGACTACTCGTATCTTAACATCGAAGAGAGTATGATTCCGGTTAATGAAAATTTTTCGGATGAACAACTTCTTGTTGTACATGTCCAAGAGCCTTGGTATGCTGATTTTGTAAATTACTTGGTGTCTAATATAATGCCGCCACATTTCACTTATGACCAAAAACGCAAGTTTAAGTCGGATGTGAAACATTATATTTAGGATGATCCTTATTTGTGGAAAATTTGCCCGGACAAAATTGTTAGGAGATGTGTCCCGGACCATGAGCAAAGTAGTGTGTTGAGATTTTGTCATGAATTCCAATGTGGGGGTCATTTTAGTGGCCAAAAGACCGCTAGGAAAGTGCTTCAATCGGGTCTTTATTGGCCCACTTTGTTCAAAGATGCTCAAGAGTTTTGCATTAGATGTGATAGATGTCAACGGTCCGGGAACATAGGAAAGAGAGATGAGATGCCTTTACAACATAATTTGATAGTTGATATTTTTGATGTTTGGGGCATCGATTTTATGGGCCCATTCCCCCCGTCCCATGGTTTTCTATATATACTTGTAGCAGTTGATTATGTGTCAAAGTGGGTGGAGGCAATTCCTGCCCGCACAAATGATGCTAATGTTGTTTGCAAGTTTGTTTGTGAGAATATTTTCAGCAGGTATGGCATGCCACGAGCAATCATTAGTGATCAAGGGACGCATTTCACGAACCGGATGTTCAATCGGTTGTTAAAAAAATATGGGGTAGTTCACAAATTAGCCACAGCCTATCATCCTCAAAGTTCGGGCCAAGTAGAGGTGAGTAAACGGCAAATCAAAGGGGTGCTTGAGAAAACAGTGCGCCCGAATCGCAAGGATTGGTCTCAGAAATTGTGTGATGCATTGTGGGCATATCGGACAGCATACAAGACCCCTATTGGCATGAGTCTGTATCGTATTATTTATGGAAAGGAGTGCCATCTCCCGGTTGAATTGGAACATAGAGCTTATTGGGCCACCAAAGAGCTCAACATGGATTTGGCTCTTGCGGGAGAAAAGAGGTTGCTTGATTTGGATGAGCTTGAAGAGCTTCGACAAGATAGTTATGAGAGTGCAAAATTGTATAAAGAAAGGACCAAACGATACCGTGACAAAAATTTGAAGCCCAAGTTCATAAGGGCGGCTATGAAGGTCCTTCTCTTCAACTCTCGTTTAAAGCTCTTTCCGGGCAAGTTGAGTTCTAGATGGTCGGGTCCATATGAGGTAGTGCATGTGTATCCACACGGAGCAGTTGAGCTCAAAGATTTAAAAGATGGCACAGTGTTTAAAGTGAATGGTCACCGAGTAAAACCATATTATGAAGGGGTGTCCATTTTGGAGGATATCGATGTGGTCGAGTTGGTGGACCCGTAGGAGGCCACCTAATTCCGTTGTGGCATAACGTCGAGCTTAACGACTATAACTAAAGCGCTAATTGGGAGGCAACCCAATGTAGGTAACATTTACTGCTTTCCGTATTTTCTTTCCCGTTATCGTCATCGTTGCATTTAGGTTGTGTTGTGTTTTTCTTGGTTTATGCCATGAGGACAGCATGGTTTAAGTGTGGGGGTGGTGGTAATTATAAAAATATATATATATATATATTTTCCGCTTTTATGGGTCTTTTATTTCGTGAACGTGTCGAACTACGGTGACCTGAGCCTATTTTTGTTGGGTAGTTCGCCCACATTAATGGGGACGTAGGCAACGAAAGTGCGGTCAAGATGTGTGTCAAATTAGGCATACAAATGGTTGAGCCAAAGACATTAAAAAAGGGCGGCTCACCGGGAGACAACCCAGATTTGTATTTGTATTGTGTATTAAACTGGTGCAATGAAGAAGTTGGAGACCCAATTGGGTCAGTTGGCTGAGGCATTACAAGGACGGCAGCCGGGCACATTCCCTAGCCAAGGGGAGCAAGCGAAGGCCATCATCACCTTACGTAGTGGAAAACAGGTAGACAATCAGGTAATTTCTCCTTCTTCTCCTCCTAAAACCCCTGTCGTCGATTCTCCTGTTATGGAAAAGCCAAATGTGGAAAATGTGGTTGTTGAGGATGTTGTGTCTGAGGAAGAGGGTACCAATGGATTGGGGAAAAATGTGAATGTAGAAACTCCCAACCCCAAGCCATATGTGCCCCCCGTTCCTTTTCCTGGTAGATTTTTGAGGAACAAACTTGATCACCAAATAAAAGAATTGATTGACATGTTTTCAAAAGTTAATATAAATTTGCCTTTGTTAAATGTGATCAAGAATGTTCCTGCGTATGCAAAATTCTTTAAGGAAATTAATTCCAAGAAAATTCAGTATGGAAAGGATGTTAAACTGGTGTTAAGTGAGAATGCGAGTGCTGTAGTCAAACATTGTCTTCCACCGAAAATGAAAGACCCCGGAAGTTTTCTAATTTCCATTACTTTGGGGGATTCTCACACGGTGAAGGCTATGCTTGATCTTAGGGCGAGTATTAATCTGTTACCCTATTACATGGATCTTGAGTTGGGTTTACCCGAGCTAAAACCCACTATGATGGCCCTACAACTTGCTGACAGGTCCATTAAAAGACCATTGGGCATCGTAGAGAATGTTTTAGTTCAGGTTGGGTCATTGATCATTCAGGTAGATTTTGTAGTTCTAGAGATGCCTCGCGGTGAGGGTAGTCGCCGTAAGTCATAAGCATTAAGCCAAGTGCTGAATAAAAAAACACGTATAAACAGTAAAAAAATAAATAAATAAAAATAAATAAATAAATAAATAATTAAATAATAATAAAAAAACAATAATAAATAATAATAATAATAATAAATAATAATAATTATAAAATAATAAAATAATAGTAATAATATAATAATAATAATAATAATAATAATAATAAAATAATAATAATAATAATAAATAAAATAAAAATAAAAATAAATAATAATAATAATAAAAAAATATGTTAATAATAATAAAATATAATAATAGCAATAATAATAATAAAATAATAATAAAATAATAATAATAAAATAATAATAATAATAGTAATAATAAAAATAAAAATAAAAATAAAATAAATAACAATAAAAAAATTAATAATAATAATAATAATAATAAAATAATAATAATGAAAATGAAAATAATAAAATAATAAAATAATAAATAATAATAATAATAATAAAAAACAATAATAAATAAAAATAAAAATAATAAATAATAATAATAACAATATAGAAATAATAAAATAATAATAAAAATAATAAACATAATAATATAATAATAATAATAATAATTTATTATTATTATTATTATTATTATTATTATTATTATTATTATTATTATTATTATTATTATTATTATTATTATTATTATTATTATTATTATTATTATTATTTTAGTGTTTATAATTTAATTCAACACTTTTTCAGCTAATTAATCAAACTAGTGTTACACCCGTGCGATGCACGGACTGTTACTAATACTAAAAGACGAAAATTAAAATAAAACAAACAGAAAAATGAGTTGTTTATATATATATTGTGAAAAACTTTCTTGAATACTACCATATTGTCAGTACAAACATCAGAGTGTCCAGGAATATCATCATTTTAATATTTTAAGATTACCTGAACTTTTGACGCGAGATAAAGGGACATACATTTGGCCATAGAGAAATACTGATTTCTATAAGATAAGATCGACAACAGATAACGATTGACCTTGCCTTTTATTAATTTCATTTAGTGTATGAGATCATCAGTGATCGAAATGTAACATTCATTGATAATGTGAAATGGAAGAAAAATAAAAATGAAATGCATTACTATTTAGTTATACATAACTCAAATAAAAGCCTTTCATTATACATTTCCATATACCTTGTTATATTAGCCGTTCAACCATTGAAAATATACCAATTACAATCACACCCATAATGACTCACATAGCTAAATTCAAGTCTAACCCTACCCCCTCCCCCTTCGAAATCACAATTTCCGTTTCTTAACGCTAGACAAATAACTCAACCTCCTACAAATATATTTTTCATAATAAAGAAAAATATCCAAATATATATAAATGATAATTTAGTTGTTGCAGTAAGAATTTCAATTTTCTAACCATAAAATTTGCATTTGATCTCCTCAACCCATTTCCTCCTCTCCCTCTTTCGAAATACCAATATCTTTCTTTTTTAGAATATTGACATGCACTTCAGTCAAAATTTTAAAAATGATGCCCACCTTTTCAAATATTGGTCTTTATAAATACTAAATTTTTTCAGACGGATAGTAGAATAATTTTATTTTATATTAATCACCCTGGACCACACCACTTGTATTTTATTTTTTATTTTATATTTTTATGATTAGTATAATTATTACTATTACTATCAATATCATTTATAATTAAAAAAAATAATTCACACTTAATTACTTTTATCTTAAAGTAAATTAAAATTTAGGAAGGAAAATTTACAAAGGGAATTATGAAATTTATATTTAAAAAATAGGGTTTTTTTTCCTGTGTCCGAATTAAATGAAAAAAGTCTCTATTTGTAGAAAAAAAATTATGAATTTTGGTGTAAGATTTTTTTTTTAAAAATTAATTTATTATAAAAAAATTGAAGTCAAAGAATTTGGGAGGAAAAAAATTTCGTCAATCCAGGTATCCAATCAGATGAAGCCAAGTGTCCCAATTTTTTTTTTTTAAAAAAAGGTAACCTGGCAACACTCGCCTTTATCTATGCGTGCATAACACGCGCCAATCACCCTCCAATCATAGCCTGACACGTCGCTTTAAATGTCTACTATCTATATTTATGCCACTAATGTAAATGACTAATATGCCCTTGACAGTGACATTTCTGAGCGGGAGGATAGACTTTGCTGCTTTTATATATATATATATATATATATATATATATATATATATATATATAGATAATCATACTTACTTATGACAGCTCTCAGCTCTTCGGCACTTCAAAAAAACTAAATCAAACAACATCATTCATCAACTCATCAGTCATAAGTCACCAGTCATAAGTAATAAGTCATCAGCACATATCAATAAATTAAATCAAACGGGCACATATTGACGTTCGATCATAGCCAGACAACACATGAAAACTATTGTTCAACCTTGGACAATAAGGCAACATAAACGCCGATGTTCGACTATGAGTGAAAGAACACACTTAACGATGTTCGACCATTCACCTCATGGTGTTCAACCAACCATGGTCGAATATCATCAAGTTTGTTTGTTCATCCACAATCAAACATTAGTGGGGGCGACTAGAGCAGGTTTAGGTGGGGATGCAATGGGGGAGAAGAAAGAGGCTAGTGACATGGTTTAACATGGCAAAGAAAGGCTAGTGAAGTGAGGGGCGGAAGGGAAGGGAAGGGAAGTTCTTGGAGGGGTGGGTTGTGGTGTATATTAAGTTTAGTGAGTTTTGGACTATGGGGCTAGGGAGGCTGAGGTGGAGATTGATAGACATGGTTTGCCATCAAGGAACGGAGGGAAAGAAGGTGGGTGTATTTGGTGGTTTGGGGGTGTAAATAGTACTACTCTCAAAAGAAACGACATCGTAACAATTGTCATAAGGCAAAATTCCCGGAATGAAGCATGGTCGTCACCGTTTTAAATTAGGTCTATGAATCCAAGGAGCTTATAATTATATCAATGGCGGATTAATCTTCTCCATTGATTTTTGCTGGAAGAGAAAGGAAATCGGTGTAATTTAATTTCAACAATGGCGACATGAGTATGGGAGAGGCGAACAGAAGAATTACAGAATACCTAAACCGATTCTCCGACGCCATTTAATACCAAGACGCATCCACTCTCAAGCGCCTTCTTTCTCTCTCCTCCGAGTCTCCTTCCCTCCTCTCTCTAGCCGACGCTCCCAACCTGGTAATAATTTCTTGATTTTTACTTGATTCGAAAAATTTGCTGTATTAGGGTTTAAATTCTGAATCTAAAGCTTTTAGTTTGTGCCTTAATTCGTTTTGTTAACATAAGTGTTTTCTTAATTTGTGCCTTAATTCGTTTTGTATACACATGTTATGTAGGAAGCTTCACTGCTTTTGAAATTGGAATGTTTTTGGTTTGTTGAATTAGATTTAAGCTCAGCTACTTATTTGTCTGCAATAAGTTCAATGTTTATCTTTGAAAGTAAAATTTTTTTAGTGGTTGAGTTAGGATTATGGATTGTGGTACATTTTGAGATGCATACAGCTTTGATTTTGCTGTGTTAGGATTAAAAGTAGGCAACTAGCTTCTATTGTTGCTTATATGACATTCTTGGCATAGATGTATGGATTTGTGCGTAAATGTGCATGTATGCTTACATCAATCTACTATTGTTTGGCTTGCCTGAACATCCACATAATTATTGACTTAGTCTTTAAGTTTGACTGAGTGCTTCCACTTTTGGGCGTACACATTTAACGTGCAATGTCTACATTCCCTAGTTGTTTCCATGACCAGGAAGATTTTGCTTAGTGGAGTTGGGTTGTAGAATAGGTAGGAGTAAACTGAATATTATGGAATGTGAAAATTTGAAATTGGTGGCATTTGCTTTTGGAGACAAATTAGGTTATATGGCCCAGAAGAACTATGAAAGGATCAAATTTGTCTTCATGATTGGCGAAGATAATGTCAGTCGTAAAACTATAATTCAAAATGAATGAAATGGATAAGTGGCCAAGTGTATTCGGAGTTTTGTGTAAAGACATACTCCCTCCGTCCCACTCGAAATAGGATTGTTGGGTTGGGCACGGAGATTAAGGAAAAGTGTTAGTGGAATAGATGCTGCGAGTATGAAATGTGAGGTAGGAGAGAGAAAGTGGGATAGGGAATAACGAGTGGAAAGTGTTGTGAGTGTGAAAGTGAGTCCCATTAATAAAAACATTTGCCATTTTGGGGTTGTCCTATTTCTAGTGGGGCATCAAAAATGGCAAAATGTCCTAATTCGAATGGGACGGAGGGAGTACAAGTTTATTATCGAACAAAAATGAGCCCCGCACTACTATATATGTAAAAATATGTTGGGCATTTAAGAAAAATTATATTGGGGAACTATGAAGGAATTTGTTAATGAAATGGAAGTAGTCGATTGGAGAATGTGAGAGGCAAAAGAAAAAACGAAGAATGTCCATGAGATAGTAAAAATCAATAGAATGCAATCAAAAATAGAAAATCGCTTGAGATGATTTAGGAGCGTATTGCATGGGCCTCTAACTACACCTGTAGCAGGTAGTATAGCCAATATCAACGAAAATTCTAGAGCTAGTATAAGGCGGAACAACATGGGTTACAATACTTAAAAAGAAAAAATTAATGTGAGGGATTTGTTAAGGGTCTTGCATTGTACCTTACATAATGGCAAACGGTGAATCAAGTGATTGAGACATATATTAAGTTGAGTTGAGCTGATCTATGGTGGCTGCACGAAGTCTAAGTTCATTGTTTATTGTTTCTGGAATCACGGACCCTTTGTTGGAAGGGCTAATTTGAAAAATGAACTTGTGATTGTTTTGTTGCTTTATATCGTTCCACATATTTGTTGTACGAGCCTAACACAAATCAGTGTGTGAAGATACATATATCTTCTGTTTGTGCATGCTTTGCTATCTTGAACCTTTGTATCTTTTCAACCAGAGGTTTTGGGATGTAAAATTATGATCATTCAAATTTTAAAGTCAGTATTTTATTGTAGTTTCATCATAAACTCAATTTACACTCAGTTAAAAGCCCAACTGTACATTGTATAACCGCACAAAATTTTCTCATTTATGTTTCAAGTATTTTTGAATAAATTTTGTCTGTGCAGATACTTATGGGTCTTATATTCTCTGTTGTTTGCATTCTGTGTGAAATTAGGGCTTGAATTTGATCATGAGTGTAAATATATTTATCTTGCATTCTTACAAAACTTAATTTAAAGCTTGGGTCTTTTGGATAACAAAACTTGGAGCTTTTCATTGCGGCTCCAATTTGACTAAACTCTTCCCACTTTTCATTTATCTTTTACCAGGATGCTAATAGAGGGATTAGACAAGCTGACAGACAGATACTCACAGTATGTGGAAATTATAGTTCCTATATTTCGAGCCGTGCAGAATTATAGGCTTGGGAACGTGGTTGATTCCTACCAGGCGTTTGAAAAATCTGCCAAGTATTTTTCGTAACTATTTTGAACTAAATTTCTGTTGTTGGTTTTGACTTTTGAGTAGAGTATCGATAATGGAATTTATTCAGTGCTTTCTTTCAGGAATTTCGGTCCTGGGAATCGGCATGGGCATTAGAAGCTCTATATGCGATTGTGTATGAAATTAGGGTGCTCGCTAAGAAGGTAATAACTATCTCCTGTTGAATGGCATCCTTTGTTTTTTTGTTTCATTTGATTGCTTACAAGACCCTCTCTCCCCTTTTCCTTTTCGACCTTGTAGAAGTGACTTGGCGGTTATACTTTTTTGACTTTTTGGCATAGAGTAATGGACCTTTGCGAAATAGTGAGGAAAGAGCACTAGTCCACTAACATCTTAAGTAGCTGCCTGCAACCATAAGCTGAGAATTTGAGTTTTTCTGCGGTTCTTGCAAAATACAAAAAGAAAAAATGTTCCATATGTCAACGCAAAGTCACTGACTATATTGCATGCTATATCTGAGGCTCTATATGCTTGTGGATCGTTTTCTTCATTGTAATGCTATCTATAGCTCATTTAATTGTGAATGCAGCCGACAAACAAGCGTCTTCAAATGGAAAAACCCGAGAGGCTGAGTGCAGCTGGCTCATTCCTCGTGAAAGCTTTTGGGATTCTTGCTGTACGTGTCTCATTTCCCTTAATTTCTACTGAGAACCCGTAATTCATCGATATGTTAAAACTATATGTGAACAATTTCGAATATTAATCTTGACAACATTAAAAGCCATTTCATCCTTAACAAAATGTCTTTTCGATCTCTTTGGTTTCATCATATGTAACTGACTTCATCAATCTACATCCTTTGTCATTTGTCTCGCTAAGTCTGTTGTACTTGTGATCAGAGACACATGATGTACATCAAATAATCTACCTCATCAAAGCTTTAATCTCTCGTCCCCCTAGTTTTAACCGAGATCCCATAATTCATCTGTTGTTCTAACTGTATATCTGAACAATACCGAGCATCAATCTTGACAATATTAAAAGCCATTTCATCCTTAGCAAAATGTCTGTGCAACGTCTTTGGTTTCATCACATGTTTTTGGCTTCATCAATCCACATCCTTTGACATTTGTTTAGCCAAATCTGTTGTTGTGATCAGAGATACATGATGTTAATCAAATTATCGACCTTAAATTTTTTACACTAAGCTTACAATTCTGTATATGTAAAAAAAGGATGACTCGAAGCTGCTCCATATATTTCACTAACCAAACCTTACCTTTCCATATATGGGTTTTAAAGATTCTATGATAGATCTTCACAGCAAGTTCACCCATTGTTATGAATTTCGTTCATTTTGGTGCATCTAAGCAAGTACGCATAGTACAAGCCCAAAGCATGTGCAAAACATGTAACATTCCGTTTCATTTTTTTTTTTTACTTGAACCAGTCTGAATTGGCCGAAATGCAAAAGACCATCTCCTGATTGTAACGAGGCAGCATATTCATAACTTTGGCCAAGGACCATCTCCTGATTGTAAATGAAGGGATATTCTGTAAATAAACTAACTTTGAGAGTAAAGCAGAAAAATATAGAAAACTTCACTTCCTATAATTAAGTGCCCTAATCCGATGAAGCCTTTCACAACTTTGGCCAAGGACCATCTCCTGATTGTAACGAGGCAGCATATTATAACTACATCCAAGAATCATCTCCGGTTTTAAATATGTGTTAGTTATGTTATTATTAATTGGAAAAGATAAGTATGTCAGGGAATTAGAAGTTATTACTCCCTCAGTCCCATTATATTGTCCACATTCGAATTTTTCGGTCAACATAAGTGAACTTTGTCAAAACATTAATGTCAATCCAATCGTCCTAATGAAATTCTAAAACTTGTTATCAAAAGATCATTGAGTATTTTATTAATAACAATTTTTAAAATTTCCTTAGGATGATTAAATTGACATTAATATTTGGTCAAAGTTCACTTGGGTTCAATCGTGGCCAATATAAATAGGAAGGAGTATTAAAAAAATGCAATAAACCCAAAACGGTAAACCGATGCGCTGGTACCGGTGTGTACCGTTTCAATGACCAAAACGCATGTGTCTTCTTGAAGTTATCACTATTGATTCACCAAGGTCTACCATTATGCATTTCTCAATTGAGGGGACGATGTAGAGCTTAAAACTGCATGACATAAAGCACTCTTTTCTTTAAGAATTTCTCCTTTTAACACAGACCGAGAATAAAATTGAGAATAGATCACTATGTCAGGGTTGCATGACAGGTGTTTACAAGTAACTTAGTTGGATGCATATTTGACAGATGTTGAAAACTACATAGAAGTCATCTAAGATAATTGTGCATGTTGCGTTTGTTTAGCTAACTGTATGACAGTGGACCTCTACATTGTAGGTAAAAGGCCCAAAACGTGTTGGAGCATTATACGTCACTTGCCAGCTGTTCAAAGTTTATTTCAAGGTGATGATTTCTTCCGTGGTTCTTTTTTCTTCTTCCTGTCTCATTCCCTTCCCTTTCCCAGCTTTTCTTTTGTGCATACATACACACTTGTAGCAAGGGTTAAGTTGACAATATCACGTTATCGAATAATTTTACAAATGCATACTGATCAATCTATTTCTACTACTGGTGAATTTACACATTAATAATTTTATTTTTAGAAGCAACAAATGATTTTAAGAATAATGAACTTTAAATCACTTATGTAGGTTGGTTAAGCTGAAGTTCATGCAAGGCAGCACTAATGAATCCCCTTCCTGACCAAACCGGAAAACAATTGAGATCCAACTGCTCAAAATACTCTTAACCTTAAGCAGCCATGAATCATAAATATAGAAGAAATCATTGAGACAGTCTTGTAAATAAAGAAATTATTGAGACAGAGAGGCATCTAATGGTGAGTGGGCTTCCTAGTGGTGAAGCCTCGTATGCGGTATGGGGGTCATTTGACCTCCTTCAATTTAAGTGTTCGAATACTGGTAGTTTAGACCAAAAAAATATTGGATAGTGTTAATTTAGCATCTTCAAGTTTTAGAAAAAGGTTTTTTTTTTTTTTACTTTAAATGATGGATTTATACATTTGACCCCCTTAATTTTAGGTAAAGATTGCACTAAATTATTACATGGACCCCTTTTATACTAAATTTGGACACCTCAATAACATATTTTTAGAATTAGCCTTGACGCCCATTCTGAAAATTTCTGGCTTCGCCACTGGGTAGCCACTGACATAGAAATTGTTGTTGTTTTCAAGGGAATTTAAAAAATGCATTCAAGTTAGAGAATATGGTTGTGATAAAGTAAATGGTTGGGATTGGTCCAAAAAGAGATATTTTGCTAGTTTATGCTTCTATTAGTACAATAGATATAGATATAGACATAAATATAGATATAGACATGGATATGTTACATATGTATGTATGTATGCATGCATGTATCTATCTTTCTTCTTCTTTCAACTATCATTTGTTTTTGGTGTCTTGTTTACTTTGTTAGCTATCATTTGTTTTTGGTTTCTTGTTTACTTTGTTAGCTGGCAACTTATACTTTTTTATTTTTTGTAACGGTAACACCAAGTGATAGGTTATTTACTTGGAAACTTTTGCACCATTAGCTTTAAGATGAAGATATTTCTTTGTGTCTATATAGTTCAAACAAATCTTTAAATGTGCAAACTTTCCCACTGACAATGTTTATGAATTCGCGAATTGGCTGTGTAACATGCTTTGATCCTTGCTCTACTACTTTTTGCAGCTTGGCACAGTTCATCTTTGCCGAAGTGTGATAAGAAGTATTGAAACTGCTCGCATATTTGATTTTGAAGAATTCCGTGTCAGGGATAATGATAAGGTGAGAGTTGACTTCATCGTCTGAGATCTTTGATCATGGAAACTAGATTTAAAACTATAAGAGCTATCTTTTCCTTGGTATGCCATTTCGAGTCACCTATATGTATTACACTGGTCGCCTGGAAGTGTTCACTGAAAATTTTCTTGCTGCAAGTAGTCTCATTTTTCATTTCACCACAATGATGGCATCTTTGATGTTATATGACAAATGCAACAGTATCCATTTTGTGCTGGTGTGCATGTTTTAAGGATTAGTGGTGACTAATTGGTACTTGATATATTCTTATGTACGTATCTCTTTTTGTTCCATCCCGGTCCTTGTAGTTAGACTTGAGCTACTCGCTTGTTAGGGATAAGGATCTTTGGGTTGCTTTCAAATAGAGCACGTCATAACACATCTCTGTCTTGGTATTTTGGTACCAGTTTAGAGTGTGTAGATACATTTTTTTTTAATTTCAAGTTGTGAGCTGTAAATAACAAACCCTACCTTTCCCCTTAGGTTATAGAACTTAGAGGCAGACATAGATGATTATGCTAAGTTGAACTTCATTCAATGTTTGTTCTCAACTTCTATTGTGGTTTGCATTTATGTGTGTCCATTTGAGATTAATCACCCATTATGCTTATATTTGTAATATTTGTCCCTTGTATTCTGCAGGCTGATCATAAACTATCATATGCCTTGAGAAATTGTAATTCCCACAGTGAGGCAAATATAAGGTTCGATTCGGGTTTTCTTGCTGCATATATTTTTGTATTGACATTTTATGATCTTCATGAGGAAATCATTTCAATTTTTCAACTAATCGGTTAGTTTCGAAGTGTGGATTGATTAATTAGTCATGATTGATGTTATTTTGTTTTATTATTATGTATCTAAAAGTTTTCTTGACCTACCAATTGACATTATGAAATCTAGAGAATGATATCAAATGGTAATGAAAATCTAAACAGGGCATAAAATAGTTCAAATAAACAGCAAAACGGGGGACAAGTTTGTTTCCTTGAAATGCGTATGCCTCAGGCCTCATGCCCCTTTCCAGCTGCAGAGCAATCAGAAATGAATTTTGCTGAAAATCTACTTGTTCATGCGATTTTGTTTGTTGTAGAAGTCATGCTCTTAGGTGCCTGTATTGGCACAATATGCTTTCCTTACTTTTGAAAAGTCTTGTGCATCTATTGATTATTCGTATATCTCCGAAACTGAAGTTGTATTTTAATGGATCTGTTGAATTAGGATGATCCTGAAATATCTGATACCTGTGAAGCTTTCAATAGGCATCCAGAAGGCTATTATGAATGTAGTTTATATGATGTTTTTAGCAACCACCCCCATGAAAGAAAAGTATATGTAAAAAATCTTGGGAGAACTTCTTGGCATTCCAGGTATTTGCACATTCTATAGGTTGCATTTTTCGAGAGCAAATTTGAAATCTTTTTTGGACGTTCATTTTGGGACGAAGGGAGTAGTAGAGATTTTACGGGGATCATCACATAATGAACTTACCGTCCACGATTTGTTATAGTTCTTGATGTTACCGTGGGCTTTTTATATACTCAAGGATGATCGATATTCAGTTTATTTTGAACTTGCTTAAGAACATGGATGGATAGCTATCTGATTTTTTCTTTTTTAGCTCTGCCACCACCAGAAGTACAGCTGGTTGGATCCTGCCTATTCTAATTGTAGGCAACTCTGATACAATAACCTGCTTTATCATTGAGAAGTGTGCATGTAAATGGTGGAGATTCGTTTTTTGCTTAAACCAATCAATAGTTTATGAAGAAACCTGAAGCTCTGTTGAGAATCAAAAATGAATTCCACTAGAGGTTGATAAGTAATAGTAACATGTTATTAAAGGGACCCATTTTACTTGCAATAGTATGCGTTTGTATGATATATGTATATGCATTTGTATTTGTGGGTTTTCATTAAAGAATGATCGAGACAAGTTATTAACATTTTCATGCTTCGTGATCGTACACAGTTACCACCACCAACACCAAAACTAACACAATATAAACCCAAATCGAGAAAAACACCAGATCTGACCTCAATTCAAAACAAGAAAAAGCCATTTTCAGATTTGTAGAAGATTCAAAACAGATGAACGCAGATCTGTTTTTAAAAGAAGAGAAGAAGAAGAAAAACCTAAATTTGAAGGATCCCACCCGCAGCCCCGTCCCCTACCTCAGATTTGAAAAAGAGGAAACAAAATCTTATTTTTGTGCCATGCAGTCGGCAATTTAGAGGATACGAGTGGGAGTGCACTAGGCAGGCAGGTGGGTGGGGGTGTTGCTGAAGGGTGGCCGATGGTGGAATGGGGCGGAGAACATGGTAGTTGGTAGAATAAGAGGATGGGAATTTTCAATTTCATTTGCTGTAGTGGACATGATTTAGTTAGGATAATTCCACACTAGTAGCATAGGTGAAATGTCATCTATGCCCCTAACATGCCTATTTAACAATTGTTAGCTTTTTAACAAAATTTATATTCGATTGAAACAAAAAGTCAATATTGGGAAGGAATTTGCTAAAAATTCTATGTTAATAATCGAATTGCAAATATTGATAAAACTTGGATAACTAATACACAATTTTGCCCAAATAACAACCCTTCCAAACTATTTGCCAAAATGTCCATATTTTTTAAACTCGCTAAATGGTATAGCGAGTTTGACTTTTGTCCGCTGAACTCGCCAAATGGAATGGCGAGTTCAATTTTTTTTTTTTTGAAATTTCTCTTTTTTATTTCTGCATTTTATTAAGAAATGACGTGGAAATGCGAGAACCAAACTCGCCAATTGATTTGACGAGTTTAGCTTAGCATAGCAATGGCAGAGTCCAAGTTAGTAAGATAAATGAATGTTTCAGCTATTCTGTCTTGTTTCATTAATGGAGTTTTTCTACTTTTGTAGAGGAAGGTGTTATCAGTTATGTGCACTTGTCCTTTTAGGGATTAATTGCTCTCTGATAGGGGTAGTTGGGTAATTAGAACCCTTTGGATACCATTCAAGCAACCCCGTAACCATAATCTTTCTTCTTCTTTTAATACTATTTTCTTCTGAATTTTCCCTTTTTTTTCTTCGGACTTTTCTTCTAAGCAGTAACACATTTTCTGAACTCGCCAAATCATGGTGAGTTTGATTCCTATTTCCACGTCATTTCTTAAAATGCAGGAACAAAAAAGAGAAATTTCAACAAAAAAAATGAACTCGCCATTTCATTTGACGAGTTTCAGCGGACAAAAGTCAAACGCGCTATACCATTTAGCGAGTTTAAAAAAATGGACATTTTGGTAAATAATGGACTATATATTTCCTCTTCATTATTGTCTTGGATCCCCACGCTAGTGTAACTAACTTAGGAAAAGTGATATTGAGCTGTTTTTATATTTATATTTTTTTACATTTTAATAATAATTACTTAAAGAGAAAAACTAAGAGGGTCCAATGGTAGAGAAACTAATATATAATCGGAAAAATCATGTACCCGAAATAAAAAAAAAAACTCGTAATAATATAAAAATAATATATTACATTCAGCCAAGATTCTGATCTTTTCTTTTCTTTTCTTTTCTTTTCTTTTCTTTTCTTTTCTTTTTTTATTTTTGCCAAGAGTCGCATCAAATTTCATGTACCACATAATTAAATTAAATGAGGACCATATTTTCTTTTGAGTAGTCGTCTGCATCAATTATAAATGAATGGGTTGACTCCATTATTGGTCATCACTTTTAAGTCGTGGTGGAAACTTTAGAATTCATTTCATTTGGAAATATTTTCTTTTGAGTAGTTGTCTGTCTGCATCAATTATAAATGAAGGGGTTGCCTCCATTATTGACTTTTAAGTCTGGTTGTGGAAACTTTAGAATTCATTTCATTTGGACCAAAGGAGGGAGTATTTCCTTTCTACTTATAAATACATGTTATGTGATCACAATTTTATTTATCAATCAATCAATCAATCTTAAGTTCTCTGTGTTTCTTTCTTTAGTAAAAAAAAAAAAAGAAGACAATGTTGGGTGTTGTAGTTCTTCTAGTGTTGTTGTGTGTGAGTTGTGTTAGTGCCTCCTCATCCCTTAGTCTTAACCAATTTACGTTGCAATCAAATTCAATCCTAAAATTTTAAGAAAATAAATACTCAATCATAGAGGCTAATGTTGTATCAATTCAGTATATAACATTTAAAGTTTACTCTATAAAATGTCTAGCTATTTAAATGCTCCCTCCGTCCCTAAATGTTTGTCCCATTTCCCCTTTTCCTTTGTCCCAAAAAGTTAGTCTCATTTTCAAAATTTAAGCTTCAAAATCACTAAATTTTCAAAACTTGTAACATTTAGGGACGGAGTATTACATAACGGCGGTGTATATTATCAATAATTTTCAAAGCGTTCATAAAAATAACCAAAATTAAAGCTTCAAAATTACTAAATTAAAATGTTTGAAAAGTCAAATGGGACAAACATTTAGGGACGGAGGGAGTAATAAATATAAACAAGCAAACAATTGTAGTACTAAGTTTTTTCATTTTTAACATTTGGGAATAATTTTTTGTTTTTCAATTTAAACTATATTTTGAAAACGTTACTTCCCAACTCCATTTCATTACCATCATCAAATATGGAAAACTCTCTAGTTAAACCATTTCTTTTTTGCATCATATGTTTATGTTAAAATAAATTAGTTAATTTTTTATTATATTACTAAACTAGCAAACTTTTCTTTTTGTTGATATTTCTATTTTGAGACTTTAATTTTTATTAGATATTTAGATATGAATTTTTTATACTCCTTCATTCTCTATAAATTTATATTTTTGTCCAAAAAAAAAATCTATAATAATTGTCCAATTTTTTGAAAAATTAATTTATCTTCACTTTTAAACAATAAGTTCTAATTCGCATTTAAGCTCATGAATTCCTATCATAATAATTACTCCATAGAAAAACTAAGAGGGTCCAAAGGTAGAGAAAATAATATATAATTGAAAAATCATGTACCCGAAATTAAAAAAAAAACACGTAATAATCTAAAAACACGAAATTAAAGTGATATTGTGGTGTTTTTATATTTATATTTTTTATGATTTTTCATAATAATTACTCCATGTAAAAGCTAAGAGGGTCGAATGGTAGAGAAAATACTATATAATTGGAAAAATCATGTACCCGAAAAGAAAAAAAAACTCGTAATAATCTAAAAACACATGTTACATTCGCCAAGATTAGATTTTTTTTTTCTAAGAATCACATCAAATTTCATGTACCACATAATTAAATGAGGGTCATATTTTCTTTTGAGTATAGTTGTCTGCTCAATTATAAAGGAGGGGATGACTCCATTATTGGTCAACACTTTTGAGTAGTTGTGGAAACTTTAAAATTCATTTCATTTGGACGGTCCAAAGGAGGGAGTATTTCCATTATTGGTCAACACTACTTGAGTAGTTGTGGTCCTTGTGGAAATTTTGGAACCAAAAGGAGGGAGTATTTCCTTGTATATACAAGTAAGTCTCATTGTCTATTTTAGATAATAAAGCAATTATTATAAGAGTGACACTTGAAAGTGTCTTTGGTGTATATTGAACCTATGTCTTTTCATATAAAATGCCGCTTGAACTAAAACTCCTTGACTTCTAATTTGTAATACAGTGCTCCCTCTGTCCCAAAAAAAATGTTAAAAAAAAATCTAATTTACCCTTACTTAGGAGCAATTTTTTTTAATTTTTTTTGACATTGAATTTGGGACAGAGGAAATAGTATTTTGAACTAAAACATGATTAATTTTACCCATTGTATACGTTATCAAATGTATTACTCCAAAATGTAGTATTCGGTCAAGAGTCATAAAATGTTGTGAACCACATAATTAAGGGTCATATTTTCTTAGTTTTGGAACAACTTCATTCTCTATCGTGTGTGACTTTATAATAGGAATCTCGCTAACGTCTTTTTTGGGTTTAGAATTTGATTTACTTACATGTCAAGAAGTATAATGTCTATTGGACCCTCATACTTTTTAAATTTATTATTTTCTATATCTTTCTTACATTTTTCAAGTTATCAAGAGCAAATTTAAAATTGTTTTGGACATTTATTTTGGGATGTAGGGAGTATATATATATATAAACTTCAATGAGGACATTTCAAAAACATGATTTCTTTTGTAACCAAAATATGGGTTTTGCTTTGTTTATGGGATCCACGCCAGTGTAACTGCCATATACTCCCTACATCCCAAAATGAATGTCCAAAACACTTTTAAATTTGCTATTGATAACTTAAAAAATGTAAGAAAGATATAGAAAATAATAAATTTAAAAAGTATGAGGGTCCAATGAGGGAGAACAAAAATAGAAATATCATGAGCCAAAAAAAACACACACATTATGATACAAACACACCTATAAATTGATCATTGAGTCAAGAGTCACATTAAATATCATCAACCACATTATTAAATATAAGGACCATATTTTCTTTTGTGGAAATCCAATTAAAAAAAGATGGAGATGCAGAAAGTTGACTTGACTCGGTATAATTGCAAACTTTATTTTCTACATTATCCAACTTTTGAACCTAACTTTGAAAGTTTTTTTTCCTTTATTTTACTGATATAAAGCCATCATCTAGTCATAGCCCACTATATAGTCGAGCTTCCTCATGAAAGCTTTGAAGCAAGTAGAGTGTCATCAAATTATAGGCCAATGCCTCTTAATATAATTTGGAACATTATAATAGAAAATCTTTCCCAACGTGTTAGATCCGAGAAATAATCATGTTCGAGACTATTAGATTAGATTGTACTATCATATACTTTGTTCGTCCCACCTCAAACCGGATTTTTCACCGTTGTATACATTCTCAAACTATAGGCCAATGCTTTTTAATATTATTTGGACCATTATAATAAAAATATTTTTTTGGTACATTAGGAAAGATATGATTTTTTTGGTACCATTATTACCTCCTAATTTATTTATTTTTAGTTATTTAATTTAACAAATTTATGCGTCTCAAGTAAAATTTAATTGCACATACAATAATTAATTAATTTTAAATGTTTACCTATTTGTATTAATTATTCTCCTCTTGCAATTACTTCTTTCCTAATTAATTTCTTTTAAACATTCATCTTAACCAATTTACGTTGCAATAAAATTCAATCCTAAAAATTTTAAGAAAATAAATACTCAATCATAGAGGTTAATGTGGTATATATAACATTTAAATTACTCTATAAAACAAGCCAACAATTGTAGTACTAAGTTTTTTCATTTTTAACATTTGGGAATAATTTTTTTTTTTCAATTTAAACTATATTTTGAAAACGTTACTTTCTATAATTTTTATTTTTATTTTGCCAAGAGTCACATCAAATTTCATGTACGACATAATTAAATGAGGACCATATTTTCTTTTGAGTATAGTTGTCTTCATCAATTATAAAGGAGGGGGGATGACTCCATTATTGGTCAACACTTGAGTCGTTGTGGAAATTTTGGAATTTATTTCATTGGGACCAAAGGAGGGAGTATTTCCTTATATATACATTTTATGTGAAAATTTCCGATTCGACGATCTAATACGGACCGTGTCTAAATGAAAGGTTGGTTTATTGAGGGCCTTGCTTCTTAATTTGTATGGAGCACTCAAAACGACTTAACCAACTTTTCCCTTAGTGACGTTATCAACCGTGTTTGACCATTGTAGTATATTTCATACGTCTCATTCAATGATATTCCAATGGAGCACACAAATACATTTCTATCAAAATAATGGACTATATATTTCCTCTTCATTATTGTCTTGGGTTCCCACGCTAGTGTAACTAGCTTAGGAAAAGTGATATTAAGGGGTTTTCATATTTATTTTTTTACGATTTTTCATAATAATTACGTAAGAGAAAAACTAAGAGGGTCCAATGGTAAAGAAAATAATATATAATTGGAAAAATCATGTACCCGAAAAAAACACATGTAATAATATAAAAATCAAGGACATTTGGAATTAAACATGATATTCCTATGCTTCTTCTATATGATAGTCAATCTATCTTGCATATGGCTCAGAATCATGTCCATCATGAACGCAGAAGTTAAATGTCATCTTATGCGTGATGTTGTTCAGATAAGTGTCGTCACAACTCAGTATGTTCACACCTCCACACAATTGGCTGATGTCTATTAGGCATGTTGGGTGTTTGTGACCTACACGCTCCAACTTGAAGGGGAGGGGTGTTGAGATATTGACAGAGATATTCACGGATATCGATATCTTTGCCATTTGTACATATTTATCTTTTTCTTATTTTACAAATGTAAACTAGTGTAAGTACCCCAATCTAGGTTCTTAATGTTCCGTCAACCCAAGTTAATGATTTATAATCATTTAGGGGCATTTTGGACATTATTTTGACAATTTGAATGAGGAAGGACCTCTTAGGAATAAAAAAATGGACAAATACCTCGCTGGAAATTTGTCATTTCCAATAAAAGGGAATATTGACCAAGAGCAAAATGCGAAACCGCCGCGCACAAATCGTGCACGCATTGGGGTCCGCAGCGTGACAAGATTGCACCTACAATCTTGTCCACGCGGATAATATCAGTATCCAGGCAACCTATAAATGCAGCCCTTCTCCCTCAGTTTCAAGAGGCCCAAAAAATACGAAAACCTACTGTCACTCTGCCCAAATTCATCCTCAAACAGCCATTTACACTCTCATAACTCAAATTCCACACCATATTCATCCTCAAATCCATTCCAAAACCACTTTTGACCCTTAAAATCCTTCAAACCCTAAACAAAACCCAAGAAAATTGATAAACCCTCACTCTCTTCACTCATATCTCTCTCATTTATGCACACACTTCATGTGAAAATGATGTAGTTCTACTTACCATCTTTTGTTCAACTCCCCTTTCCTCTTTGTCCCAAGGATCCAAGAGGATCTCCATGGAGTTCATCTCCATGGATGATTCTCTACATGGATTCACATTTTATTTATGCATTTCCCCTTTGCCCTCCTTTTTATTAGCTAGTTCTTGTTTGTTACTTGCTTTCCTAACCTAAATATGGTCATCTTGAAGTCAATCTCCATAGATGATCATTTCAAATGGTCCACATCATTTACTTCCTTGCAAATCCCCCACCCCTAGTCTAAGATGCTCACCTTGGAACACTTTCCTTGAATGAACATCATCTAGACTTACAAAGGATGGTCATCTTATGACCACCTTAGAAATCTTCCTCTAAAGTTGATGCATCTTGACCTATTCATTGTTCAAATTTACTTTCATGTCAAATTTCCCTTTTCCCCTAGCAAATGAAATGCTCACAAAGTCCTAACGTACCCCCAGGATGACTTGATTAAGTGGATTCATCACTTATGACCACTAATCAAAGTATAGGGAAAGAGAGGACAAGCATGGATGCCAAAATCCAAATCTCCCTTTTTCTTTCTATTTTTCCAGTTATAATTCCAGTTAAGTCCTGTAAATCCAGTTAACTTTCTGGAAATTACAGTGACTAAACTGGAAACTGTAAAAATATTGACACTGCAAGGCTATCCGCGCGAATGAGATTGCACTGCAGTTTCGTCCACGCGGATGACATTGTCATCTGCAAATAGTCCCTTAGTTTTCTGTTATTTTCAGTTTAATCACTATTTTCAAACTGTTTTTTCAGTTCAGTCCCTAGAATTCCAGTTATTTTCAGAAAAGTCCTTTTAAAAAAACACACACACAACAAAAATTTTCAAGTGAGAAAGACTCGTCGTACGAGGCATTTCGGGTGAACACCAACGTTCTTCCCGGAGTGTAACGTGACCTCCGAACTCACTTTCTCTAATATTGGGTATTTTTCAAAGTTTTGGCCCTTAAACTAAAAACGGCGTGGCGACTCCGAAATGATTTTTTAAAGTCCGATAAAGATTTTTCAAAACTTCCAAAAACAAACAAAAGTTTTGTCAGGCGGCCAAAAAAATCGGGATACACATCATCACAACTAGGTAGGATATATAATTAGCTTAATTTTAGGCATTAGTTGTGGGATTAATAGACTCCTTCTCCAAGAATGAATCTCATGTATATATGGAGTTGTATTCGGTTGAATCAAGCAAGTAAGTAAATAATATTTTCTCCGTCATATAAATTAGTTTCTTAACTGTTACGTCAAAAATCTTTTAATTACTAATATTTGTCATCATCATTAGACCCTCATTTGTGAGCTTTGATACATTAGACTCCTTTGTGAGAATGACCCCAAAAGTTTAGACTCTAAATTTATCCTTTGCGCTTAATAGAATTATTGAAATAAACTCTTTGATATACTCTCTGTTTTTAAAAAATGGTTATATTTTTTATTTCGGTTTATGTCAGAATAAAATAAGTTGTAACAATAAAAATATTTTTCATATAATTTGAACAAAATGCAAATAAATAAAGGGAAAATTGCATTTTGAGTCCCAAAATTTAAGGGGTGTTCCTAAGTTGGACTTCAATCCCTATTTTATAATTTTCCAACCCGGAGTAGGACTCCTACTTTCCTTATTGATACGTTCAGTTTTTAAAATGACAAATAATGAATAGTATTTTGGACAATGTTGTCCTTATAATGCTTGTGTAATTATATATGTATAAAAAAACAATATTAGTATATATTAACTTAGAACAATAATTTTGGTTACCTTTAATTATCCTAATGAGAATTTAATAATTGTATATATAATATTTATAATGATGTATAAATAGCAAGTTTTTGATTTTCATTAGGTAATTTATAAGTAGCCTAAATTATTTCTTAAAGTTTATTCAAATTAAAAACGAATAAAAAAATTAATTCGGAACGGAGAGAGTAGTCTGTATAACGGGAATTAATTAGTCAACTTTCTCTATTGAATACATTATCAAATGTGTTATACGAACTTGATATGAGATTGGCTCAAAATAACTCGAAGTCGAGTGAGCTCGAATTGTTGCTCGACTCGAGCTTAAACAAGATTTTAACACTCGTTTAGTTTTTGAGTAAATCGTGCACGACTTGTGTATTTGACGAATCTCTTTTGCGATCGACTTGTGTCAAACTCGGCTCGAGAAAAAAAACTTGATAATTTCTTTGTTCCCTATAAAAAAAAATGGAACTTGATAATATTTTATTACTTCAGTCATAATGAACATTTCGATTCTAACACAGAACTGTGTTAGAACTCAAAACTTACAACCACTTTTTTCATTTTATTTCTTGCATCTTAATTTATTTAAAATAGATGTCATTTTAAAATCTAAATTTTAGTTTAAAATACATGTTAATTTTGGGCTTAAATCGTTTAGATTCTTGTTTTACTCCTATTTTGAAAATTTTTCTTTCAAAATTTGCTTTTCAAATTTGGTTTTCAAAATACCTAAAACAGTCTTTTTAGTGTTTTGGAGTTGAACTACGTTTGATCTGATTCTCTCATAGAGATACGTACGCAGCCGTGCGGCACGACCATCTCAATGTTCAAAATGATGTCTTTTCTATCGACGACATGACTTCTTCCATAAGTCTTGTCGCAGAGGGGCTCTGTAGACACCCCATTCTAAACCAATAATTACATGATTACACTACTCTTCGTCTCTCTTTTGTGTTTTGGTGAAAGCATATTAGTTTCGTCATGTTTCGTTAAGTTTCTAACTAACTTTGTTAGTTTTGGACCTAACTGACTAACGGAATAACTGAAGAGGACAGAATAGTCAATTGACTAGTTGTCCCACGTGGGACATACGTGTCTCGCGTGAGACACCCCCTCTGCAGAATGTGAAGATTCACTTCCCTTGTCGATTTCAACCTCTTTTCTTGATAAACTCTTATCCAATCCGGGTCACTACTGATTTTAAAGATCTGGAACCTTCTTTGGGAGATATCCCATATCTTTTGAGTCTCCTAATCTTGGTGACCAAGTAAATCAACCCCTATAAATACTAGATGACTTTCAGTATTTCAGGAAGAGGAGGAGAACCAAGAACCACGTTCTAAGCCAAATACTCCCTAAATTCATTTTTATCATCTTCCTACGAGATCTCTCGAGCTCTGTCGAGGTTATTCATTAAAATCACTCAAGACACAAGGAAAACTCCTATACTTTCATATTCTTCTTCTCAATCCCTCTAATTGCTTTTAGAGTAGTGTAATCCCATCAAAAGGGTTAGCCTAGAGTCCCTTCAATCCAGGGAGGTGATCTCGAAGCATACAGCCCGACATTCCTAATTAAGAAATTAATTAGGGTTTTTTGTTCTTATTTAATTATTATATTGTTTTGATTGATAATACTCAATTGGCAAGACCAATCTTCGAATTGGGTGGAATGGGTGCTCCACGACCTTCCCATTCCATAAATTAACCCCCGAACCTTCGAATCTCTTTAAATTATCAAAAAGATTTTTCTTATTGTTTTCCTAAATAAATAATAAGTGGCGACTCTGTGTTCATTAAAATCTCATCGCTACAGCAATCAACAAATAATCAAGTTCTTAAAAAAATATAGTTCAATCATTATATCAAGGATGATACGTTAAGTTGTGCATTACTTGTCAATCGAAGGCTTTGCACATGTACTCTCTATTAATCATGTCCTATCTCTCGATGGTCCATGATTAATAAGAATTCATTAAGTTCTGGTTAAAATCCACGTATTTTCTACTAAAGGACCATCCCTAGGCCATTAAACTACTCTTGTGATTAGTGGAGCCTAGTTCGATTTATATGGTTCCGCTAATCAAGATTCTTTCGCGGGATACTTCTCTTGATTAGCTAAGGTTCATATAAAGTATGGACGTCATCATATTTGTAGGCGTGACAAAATGATATAAAAAGAATTGATTATGAAAGGTGAAAGAAACTTTAAACTTGATTAACAAAGAAGACTACATTATGCTGAATTTCCAACCCCATGAAGTTAGAGGATTACTCACTAGCCATGGCAGAAACTACAAGGATTAATAAATAAGACATGAATTAAAGCAGAGAAGAAAGATACTTATTTGAAATATGTGTAGGGAAACAATGGTTGGAAACAAACTTTGATATATTATTGCTTCAATACTCCAAGAACAAATGTTGAATCTTCGAGAGATTTGAAATAATAATGCTAGAGAGTTTTTGCTATGTGTTTCTATCAGTTCTAGATATGTTCCGATATTCCAAACTGAGTACAAAGGGTTTTATTTATAGGCATTTTGATTGAGGGGTGCAACTCTTCAGAAAAGACACTAGTTGGCTGATCAGGAGGATGCTCGGCCGAGGCAAGGAAGTGCTCGGCCGAGTAAGGCAGTCTTCAGCAAGCCACATTTTGTCCCTTCATGCTCGGCCGAGTCAAGGAAGTGCTCGGCCGAGCAGCAGCTCCTTTGACTGGTCTTCTGCATTTTTCATTTTTGGCCCCTCTATTTCCAAGGCTTTTGCTCTGAGTCCCTTATACTTCATAAAATGACTTAAAAGCCTGTAAAATTATACAAAATACCAACCAAGCATAAAATCGAAGATATATAATAAAAAGAAGCTAAATTATACTTAATTGATATTAAAATTAAAGTAAATAATACAATAAAAACACTATAAATGTCCATAAAATAGTCATTTATCACTTGTACATCGTAATCTTCATCCTCATCCCCCTCCCCACCCTCATCTATGTCTTCTACGTGATGATACGTTCTAGATGTATAGTTTGTGTTGGGCTCATTCATCCAATCCGGGGTCGAAATCGGAGTATAGACGGGAAATGGAAGGGTGTTGATTGGTTTCGAGGATTGATTAATTAGATCAAACATAATTTGATCATTATGGTGCAAAAGAGAATTATCTATTGGTCCTAAATTTTGATGGGGTACATTTTAATTTTGAGTTTGATTTTGTGGTGGGGGGTCGGGATATACAAATACTCCCTCCGTCCCGCCCGAAGCTTCACCTTTTACCGAAATGGATGTCCTGGTAGAAGCTTCACCTTTCCTAAAATGGTAATAAATGTGGGCCCCATTTGTCATCCCCACTCACTTTTTCCTCTCACATACTTAAATTGTGGGGCCCACTTGTCATATCCACTAACTTTTTCCCCTCACATATTTAAATTGTGGGCCCCACTTATCATATCCACTTACTTCTTCCCTCTCACAACCCTTCTCCCACTCATCACTTTTCTTAATTTACGTGCTTCACCAAAATGGTGAAGCATCGGGCGGGACGGAGGGAGTATATCATTAACTAGATCTTGCATGATAACTAGCAATATAAATTACCTAGCAATTAAAATTAAAAATGCAACACTTAAAAAGAAAATTGAATTATCAAAAATTTATAAGGATTAAATACTTTTGGCAATAATTTCCTAACAATAAAAGTAAACAATTATAATTTTTTTGTAATTTTCGGAATAAAAGTATTTTTTTTTTTTTGGAATTTTTGAAATTTATGAAGATTAAAAAAAATTAACTACTAAACACAATATTTAACTAGCGAGTAAACAATTAAATACTTAAAACAATAAGACTACCTTCAACTCTTACGATGTAATCACAAACATTCGTCTTGAAAATAATTTGATGGTTTGGGTTTGAGAGAATTCTATGATGGATTGAATTTGTTTTGTGAGAAAAAATGTTAAGACTTTCTCTTCAATTTATACTAATTATAAATTCATTTTGGATCAAATTTACCCCTAAATATGGCTGTTGGGAGGAGTAATTATGTCCCAAAAAATTAAAATCGGATAAATGAGTCGTTATGTGTAAATTGGACAAAAATACCCCTCAAACGGATTTATTAACGGATATATTTGAGAACATTTTAGACATTTTTAAAAAAAAATAAAAAAATTGGACGGACGGGCCAAACGGGCCACGGACCCAACGGTTCTTCTGATCCGCGGGCCAAAGCCCGGTCCGTAAGAACATACCCAGTTCAGGCCCGTCCCGTATACAAAGCGGGCTGGACGGGCTACGTGCGGGCTGAGGGTTGGACGGGCGCGAGCCAAACGGGTGACGGGCCACGGCCCAAAATGGTCATCTCCACATTTAAGGCTATTCCATTGGAGCACACATATAAATTCCTGTCAAAATAATGGACTATATTTTTTTCTCTTCATTGTTATCTTGGATCCCCACGCTAGTGTAACTAGCTTAGGAAAAGAGATATTGAGGTGTTTTTATATTTATATTTTTTTTTATGATTTTTCATAATAATTACTCCAGAGAAAAACTAAGAGGGTGCAATGGTAGAGAAAATAATACTCCCTCCATCCCAATAAAAGCTTCACCAATTACCCAAAAGGACGTCCCGTTAGAAGCTTCACCTTTTCTAAAATGGCAAAGAATCTTTACTATTCCACCCACTCATTCTCTCTCCTATTTCACTTTTATACTCACAACATTTTTCAAATTTACTATTCCCTCCACTCATTCTCTCACCTATTTTACTTTTATACTCACAACACTTTCTCCGCTAACCTTTTTTCTTAATTTGCGTGCATGCTCAAAAGGGTGAAGTTATAAATGGGACGGGGGGAGTATATAATTGGAAAAATCATGCACCCGAAAAAAAAACACCTCTTAATAATCTATAAACACATGTTACATTCATCCAAGAGCCAAGATTCAGATCTTTTCTTTTTTTTTTTTGGCCAAGAGTCACTTCAAATTTCATGTACCACATAATTAAATAATTAAATGAGGACCATATTCTGCATCAATTATAAAGGAGGGGGATGACTCCATTATTGGTCAACTTTGAGTAGTTGTGGAAACTTTAAAATTCATTTCATTTGGACGGTCTAAAGGAGGGAGTATTTCCATTATTATTGGTCAAAACACTTGAGTAGTTGTGGAAATTTTGGATTTTATTTCATTGGGACCAAAGGAGGGAGTATTTACTTATATATACAAGTAAGTCTCATTGTCCATTTTAGGTAATAAAGCAATTATTATAAGTGTGACACTTGAAAGTGTCTTTGGTGTATTTTGAACCTATGTCTTTTCATATAAAATGCTGCTTGAAATAAAACTCCTTGACTTCTAATTTGTAATACAGTGCTCCCTCTGTCCCCAAAAAAATGTTAAAAAAAAAAAATTCTAATTTACCCTTACTTAGGAGCAAATTTTTTTTTTTTTGACATTGAATTTGGGACAGAGGAAATAGTATTTTGAACTAAAACTTGATTAATTTTACCCATTGTATACGTTATCAAATGTATTACTCCAAAATGTAGTATTCGGTCAAGAGTCATAAAATGTTGTGAACCACATAATTAAGGGTCATATTTTCTTAGTTTTGGAACAATTCATTCTCTACCGTGTATGACTTTATAATAGGAATCTCGCTAACGTCTTTTTTGGGTTTAGAATTTGATTTACTTACATGTCAAGAAGTATAATGTCTATTGGACCCTCATACTTTTTAAATTTATTATTTTCTATATCTTTCTTACATTTTTCAAGTTATCAAGAGCAATTTTAAAAGTGTTTTTGGACATTCATTTTGATTTGATTAATAGACTCTTTTAATTACTAATATTTGTCATCATTAGACCCTCATTTGTGAGCTTTGATACATTAGACTCCTTTGTGAGAATGACCCCAAAAGTTTAGACTCTAAATTTATCCTTTGCGCTTAATAGAATTATTGAAATAAACTCTTTGATATACTCTCTGTTCCAAAAAAATGTTATATTTTTTATTTCGGTTTATGTCAGAATAAAATAAGTTGTAACAATAAAAATATTTTTCATATAATTTGAACAAAATGCAAATAAATAAAGGGAAAATTGCATTTTGAGCCCCAAAATTTAAGGGGTGTTCCTAAGTTGGACTTCAATCCCTGTTTTATAATTTTCCAACCTGGAGTAGGAGTCCTACTTTGCTTATTGACACGTTCAGTTTTTAAAATACAAATAATGAATAGTATTTTGGACAATGTTGTCCTTATAATGCTTGTGTAATTATATATGTATAAAAAAACAATATTAGTTTATATTAACTTAGAACAATAATTTTGGTTACCTTTAATTATCCTAATGAGAATCTAATAATTGCATATATAATATTTATAATGATGTATAAATAGCAAGTTTTTGATTTTCATTAGGTAATTTATAAGTAGCCTAAATTATTTCTTAAAGTTTATTCAAATTAAAAATGAATAAAAAAATTAATCCGGAACGGAGGGAGTAGTCTGTAACACGGGAATTAATTAGTCTACTTTCTCTATTGAATACATTATCAAATGTGTTATACGAACTTGATATGAGATTGGCTCAAAATAACTCGAAGTCGAGTGAGCCCGAATTGTTACTCGACTCGAGCTTAAACAAGATTTTAACACTAGTTTAGGTTTTGAGTAAATCATGCACGACTTGTGTATTTGACGAATCTCTTTTGCGATCGACTTGTGTCAAACTCGGCTCGAGAAAAAAAAAACTTGATAATTTCTTTGTTCCCTATAAAAAAATTGGAACTTGATAATATTTTATTACGTCAGTCATAATGAATATTTCGATTCTAACGCGGAACTGTGTTAAAGTTACAACCACTTTTGTCATTTTATTTCTTGCATCTTAATTTATTTAAAATAGATGTCATTTTAAAATCTAAATTTTAGTTTAACATACATGTTAATTTTGGGCTTAAAGTTTTTGAGTAAAATAATATATGAAAGAGAAACAATTAATAAGAGCACTCATTTTATAAAATTGTAGCAATAATTACATTTCTTAAAATTGTTAGAATTTCACTTAGATTATCAATTTTAATTATCTGTCTGTTTTTATTGTTGTAAGACACAAACTTTGTTGGGTGACTCCTGGTCAACACTTTTAAGTCGTTGTGGAAACTTTAGAATTCATTTCATTTGGATCAAAGGAGGCTTATAAATACATCTTATTATTTGATCACAATTTTATTTATCAATCAACCAATACTAAGTCCTTTGTGTTTCTTTGTTTAGTAAAAAAAAAAAAGACAATGTTGGGTGTTGTAGTTCTTCTGTTGTTGTGTGTGAGTTGTGTTAGTGCCTCCTCCTCATCCATTAGTTTTAAAAATGGTTCTAATGAAATCATTCGTTGCATTGATAAGGAGAGACGAGCGCTTCTTTCTTTCAAAGCTGGTCTTAGAGTTATACATGATGACGGACGTCTCTCTTCCTGGAGTTTCAAAGACTGCTGCGAATGGAGTGGAATCGAGTGCAGTGACCAAACTGATCATGTAATCAAACTTGATCTTAGGTTTTCAGAACTAGCAGGTAAAATTAGTCCTTCCTTGCTTGAATTGCGAGAATTGACCTATCTGGACCTTAGTTACTGTAACCTCTCCGGAATAGTTCCATCGCAACTTGGAAACCTCTCTAAATTGATTTATCTTGATCTCTCTTACAACTCTCTCACTGGTACTCTCTCTGAAGCTCACTTTTCAAATCTCTCACAGCTTGAAGAATTGTATCTCTCTTACAACTCTCTCACTGGTACTCTCTCTGAAGCTCACTTTTCAAATCTCTCACTCTTAACCCATCTCGAGTTGTCCGGCAATGCTTTACAAATAAAAGTAAGCCCTCAATGGTCTCCCCATTTTCAGCTAGATGTAATCAGCTTGAGATCTTGCAATCTTGGCCCACTTTTCCCAAATTGGTTTCGAACTCAGAAAAACTTTTACTATCTTGATATTTCCAGCAATGGAATTTCAGATAGCATTCCACCATGGTTGTGGGACCTTTCAACACAATCTCCATTTTTGAATTTATCTTCAAACAATTTCGGAGGCATCATACCTGATTTATCATCAAAGATGCCTCGAAGTTTTGACCTGAGTTCAAATAATTTTGAGGGCCCGATACCATTTTTTCCTTCTACTTCCGTGTCGATAAATCTTTCAAAGAATAAATTTGTTGGGAATCTGGATTTCTTATGCCAATTAAGTCATGCGTCCTTTTCCTTTCTTGACATCTCATACAATTTACTAACCGGAGTGCTTCCTGATTGTTTGGGGAAACTAGAAAAACTGAAAGTTGTTAACTTAGCGCACAACAAACTTTCTGGGGAAATCCCGTCTTCTATTGGATCCTTATTTCGCTTGGAATCATTATACTTGTACAACAATAGCTTTGAAGGGGAGCTTCCTCTGTCCTTGTCAAATTGTGTACGGTTGATCTTCTTGGATGTTGGAGTGAACAAGTTAACCGGAAATGTACCTGCTTGGATTGGGGGGAATATATCGCAGCTCCACGTTCTAGGTCTGCGATCAAATAAATTTAATGGGACCATCCCTTTAAATTTATGTCGGTTAAATGAACTTCAAGTCTTGGACCTTTCTCAAAACAACTTACACGGAACCATTCCTCCATGTTTAAACAACCTCAGTGCCATGGTTCAGAAAGGAATTGAACTTAATAATCATCAACTTTATATCGCAAGTTTGTACCAATTATATACTGACTATTCAGTGATAGGATGGCAAGGTAGAGAGCTTGAATTTGGAAATAATCTGAGACTATTGAAGCTCATTGATTTCTCAAGCAATAACCTGAGTGGAGAAATTCCTCATGAAATAACACAGCTGTTTGAGTTGATAGCTCTGAACATATCCAGAAATGCATTGCAGGGTAAAATTCCTCAACAGGTTGGTCAACTGAAGTCAATTGTGTCTCTTGATTTATCTAGAAACAGATTTTCTGGTAAGATACCTACGAGTTTGTCTCAGCTTAGTTTCTTAAGTTCTTTAGACTTGTCGTACAACGAGTTTTCAGGGAAAATACCATTGGGCACTCAACTCCAAAGCTTTGATGCATCCAAGTTTATTGGTAATGTTGGACTTTGTGGGCCTCCACTTGAATCAAAATGCCCCGGAGAATCCCCAGGTTTCGTTGTTGATGGTGTTGGCAGCGAAGAGAATGATGATGGTGAGTTTACGAAATGGCTCTACATTGGTATGTCTTCAGGTTTCGTTACTGGATTTTGGGGAATATGTGGTGTTTTGCTTCTCAATCGACGTGTTAGACATGCCTTTTTCCGCTTCACGAATGACTTGATGGACTGGGTGTATGTGAAAATTGCAACCCGCAAATTCTGTAGGTAAGACCAAATACTTATAGTATGTATTCTTATTGTTGCATTTACAAGCATGTGCAAAGTTTATCCTAATGTATCATACTACCTTTGATGTAGTATCATAAATTAAAAGCTAAATAAATTGTCTTAATTATGAAGTTCAATTGCTCTCTGAAGTTTTGTATCAAGAATTCCCTTCGCTTGGTTCATTATACCGCATTTTCGTACTACCTTTATCCCAAAATTGACCAAAAAAATTTCGAATTTGCTCTTTATTTTAACTTAATGATGTATGTTTTCTATTACGCGTTATTAGCTTATTTAGAATGTTATCTCTCATACGCTACTCCCTCTGTCACAAAATGTATTCATATTTCACTTTAAAGGGTATTCAGTGAATATTTTAGCTCCGTATTAGAACAATCTCAGGGCGTGGTCTCCACCAAATCACTTACAAATAATCAGCTAACTTATAAAAACTGTCACATTAACACGGCTATATATTTTAAAAAGATCACTCATTACCTAAATTGACATCGTCACAAACGTGAAGATAGTTTACATTTGCGTTAGTTTACCAACTCATCTAAAAGTTTACCAACTCATCTAAAAGTTTAAGCGTAGAGTCTACGCATTGATAAGGTTGCCAAAATTCTGAGTAAGAGTTGTGTTGGAGCAATCAGTAACAGCTCCACCAGGATAATTTTTGGTCTTCTCAACATGCCATTCTCTCTTTTTGGCTCACAAAGTTTTTCCCAGAAAAAAGTGTTCACTAATCATTCCCAAAATAAGAGTCCAATTCTGGCTAACTTGGTTTATGGCTCGCCCAGTTTCCAATTCGTGCACACAGCCATATTCAAGGTTCAAACATCAGTGTGATTCCGACACAAATGGCAAGCAAAACATAAATTTGTACACGTCTACTTGTATCAAATACAAAGGCTAATTTTGTCGAGATCACCATCGCCTGCCTGCCTAAGAGGTGCCTATGGACCTGCAAACTTTACACCTACTACTTTGGTATAAATAATGTTTTACAAACAAACATTGAATGCTCTTGATGCAGATAAACTCCCTCCCTAGCATCATTTTCCGGTTTTTACACTTGAAATGCAAATTACAATGTTAAAGGGAAGAAATAATCCTCGCTCCCATCGGCCTTCCTGTCTTTAACATATTCTCCATTCAGCTTAGCCTCTCTAACATGCTAATAATCCCTACCTTAAACTAAGACCTACACACACAAGCTAATGTCTTCTTTTCCAATTGCCCATCCCCCTAAGGTTTGGATAAGTCACACTGCCCCTTTTGTTAATTTTATGCAAAATCCAAAATATATTGAAGATTGTGGAGTAAAATAGTCCTTTTCCGTGCATAAAATTTGCAAAGGGCAGAAACCGAGACGAAACCAAACCGAGAGGAGGGGTTGCAGTGGGACTTATCCAAACTTCAGTGTGGGCAATGAATTAAACCAATATTACACAAATTTATTTGTGTTAACTTAAAACATGAATATCACTATGTCTAATGATGAATCTATAGCAGACACATACCTTGACATGTGTGCTTGGAAACTGTGAAGTACGCAAGGTTTCCTGTGTTTCATCACCAGGTTTGCGACGGGGCACACTCAAGATGAGGGCAGTTTGATCCCAAGTAGCAGCAGTGGATGTAATGCGATAACCACTGTCCCACCGTCTATGAATGCCCTCACTTGGATAAAGAAAATCAAGCTCCACAACCTGCAACCAAAAAAGCATTATCACCCAGAAATAGAGCGGGTGTTTACCCAAAAAATGTTCAAGGGAGAACACTTTTTTCACAAATCAATTACCACATTTTTCATTTTATTTATTTATTTTCTCTACATGTAAACAATTTATTTGTTCCGAGCCCCATCTGATAATACTGCAGACGGACCGAGCTATGAACTGAGCTCTCACAATTCCATCCCCTGTCCCACAATACACATCCACACCACACCAAGAATAGAAAGAGAAAAAGGAGGGGGGGGGGGGGTTAAATACTCTTTTGCACGCTAAGTCTCACATGGAGCCGCACAATAATCATAGATTTTTTAATGGTCCTCAAACTCTCTAAAACATCTATCATAATGAAAATCATTTCCCAGCCAAAAAATACAAAATTGAACAAGAATCGTCCAAATAAATTGTGCTCTACTAAACAGATGAATCAACATGACCCCTCGGTACCGTTTCTCATTTTTTTGGATCTCTCCTTTAAAGTATTCCCTCTGTCCCTAAATGAATGCCCCAAATTCATTTTAAGAAACATTCTGAAAATGTGCTTTTTATACATTTAATGGCAAAGATGCATAAATTTTCTTGTTTTCCACTTTTCAAACATTTAGTTTTGCAACAATAAAGTGACTAGTGAAAAAGATTTGGTCAAAAACATTTAGGGACAAAGTTCTTTCCAAAGATGACATTTATTTTGGGACAAAAATTTCTTGAAAATCGACATTCATTTAGGGACACATGGAGTATTATTTTTCCAACATAAAAATTTCAGACACTGATGTCATCTAATTGTAACCCTCGTTCATCAAAAAGGCAAGCTAGAAGATTCATGCGAGAATTTTTGGCTTATTGCTCAGTCTCACTGGTAATGATGAACTGGTCCAACGTTTTGAAAAGGCACTCTACAATGCGATGAAGTGTTTTATTAAACACGGACTCAACATTGTGTACAAAGGTCTCATTTGTTCACAACACAAGTTTTCTTTCTTATCCTTTTGGGGAATACGTTCCATGTTTGAAATTTTGAAATAATTATTCCAGATGTACAAGTCTATGCTCCAACTCTAGTCATGTTGCGCTGCTTGTGTATCATAAATAGAAAAGAAGCTGAAGGGGATCTCAGAGTTTAGAAGAACCGGTAAGAACAAATGAGAGCAAGAAACTGAACCTGATCGCTGAAGCCAGCATTGCGAGACATGACCACGCCCCATCTGGTACCTGCTGTTGACATGGATGTCACATGAAACCCTTCTCTCCACTTCTTGTTAATCCACTTAAAAGGAAATGAGTCGCTTACTTTGTACGACTGTTGAGAGTACTGGGTACCTGCCAAAATTTGGTCATAAAACAGTTCATAGACAAAAAGTTCAGCAACTAAATTTGGCTTGTCAAAACCAATAACAAATTACATTCATCATTATCAGGATTCAACAGATTTGTTTAATACTCCATCCCTCCCATTTTAAGGCTTTTACTTTCATTTTTAGTCAGTCCCAGTTTTATGTTCTTAGTTTGCTTTATTCCATAGATTTCATAGATTACAAAAAAAAAAAGGGTTACGTACCTATCTACTTTTCCCTCGCTAGCTTTATGAAAAGTGTTTTGGACAATTATGTCCCCAACATACTACTATTGTTGCCCATGTTGCCCTCACAATTCCACATATAATAGTATCCTAATATAATTCAAACCTCAAAAGTAAGAATTCTAAGAAAAAATAAGCATTAATCAAAATTACGAAGTTCAAATCAATAAAACAAGTACTAGTTAATCAATAAAACAAGTACTAGTTTTAGCAAGTTAAATAAACTTAAACCCTTAAAGATTATCGAGAAAAGAAAGCAAGTTCCAAAATCATGCAAAAGTAAATAAAAAAAAATTGAAGAACAGGGGACTAGAAAGAAAGAAAAAAAATGAAAAAATGCGAGAGGCGAGAGGCGGGCGGCAAAAAGGCGAGCAAGGCGAACGCCTTCTGAAGAAAGGTGTGCATCCGCCTGCCTGGCTACAAAGAGGCGAACGACCCCCCAAGGCGCCAAAAAGGCGAGGCGGGCGGTCGTTAACAACTATGGTTTGTACATTGCCTGTACAAGGATAAAATTGCAACGAGTCTCTTCCGTTATTTAGAAACGCGACAATTATTCGGGAATGGACCGAAAAGGAAAGTACGACATTTATTATGGGTCGGAGAGAGTATAAAACAAAACCTCTGCACTGCGTGTCAACAAATTCACGGAAATATCAAATGATTGAACAAACATGCCCATTAGACCACCTTTTCATATGATGATGCGGCAACAAATGTGCTTTTGTGAAATGGAAAACCAGAAATAAGCATCGACCACAAGCAACTATAGTATCCGTATTCATTTTCATATACTCCAAGACCAAATATACCTTTGGACATCACCACAAGAGAACTTCCATTGTTAGACCCAGCAATAGAACTGATATAAAAGTTCTTCTCCCATTGTTCCATGATCCATTCCTGCAATATTTAATGTATAAGGAATTTAATAATCTCATACAACTCTTAAGATCATTGAAAGAACAAACTATGTAATAATATGCCAAGGTGTTTCACCTTGTGCAAGAAGAAAGGAGAAAGCTCATAGACTTGGTTAGTGAAGCCCGTTCCAGCGTCCATTATAAGAGCCCACAGGTTGGAACAGGATGCCACAGAACTTATAAGTAAACCATCAGCGTTTCCTCTTTCCACATGTTGTGGCAGTCTTGCATCCGCCACATTGTAATGGTACCTACCTTGGACCTTTGGGGAAGAACATGTGTTGTAACTTGAAGAACTAACGGTTATCTAAGAAACTAAAGTAATATAGTTGAAGGAGCAGCAAATAGTTACTATCTGAATGCCCAATCCGAAAACATAGCTTTACAAAAGTTCTAGTCTCATAATTGCACTTCTTGTGAAGGTTTTGGCAAAAAGTAATTTTTCCATTCAATGAGATAACAATATATAGTTACAGACTGAGAACAAAGGCCTAGAGATATACATGGAAACCTAGAGATATACATGGAAGATATACATGAGATCAAGAATACAAAGGAAAAGATTATACAAAATATATTCAGAAATAACAGAAAGATAATGACTAAAAATACTATTGCTGAGAAGATCTGGCCGAGATTAATGGAGGATCATTGGGATCCTTTACACGCCCCCGCAAGATGGACGGTCCTTGAGTGAGGCCAATCTTGGAGATGAGAGAGACAAACCGAGATCGTGAGAGTGGTTTAGTGAGTGGGTCGGCAAGTTGATCTTTGCCAGAGATATGTTGAACAAGAAGATTCCCAAGCTGAACTTGCTCTCGTACAAAGTGGAAGGCAAGAGCCAAATGTTTCATGCGGGAGTGAAAAATGGGGTTAGCTGAGTAATTGATGGCACCAAGGTTGTCACTGAATACGACGGGTGGTGCTGAAGAGTGAATGCCGAGTTCTGTAAGAAGGTTGCGGACCCAGAGAAGCTCGGCAGTTGTGGCAGCAAGGGCGCGGTACTCAGCTTCTGTTGAGGAGCGAGCAATAGCTCGTTGCTTTTTGGAAGACCAAGTAACAGGGTTTCGACCTAGATAAACAATGAATCCGGTGGTAGAGTAAAAGTCATCCTTGTCCCCTGCCCAATCGGCATCGCAGTAAGCATGGAGAATGGGTGGGGAATGTTTGTAAATTTGAATACCCAGGTGAATGGTGCCATGGAGATAACGAAGTAATCGTTTTAGAGCTATCCAGTGAGATTCTTGAGGGTGATGAAGGAACTGAGCGAGTTTGTTAACTGGGAAAGCAATGTCGGGTCGAGTGAGGGAGAGATATTGCAAACTACCAATGATGGCTCGGTATTCAGAGGGATTACAGATGGGGGTACGAGGATGGGCCGAGAGGGGAGGATAGGTAGACATGGGTGTGGGGGAAGGTTTAGAGTTGTCCATGTTATGGCGGGTGAGGAGGTCGCTTATGTATTTGGTTTGAGAAAGAATAATGCCATGAGAGTTGGGTGTGATTTCGACCCCAAGGAAGTAGGAGAGGGGACCGAGATCTTTGAGTGAGAATTGAGAGGCAAGGCTAGTGATGAAAGTTTCAAGAAAGGAAGTGGAAGGACCTGTAACAACAATGTCATCTACGTATACTAGAAGGAGAAGATGGTGGGAATTTTGGTGAAAAGTAAAAAGAGACGGATCGGCAATGGAGGGGTTAAAGCCGAAGGATATGAGAAATTGTTTGAGAGCTGTGTACCATGCACGTGGTGCTTGTTTGAGACCGTAGATAGCTTTGGAGAGGCGACATACATGAGAGGGTTTTGAGGAATCCTGGAAGCCTGGGGGTTGTGTCATGAACACGGTTTCAGAGAGGTGGCCTTGGAGGAAGGCATTGTTGATATCAAGTTGGCGGAGGGGCCAACCTTGGGTGATGGCTAGAGATAAAATGAGGCGTATAGTTGTGGGTTTAACAACGGGACTAAAGGTCTCGGAATAATCAAGGCCAGGTCTTTGATGGAAACCTTTGGCAACAAGGCGGGCTTTATATTTGTGGATGGTGTTGTCAGGGTTGTATTTGATACGGAACACCCACTTGCACCCGACAATATTTGGTGCTTCATGGGATGGGACTAAGGACCAAGTATTATTATGCATGAGAGCAGTGTATTCTTCACACATAGCCTTGTGCCAATGCGGAATGGACAGTGCCTGTTTGGTGGAGGTGGGAAGAGAGGAAGGGGAGGATAGAGTGGTGAGGTTAGCATATTTGGGGTTTGGTTTTCGGATGCCATGAGATAGGCGAGTTTCAATTGTGCTAGAGGGTTGAGGTTGGTTTGTGGTGACAGAAGGTGGCTCGGTTTGGGAAGTGGAGGTGGGACTGTTTGGGACGGAAGAGGGAGAGGGGAGTTGGTTGGTGGCAGGAGAGGAAGGGGGAGGCTGGGGTATTGTTTCGGCAATTGTGGGAGCTGGCGGAGTGGGGTGAGGGGCAGTAGGGTGGGCTGGATGGGTGAGGGGTTGGTGCTGTAGAATGGGAATGGAAATAGAGCACCATTCAGAGGGGGAGATGGTAGGAGAAGTAATGGGTTTTGTGGTGAGAGAAGTATAAGGGAATTCTGTTTCAATGAATTTTACATGACGGGAAGTGTATATTTTGTGAGTTGTGGGATCAAGACAATAGTAGGCACTTTGGGTGGGGGAGTAGCCGACAAAGATGCAAGGGATTGACTTGGGAGCTAATTTGTGAGGTGTGTAGGGTTTTAGCCATGGATAGCAAAGGCACCCAAAGCTACGAAGTTTGGTATAGTTTGGAGGGGTTTGAAAGAGGCGGAGATAGGGTGAATCGTTTTGGAGGGTGGGAGTAGGTAGTCTGTTGATGAGATAAGCTGCGGTAGTGAGAGCATGAGACCAAAGAGTGAGAGGGAGTTTTGCATGGGAAAGAAGGGAGAGAGCTGTTTCAACAAGGTGGCGATGACGCCTTTCGGCAAAGCCGTTGTGTTCGGGAGTATGGGGTGGAGTGGTGAGATGGGTGACTCCATTTTGAAGAAGGGAGGGAGTTATTTTAAGGTATTCGCCTCCGTTGTCAGAGTAGAATTGAATAATGGGACGAGAGAAAAATTTTTCTACGAGAGTTTTAAACCGAGTGAAGGTGGCGAATGTGTCAGATTTGTTTTTGAGGGGGTATAGCCAAGTATATTTGGTAAAGTGGTCCACGAATATCACATAATATTTATAATTGTCATATGAATAAATGGGAGAGGACCAAACATCAGAGAAAACTAGCTCAAGAGGTGCATTGGTGTGAAGAGAAGACGTAGAAAACGGGAGTTTATGACTCTTATTAATATTGCAAGGGTTACATGAAAATGAACTAAATGGAATACGTAAATGAAAATTCTTGTTTAAATGGGAGACAATGGGGGGAGAGGGGTGTCCTAGTCTATGATGCCAAGATTGAAGAGATGTTGATGTGCCTAGATGAGCTTGGGGCGAGTGAGGATGCCAAAGATAAATGCCACGATCAGTTGTTCCGTGGAGAAGAATGCGGTGAGTCGAGATTTCCTTGATAAGAAAAGAAGATTGAGAAAATTCAATTAGTGCATTATTGTCTTTGCAAAATTGAGAAACTGAAAGAATATTTCTGGTGATAGAGGGAACATGCAAAACGTTATTGAAATGAATATTAGAGTGGGAAGAAGAGATAGAGAAACTACCTATGTTGGCAATGGGAAGTGAAGATCCATCACCAATGAGGACTTCATCACTGCCATCATACGGGTGATGAAGAGAGAGAGTGGAAAGATTATTTGTAAGATGGTGCGTAGCACCGCTGTCAACTAGCCAAGAGGTCGGAGAGGAGGAGTGAGGTGCAGAAGCCGTGTGGGCTTGGGGCTGGTTTTGTGGGTTGGTAGAACGGGGTGGACGGCTGGAAGATGGGGGGGGGAGGGAAGACAACACTCGGATAATCGCGTTTAAATTGACGGCACTGAGAGATTACGTGCCCGACATAGCGACAATATTGGCATTTGCCTTTGAAAGGCATGGGAGAGGATGGGGAGAAGCTGCGGTTTTGAGGTGGTGATGGTAGAATGGGAGGAGAGGCTTGCTGACTGGGGAAGGGGCGAGAATGGGTGTGGTGAGATGGGGAGGGGGCACGGTGGGCAACATGGGCGGACATGGGAAAGGTGGGTTGAGTAGGGTGTTGTTTTAGGGAGAGCTCATGGTGGATTAGCTTTTCATGAAGGGCTTCAAAGGTTATGGGATTATCTCTAGCACGAATGGAGTCAATGATGGGTTTGTAATTGTCATAGTCTAGGCCTTTCAAAACTTTGGCAATAACATCCTCCGGGTCCATAGGTTTGCCTAGGATAGAGAGTTTGTCGGTACAAGACTTTATGGATTGCATGTAGTCAGTGATAGAGAGGGAGGATTTGGTAATGGAATCAAGATGGTCTTTGAGTTGAAGTATGTGACCACGCGAAGGGTTTGCGTAGGTCGTTTTGAGGATGTCCCAGGCTTGATTGGAAGTGGTGGCTTGATAAACGAGAGGTGCGACAGTGGTGTCAAGGGTTCCTAAGAGAGCACTAAGTATAAGGCGATCTTGCCTATTCCAAGTGCTAAAGGCAGGATTCTTGGTGTCCTTATCATCAACTTTGATGGTTTCGGGAGGGGGTTGATGAGAGCCATCAATGAAGCCTAGGAGGTCCAAGCCAAACAAGAGAGAAGTTACCTGAGAGGACCAGCAAAGGTAGGTAAGCGGTGTGAGTGTTTTGCATTGAGAGAGATTAACGAGTAGGATTGGGTGGTTTGGCTCTGCGGTGTTGGGAATGGAGGAGGAGGACGAATTAGCCATGGAAGGAAGGGTTGGGTGCGGCGGAAGCAGGAAGCAAAGGAAGGCAGTGGGTTTTGGAAAAATATTGGGATCACTGATGCTCTGATACCATGTGAAGGTTTTGGCAAAAAGTAATTTTTCCATTCAATGAGATAACAATATATAGTTACAGACTGAGAACAAAGGCCTAGAGATATACATGGAAACCTAGAGATATACATGGAAGATATACATGAGATCAAGAATACAAAGGAAAAGATTATACAAAATATATTCAGAAATAACAGAAAGATAATGACTAAAAATACTATTGCTGAGAAGATCTGGCCGAGATTAATGTAGGATCATTGGGATCCTTTACACTTCTCTCTCAAATCAATTAGTTGAAAAAAAGTTGTTTTTAGTACTATTGATTTTATGGGACTCTTTCTCCTAGATAAATATTTGGTATGAAAGTTGGTGTCTCTTATTTATTACCTTGAGATGGCATTGTTACCATCTTCTTCTTGTGTTTAATATTGTATTGATATCAAAACAGATAGAAGCCATAGTCCAAGATGCCACAGCAAACGGTAGCATTTCAAACATCGATGCTCTCAACATTCGGCTGGATAACCAGGTCTTCACTTGTTTTACCTGTAAACTAAGCTTTATTTGAATAACGTCACATGCCAATTTTCCATTTATAACCTGTTACACTTGCAAGCAATTTTATCTTTTTGTGTATCATAATGCCTGTTTTTATCTTCTATCTTATCTGTATTTTAGTTATCCTATATTTTCTGTTATTTTCAAACATAAACCAACCTAGATAATCGTTTGCATGTCGATACAGCATGCCCCAACTTCAATCTTCTATATATGATGTTGAGAGTTTGCTATTTCCATTTTAGGTATTAATCTATTGCGAAGTCCTAATGTTCTCTGTTTTCCTCTTCAGTAATGATGGTTCTAACATGAAGTTAATTTATGTAAATTTATCAGTCTCATAATTTTGGTCTGCTACAGGCATCTTACTATAGGCTGACTTGGCATCTTACTATAGGCTTGGAACAATTATTTGGCCTCACAATTCGAAGACATTCTTTAGTTGAAAATCTGTGGAAGAATTTGTACAGGATCTGCGAAGTTGGTTCCATAATAACGAAGTTCCTCCATGTGACGTTTGCAATGAAGCTGGAGTGAAGGTTCTTTTTAACTCTGCTATAACATTCACACATGCTCTGATGCTCATGACATTATTTTGGCCATCTGAACTTTCTCTTTCACCTGAAAGTATGTGTTCATCTTTATGCGGAGATGCTTGTTGAGTATATGCATTAATTGATTTAAACATAGTTATTAACAAACTGCATGTGGTGGGCAAGTGATACCTTTTGAGGCAGAGTGGTTAGGCGAGAGGCAGGTGAGCGAAAGGCAAACAATGTGAAAATATAGCTAAATGAATCATATAAATATATATTTTGCTTCAAATTTCAAAACCATGTTATCAATGTGTGTAATACATTAAATGCAGTCCACAAAATTCATTATACTCTGAACAAGAAACTCAAATCGCTTCTTTTTCAAAACTGTCAGCCCACGTTAATCAAAGAAAAACTTTCAATCCTGCAGATTAAGCTGAATAGGACTAAAATCTTTCCATCAGATCCGGGCCAAAAATTGAGACGTCTCTTTTGCTTGCCTTTCGCCTCTTTACTAGCCGAAAGAAGCACATGCCTCTTTATGCCTTTGCGGCATTACCGTGCCTGATCTTCTCCGGGTGACGGAAGGTTGCCAGAGCTCGCCTCTTGCCTGGATGAGGTTCTCGTATATAATAGTTATCGATCCAAAGATGCCCAACAACCTGTAATGGGGGTTCTTTTCCATCCTTTGATGTGCCTTTGTTGATAAAGGTGGAAGTTGTAATCGGTTATTGTAATCTGATCAATAGAACATTTCTGAACAGGAATAACAGAAATAGGTACTTGGATAATGGAATTAATGTGATTTATTGGAACAGTTATGTGTATCATTTTTGACTTCATCTTGCAGTACTGCTTTCTTGACATTTATGTTTTTTTTTTGTGAGCACATGCAAATGAGCATGCTTCTTTAAGCAGGGACGGAGGCCCATTAGGGCAAGGCGGTCAATTGACTCCCCTTGACTTTACTGGAATTATTAATGTCCCCCTAAAGTTTGAAAAAACATGAGTATTATATATTTAAAATAATACTCCCTCCGTCCCAGAATGATGGTCCAATTTTTTGAGTGGGTAATTGATTGAAATTTGACCAAAGATTTATAAAATAACATAATTATCCTATTAAAATTCTAATACTTGTTACTAATACCCCATAAAAATATTACCATTAAATTTTTAAATATATTTAGAGATCAATAAAGAAAATCTTTATTCAAAGTTCAAGTAAATAAACCACTAGAAAATGGGACTATCATTCCGGGTCCGAGGGTTTTGACCCCCCCTGAATTCAAATCCTGGCTACGTCCCTGGCTCTAAGGTAATTTTTTCATGGGAACTAATATATTTCTTGTCAACAACTGCTATCATCAGGCATAGTTGTGTTGTGTCCAAACGAGAGTTGTACTGTTCGAATCCATCACTACTGTCTGCAGATGAAATTCTCCAATAAAAGGGTATTATTGTCTGAACTTTCTATTATCCCCCCCCCCCACCAACATCATCCATCAACTATTAAGGACACACATGTTACAGACACCAGCAAAGCACATGGGGACGAGTCGTCCCATTCCAAACCAACTATTCCCCATAGCAGGGACGGCAGATTCAGAAGGCACAACAACGGGGACGAGTCATCCCACACAGCACGACTCGTGCCATCAGAATATGCAGATCGTGATCTGCAGATACACAAAGATCCTCCTTCATAATTATCCTTACATATTTAGATTAGTGTGAATATATTCAATGTAATCTTCTCATTATTTGTTGTATATCTCTTTACCAAATATAGTTGTATAAGGCTTGTATATATACCCTTGATCATAATCAATAAAATTAAGATCTTTTTCAAGTTATTATTATTTCTCTTTATCAACAACAGATCCTAATCGTTAAAACATCGTATTTGCAGGTTGAAAGAGTTTGCCCTGGCTGTCAGACGGAATGGTCCTATGTGGTTCCCAAAGCAGAAGCTGTTGGACGAGTAGAGAATGAGAATGAACCCCCTCAGACTGGAAAGAGGTCCAGAAGGTCCAGAGCAGTTGAAGAAGAAGAGAATGAAAATGAGCAACCAGAGGAACCTTCTTTGAGAAAGAGGGTCAGAAGGAACAGAGGAGCTGAAGAAGGTCAAGCCCCCACTGAACCCTCCCAAGCCCCCACTGAACCATCCATTAGAAAGAACCTTAGGAGGTCAAGGGTCGTTGAAGAGGAGGATGAGCAACTTTAACCTTTGAACCAGTGGGAAGAGATAACAGAATAGGCATAGGAAAAGCACTCACATTATGCATAATATCAATAGATGTGCAAATGTAATTTGTTGCACCAGAATCCAATACCCAACTTGTAGGATCATGCTAGGAGAAAGACAGACATGTGTTTAGGATAAATCATACCTTCATGCTACTCTGAGGATTTGATTGCTCAACTATACACCTTTTTTCAACTATGCACCAGAAAGATTTTAACACTCATTTAGTTTTGAGTATATCGTGCACGACTTGTGTATTTGACGAATCTCTTTTGCGATCGACTTGTGTCAAACTCGGCTCGAGAAAAAAAAAACTTGATAATTTCTTTGTTCCCTATGAAAAAAATTCGAACTCGCCTCTGTTTGTTCATTAAAAACTCAATCTTTTCATTGTTGCAAATCTCAAGCTGGATTCAAAAATAGCGTTATGAACTCAATTTTTCATAGTTTTTAAGAAAATGGGCTAAAGCTCAAGCTCGGCTCGTTAATACTCGAATTCGATAACGGCTCAAGCTGTTCATGAGCAACTCACGATCAACTCCAAACTAGATTCGACTTTGGAGCACTGTCTAGTTCAAACTGGAACTCAATATTTCTTAAATGAGCTCAAGCTCAAAAATAAAAAAACTCAACCGAACTTGAGTCGTAGTTGAACCATTCCAATATAAATAACTTCCAAGGCTATTGTTTGATTTGAAGCGTACACATCAATTTCTAAAAACAAATATTACTCCTTCCGTGCCAGTTAAATTTTGTTAGTTTGAATTTGCACGAAAATTAAAAAAAAATGTTGCGAGTATAAAAAGTAAAGTAGGATAGAGAGAAAGTGGATAAAGAGGAAGTAGATTATTTTTAATGAATGTTTTAAACTATTATAAGAATGACACTTGAAAATGTCTTTTTTGGTGGAGATTGAACTTCTGTCTTTTCATATAAAATGTCGCTTGAACTAAAACTCCCTGACTTCTAATTTGTAATACAGTGCTCTCTCTGCCCCAAAAAAAATGTCAAAAAAAAAAAAAATTCAAATTTACCCTTACTTAGGAGCAATTTTTTATTTATTTTTTTTCATTGTTTGGGACAAAGGAAATAGTATTTTGAACTAAAACTTGATTAATTTTACCCAATGTATACGTTATCAAATGTATTATTCCAAAATGTAGTATTCGGTCAAGAGTCTTGTAAAATGTTGTGAACCACATAATTAAGGGCCATATTTTCTTAGATTTGGAACAACTTCATTCTCCATTCTTTGGTCAAGAGTCTTATAAAATGTGGTGAACCACATAATTAAGGGCCATATTTTCTTAGATTTGGAACAATTTCATTCTCCATTCTTTGGTCAAGAGTCTTATAAAATGTTGTGACCACATAATTAAGGGCCATATTTTCTTAGATTTGGAACAATTTCATTCTCCATTCTCTACTTGTGTGACTTTATAATAGGAATCTTGCTAACGCCTTTTTTGGGTTTAGAGTTTGATTTACTTACAGGTCAAGAAGTATAATGTCGATTGAGACCAAAGAAGGGGTAAGACATTTCAAAAACATGATTTCTTTTATAACAAAAATATGGGGTTTGCCTTGTTTATGGGATCCACGCCAGTGTAACTACCATATACTCCCTACATCCCAAAATGAATGTCTAAAACACTTTTAATAAATATCTAGAAAATAAAAAAATAAAAAAGTATAAGGGTCCAAATAGGGAGAACAAAAATAAGAAAAATTATGAGCCCTAATAAAAAAAAAAAAAACCATTATGATACAAACACACCTATAAATGGATCATTCAGCAAGTCAAGAGTCACATTAAATATCATCAACCACATTATTAAATATAAGGACCATATTTTCTTTTGTGGAAAGTCAACTAAAAAAAGATGGAGATGCAAAAAAAAAAAAACATTATGATACAAATAATGGATCATTATCATTGAGTCAAGAGTCACATTAAATATCATCAACCACATTATTAAATATAGGACCATATTTTCTTTTGTGGAAGAGATGCTAAAAAGTTGACTTGACTAAGTGTAATTGTAGACTTTATTTTCTACATTATCCAACTTTTGAAAACAACTTTGAAAGTTTTTTTTTCTTTATTTTACTGATATGAAGCCATCATCTAATGATTTTTTTCTCAAAATATTCTTTTTTTTTAAATATAATTCCCAAAATAACAATGGACAAATTGCATATTGCTTACCCAAGTTTTACCAACTGTTGCAATTTGACTATCAATATTGAATTTTTAGCAACCCCCTTCCCAACATTGACATTATGTTTCAATCCAATGAAAAATTGGTTAAAATATTTAACTTTCGTTAAAAAACTGAATCATGTGACATGCACATGTTTTTTAAGGGAAAAAAATGACATTTCACATGAGAGGTTAACTTTCGTTAAAATGTCTGGCCATTAAATCTAGTGAATTTTAACTGGGCATTAAATCTAGTGAAAAATAAACTTTCGTTAAAGTATTGAAAAAAAAAATATCAACAACACCACCATCTCACACCCCCTTCACCATCAGCCACCCGCCACCACCATCAACCTCCATAAACACCACTGCCATCACTACCCACCCCAATGAACACCACCACCACACCTCGACACCATTACACACTCCCTAACCACCATAGTTACCACCACCAACACCAAAACTAACACAATATAAACCCAAATCCAGAAAAACACCAGATCTGACCTCCATTAAAAACAAGAAAAAACCATTTTCAGATTTGTAGAATATTCAAAACAGAGAAACGCAGATCTGTTTTTAAAAGAAGAGAAAGAAAAGAAGAAGAAAACCCTAAATTTGAAGGATCCCACCCGCAGCCCCGTCCCCTACCTCAGATTTGAAAAAGAGGAACCCAAATCTTATTTTTGTGCCATCTTCGGATTTTGATGCAGTCGGCATTTTAGAGGATACGGCAGGCAGGTGGGTGGGGGAGTTGCTGAAGAGTGGCCGATGGTGGAATGGGAATTTTCAATTTCATTTGCTGTAGTGGACATGATTTAGTTATTTTTAATTCCACACTAGCTAGCATAGGTGAAATGTCGTCTTTGCCCCTAACAAGCCTATTTAACAATTGTTAGCTTTTTAACAAAAATTATATTCGATTGAAACAAAAAGTCAATATTGGGAAGGAATTTGCTAAAAATTCAATGTTAATAATCGAATTACAAATATTGATAAAACTTGGATAACTAATACACAATTTGCCCAAATAACAACCCTTCCAAACTATTTGCCAAAATGACCATTTTTTTAAAACTCGCTAAATGGTATAGCGAGTTTGACTTTTGTCCGCTGAAACTCGCCAAATGGAATGACGAGTAAATTTTTTTTTTTGAAATTTCCCTTTTTTATTCCTGCATTTTAATAAGAAATGATGTGGAAATGCGAGAACCAAACTGGCCAATTGATTTGACGAGTTTAGCTTAGCATAGCAATGGCAGAGTCCAAGCTGGTAAGATAAATGAATGTTTCAGCTATTCTGTCGTGTTTCATTAATGGAGTTTTTCTACTTTTTGCAGGGAAAGGTGTTATCAGTTATGTGCACTTGTCCTTTTAGGGATTAATTGCTCTCTGATAGGGGTAGTTGGGTAATTAGAACCTTTGGATTCCATTCAAGCAACCCCATAACCATAATCTTTCTTCTTCTTTTAATACTATTTTCTTCTGAATTTTCCCTTATTTTTTTGAGTAGGTCTAAGGAGAAACGCGTTTCTCCATAAGTTATGGAGAAACGGGTTTCTGGATATCCAGAAGCTTTGGGATTGATATCCAGAAGCTTTGGGACGGATATCCAGAAAAAATATTTGAGACCAAATCCAAGACCAAGACCAAATTTCTGATCCTGATATCACTTTCACAATGTTACGGATATCCGCAACATTGAATATGGATATCCAGAAGCCTTAAAACTTATATCCAGAAGCCAATTCTAAATTTCTGGTTATCACTTACATAAGGTTCTGGATATCCTTTCAAAGAGTTCTGGATATCCAGAAGCTTTATAATTGATATCCAGAAGCTTTTTAATTGATATCCAGAAATCAAACCCTTTTTAATTGATATCCAGAAGCTTTATATTTGATATCCAGAACCTATTTAATAAATATCCAGAACCAACAAAAGACGGACGCAGACCCTCACCATTGCCGCCGTCTCCCTCGTCCTCTTCACCTGGTCTCTCCCTCGCCGGCGACCCAATCCCTCTCCGGCCAAGCTTCCTTTTCCAGTTCTCTCTCTAAATCACCGATCTAATCCCTCAACCACCGCTTCACCAAACAACGACCCAATCCCCTGTTCTAAACACATTCACCGATCTATGAAAATGAGGAGAAATTGGATCGGTGAGGAAGCTAATTGAGTTAGAGGGAGGTCGCCGGTGATAGAGGTTGAGGTTGGATTTGTTTTCCGGTGAGGGAGAGCTTGGGTTGAAGAAGACGACGCAGGGAGAGGGTGATTTCCGTTGAAGAAGACGACGCAAGCCAAGCCAAGATAATTGAAAAAACCCGTTTCTCCATAAATCATGGAGAAACGCGTTTCTTCCTAGATTTTGTGTATTTTTTTTCTTCTGACGTTTCTTCTAAGCAGCAACACATTTTCTAAACTCGCCAAATCATGGCGAGTTTGATTCCTATTTTCACGTCATTTCTTAAAATGCAGGAACAAAAAAGAGAAATTTCAGGAAAAAAAATGAACTCGCCATTTCATTTGACGAGTTTCAGCGGACAAAAGTCAAACTCGCTATACCATTTAACGAGTTTCAAAAAAATTGACATTTAGGTAAATAATTTGGAAGAATTGTTATTTTGGGAATTATATTTTAAAAAAAAATATTTTGAGAAAAAAATCATCTAATCATAGTTGAGCTTCCTCATGAAAGCTTTGAAGCAAGGATAGTGTCATCAAACTATCAAACTATAGGCCAATGCCTATTTGGACCATTATAATAGAAAAATCTTTCCCATTGTATACATTCTCAAACGTGTTGTTAGATCAGACAAATAATCATATTCAAGACCATTAGATTGTACTATCATATACTCTCTCCGTTCCACCCCAAATCGGACTTTTCACCATTGTATACAATCTATAGGCCAATGCTTTTTAATGTTATTTGGACCATTATAATAAAAATTATTTTTTGGTACATTAGAAAAAAAATATGATTTTTGTGGTACCATTATTACCTCCTAATTTATTTATTTTTAGTTATTTAATTTAACAAATTTATGTGTCTCAAGTAAAATTCAATTGCACATACAATAATTAATTAATTTTAAATGTTTACCTATTTGTATTAATTATTCTCCTCTTGCAATTAATCATTTCCTAATTAATTTCTTTTAAACATTCATCTTAACCTTACGTTGCAATAAAATTCAATCCTAAAAATTTTAAGAAAATAAATACTCAATCATAGAGGTTAATGTGGTATCAGTTCAATATATAACATTTAATTTACTCTATAAAATGTCTAGCTATATAAATAATAAATATAAACAAGCCAACAATTTTAGTACTAAGTTTTTTCATTTTTAACATTTGGGAATAATTTTATTGGTCAACACTTGAGTCGTTGTGGAAAATTTGGAATTTATTTCATTGGGACCAAAGGAGGGAGTATTTCCTTATATATACACCTTATGTGAAAATTTCCGATTCGACGATCTAATACGGACCATATAGCGTGTCTAAATGAAAGGTTGATTTATTGAGGGCCCTGCTTTTTAATTTGTATGGAACACTCAAAACGACTTAACCAACTTTTCCCTTGGTGTACGTTATCAAACGTGTTTGACCATTGTAGTATATTTCATACGTCTCATTTAACCCTATTCAATTGGAGCACACAAATACATTTCTATCAAAATAATGGACTATATATTTCATGTACCACATAATTAAATTAAATGAGGATCATATTTTCTTTTGAGTAGTTGTCTGCCTCAATTATAAATGAATGGGTTGATTCCATTATTGGTCAACACTTTTAAGTCGTTGTGGAAACTTTAGAATTTATTTCATTTGGACATATTTTCTTTTGAGTAGTTGTCTGTCTGCATCGATTATAAATGAAGGGCTCCATTATTGACTTTTAAGTCTGGTTGTGGAAACTTTAGAATTCATTTCATTTGGACATATTTTCTTTTGAGTAGTTGTTTGTCTGCATCAATTATAAATGAAGGGGTTGACTCCATTATTGACTTTTAAGTCTGGTTGTGAAAACTTTAGAATGCATTTCATTTGGACCAAAGGAGGGAGTATTTCCTTTCTACTTATAAATACATGTTATGTGATCACAATTTTATTTATCAATCAATCAATATTAAGTCCTTTGTATTTCTTTCTTTAGTAAAAAATGACGATGTTGGGTGTTGTAGTTCTTCTAGTGTTGTTGTGTATGAGTTGTGTTAGTGCCTCCTCATCCCTTAGTTTTAAAAATGGTTCTAATGAAATCATTCGTTGCATTGATAAGGAGAGACATGCACTTCTTTCTTTCAGAGCTGGTCTTAGAGTTATGTATGATGACGGACTTCTCCCTTCCTGTAATGTGGTTTGGTCTGGTGGTTTAATCTCGCAGTTCGGTTTGGTTTGGTTTCAGTTTGGTTTCGGAGGGTCACATCATTGTCTATCCAACTAGAAAACACCCAAAAATCTAATTTGAAATATTTTTATTTTTTTTAAAATATTGCTCCTTCCATGTTAGTTAAATTTTGTTAGTTTGAATTTGCACGGAGATTAAGAAAAAATAAATGTTGTGAGTATAAAAAGTAAAGTAAGAGAGAGAAAGTGGGTAGAGAGTTTTTGTAGTAAGAATGAAAAGTGAGTCCCATTGTCCATTTTAGGTAATAAAGCAACTAAAGAACCTTAAACTGAGACAGATCAAAAAGGAAAGTAAGAACCTTAAACCGGGACCGAGGAAATAAATTATATTTAATGAATGTTTTAAACTAGTGTTCTTTGGTGGAGATTGAACGTCTATTTTTCAAGTAAAATGCCCCTTGAACTAAAACTCCTTGACTTCTAATTTGTAATACAGTGCTCCTTCTGTCCCAAAAAAAATGTCAAAAAAATAATAATTCAAATTTACCCTTACTTGAGAGCAATTTTTTTTTTTTTTGACATTGTTTGGGACAAAGGAAATAGTATTTTGAACTAAAACTTGATTAATTTTACCCATTGTATACGTTAACAAATGTTTTATTCCAAAATGTAGTATTCGGTCAAGAGTCTTATAAAATGATGTGAACCACATAATTAAGGGCCATATTTTCTTAGATTATGAACAACTTCATTCTCTACTGTGTGTGACTTTATAATTAATAGGAATCTCGCTATCGCCTTTTTTGGGTTTGGAGTTTGATTTATTTACAGGTCAAGAAGTATAATGTTGATTGGAACCGAAGAAGGGCGTACTTCTGTTCTATCTACTTTTATATATATATATACATATATATATATATATATATATATATATATACATATATATATATATATATATATATATATATATATATATATATATATATATATATATATATATATATATATATACATATATATATATATATATATATATATATATATATATATATATATACATATATATATATATATATATATACATATATATATATATATATATATATATATATATATATATATATATATATGTATATTCAATAGTTGGCCTTATAAAAACGTGTTTTTTTCTAAGTTAAGGAAAAACCATTTTACACTGGCACTGACACTTTTTTACACTGGCACTTTTTTACACTGACACTTAATATACATGCACTGTCACTTTTTTACACTGGCACTTTGTTTCACTAACACTGACACACTGACACTTTGTTATACACTAATACTGGCACTAGCGGGGGAAACAAAACACGTTTTTTTTAAGATTTTGGCTATATTCAATGAGGAAATTTCAAAAACATGATTTCTTTTGTAACAAAAATGTGTTTTGCCTTGTTTATGGGATCCACGCCAGTGTAATTGCTATATACTCCTTATATCCGAAAATGAATGTCCAAAACACTTTTAAATTTGCTCTTGATAACTTGAAAAATGTAAGAAAGATATAGAAAATAATAAATTTAAAAAGTATGAGGGTCCAATGAGAGAAAACAAAAATAAGAAAAATCATGAGTCATAAAAAAAAACCATTATGATACAAACACACCTATAAATGGATCATACAGTCAAAAGTCACATTAAATATCATCAACCACATTATTAAATATCATCAACCACATTATTAAATATAAGGACCATATTTTCTTTTTTGAAAATCTAATTAAAACAAGATGGAGATGCAAAAAAGTTGACTTGACTAAGTGTAATTGCAAACTTTATTTTCTACATTATCCAACTTTTGAACCCAACTTTGAAAGTTTTTTTTTCTTTAATTTACTGATACGATGCTATCATCTAATGATTTTTTCCTCAAAATATTTTTTTTTAAAAAAAATATAATTCCCAAAATAACAACCTTACAAACTATTTGCCAAATTATCCATTTTTTGAAACTCACTAAATGATATAGCGAGTTTGACTTTTGTCCCCTGAAATGATGGTGAGTTCATTTTTTTATTCCTACACTTTATTAAGAAATGACGTGAAAATGCGTGAACCAAGCAAGTTTTGCTTAGCATAGCAATGGCAGAGTCCAAGTTGGTAAGATAAATGAATGTTTCAGCTATTTAGTCTTGTTTCATTAATGGAGTTTTTCTACTTTTTGCAGGGGAAGGTTTTATCAGTTATGTACACTTGTCCTTTTAGGGACTAATTGCTATCTAATAGGGGTAGGGGTAGTTGGGTAATTAGAACCTTTGGATTACATTCAAGCAACCCCATAACCATAATCTTTCTTCTTCTTTTAATACTATTTTATTCTTAAATTTCCCTTTTTTTTTTCTTCTGACTTTTCTTCTAAGCAATAACACATTTTCTAAACTCGCCAAATCATGGTGATGGCGAGTTTGATTCTCGCTATTTCCACGTCATTTATCATTGTATACATTCTCAAACGTGTTAGATCAAACAAATAATCATATTCAAGACCATTAGATTGTACTATCATATACTCTCTCCGTCCTACTTTAAACCAAACTTTTCATCATTATTGTATATGTTCTCAAACTATAGACCAATGCTTTTTAATATTATTTGGATCATTATAATAAAAATTATTTTTTGGTACATTAGGAAAAAATATGATTTTTTTGGTACCATTATTACCTCCTAATTTATTTATTTATTTTTAGTTATTTAATTTAACAAATTTATGCGTCTCGAGTAAAATTCAATTGCACATACAATAATTAATTAATTTTAAACGTTACCTATTTGTATTAATTATTCTCCTCTCGCAATTACTCCTTTCCTAATTAATTTATTTTAAACATTCATCTTAACCAATTTACGTTGCAATAAAATTCAATCCTAAAAATTTTAAGAAAATAAATACTCAATCATAATAGAGGTAAATGTTGGATGAAAAAACCAAAATATTGTTTTTTAAATATTTATTTACCAAAATAACACCCAAAAAAACTTATTTACCAAAATAGTACTTTTTTTAAAATCTGGAACTCCATTTTCCGGATTTAATTTTAGTTAAATCCGGAGGTCCATTTTTCGGTTTTAATTTTTTATTTTTTTTTTGTAAATCCGGCATTGCAAATTCCGGTTTTAAAATTAATTTATTTATTATTATTTTTTTGTAAATCCGGCATTGTGAATTCCAATTTTAAAATTAATTTGTTTTTTTGTCGAATCTCAAAAGAGGAATAAGAAATAAGAAAAATAAGAAAAATTGGATGAATCCAAAACTTTAGGATCAAAAACCTATTTAAATATAGTTTAATGGTATAGGATATAAAAATTATCAAAACTACGGGCAGCCATTGTACGATAAGCTACCAATGCAAGAAAAATAATAACAAATTTAAATATAGTCATTTCAGAATTTTTTTAGTATATTTGTAACTTGTGAGACATATAGACTACTTTTGACAGCTCTTTATATAGAGCTAATTGGTATTTATATTTTAATGTGTGAGATATGTACACATGATTTTCGGCTAATTTTCAGCTATTAAAATAATATATTTTTCTTAATTAGTTATCTAAATAAATACTCTCTCCCTCTCAGACTAAGGGTTCTCGAGGGGAATTTCACGCTTCTTAAGAAATTTTTTAAAAAATGAATAAAAGTTAAATGTGAGGTAGGGAATAGAAGTTAATGATTGATTTTTTTGTAAATATGTTAACTTTATAAGGGTATAATGAATGGTTTTTTTGTAAATATGGGGTAGAGAATAGTAGTTAATGATTGGTTTTTTTGAAAGTGGGTAGAAGATTAGAGGAGAGAGAATGTAAAAGTTAAATGTAGGGTAGGGAATAGTGGTTAATGATTGTTTTTTTGTAAATATGTTAACTTTATAAGGGTATAATAAATATTTTTTTTTGTAAATATATTAAATTATAAGGGTATATATATATTCACAAACTTGCCATTTATGGAAAGGAACTCTTGATCTGGGACGAATCAAAAGGGAAAGTAGGACTCTTGATCTGGAACGGAGGAAGTAGTTTCTAAATAAGATTAACTAATTATTATGGAACATACTAAAAATATGGAACTAATAGTCAAAAACACCATATATAGAGTACTAAAACGTTACAAACTTCATAGAAAAATCCTCCGACCTTTTATGGGTTAAATTTAAAAATGTCAAAATCTTATAAAAATGGAAGTTCCATTTTTATAAAAAACGTTACAAACTTCCATTTTTATAAGATTTTGACATTTTTAAATTTAACCCACAAAAATTATAAAACTGCCACCAATTTTTTTTTATAAAAGTATATATAATCTAAACTATTAATTTATTTTAATCTAAAGCGCAGTTGATTTGTCAATATTTTTAAATAATATATTTTAGTAATATGTAAATTGATAAAATTGCATTATATGTTTCTCTATTTAAAAATACGATATTTATTTTGAATCAAAATAAAAAACGAGAGTGCTAACATTTATTCGGGGAGTAGAACGATATACTCCCTCCGCCCCATAACAAGCAACACACTTTGCCATTTTGGGTGTCCCATTGATAAGTCACACTTCTAAAATGGAAAAGAATCTTTACTATTTCCTCCACTCATTCTCTCTCCTACATTATTATAATACTCACAACACCATCATAATTTATTATTCTCTCCACTCATTCTCTTTCCTAAGTCAACTATCTACACTCACAACACATCAACCTTTTCACTTTTTACTTAATTCCCGTCGGAAGAATGATTCAGATTCAAGGAGGTAGCATTTTTATCTTTCAAATAGGACTTAGCATTTCTTGTTTTTAAATTAATGACCAAATAGGACGTTAAAAAAAAAAAAAAAATCGGAATTTGCAATGTCGGATTTACAAAAAAAAAATAAATTATTTTTAAAACCGGAAATTGCAATTCCGGATTTAACTTAAATTAAAACAGGAATTACAAATTCCGGATTTACTTAAAAATCAAAACCGGATTTGGAAATGCCGGTTTTATTTCAAATTAAATCCGGAAATTGAAATTCCGGATTTTAAAAAAAGTGTTATTTTGGTAAATGACTTTTTCTGGGTGTTATTTTGGTAAATAAATATTTAAAAAACAATATTTTGGTTTTTTTCATCTAAATGTTGTATCAGTTCAATATATAACATTTAAATTTAGGACTTTTCTATTGTGTACCCATGGGCACATGATAAGGATTAAAGATTCTCTTGTAATGTGTGTCAAATTAATACTTGACATACATTACAAGAGAATCTTTGAATAAATCTTTTAAAGATTCTCTTGTAATGTGTGTCAAATTAATACTTGACACACATTACAAGAGAATCTTTAAATGATTCTCTTGTAATGTGTGTCAAGTATTAATTTGATACACATTACAAGAGAATCTTTAATCCTTATCATGTGCCCATGGGCACACAATAGAAAAGTCCTTAAATTTATTCTATAAAATGTCTAGCTATACAAATAATAAATATAAACAAGCCAATAATTGTAGTACTAAGTTTTTTCATTTTTAACATTTGGGAATAATTTTTTGTTTTTCAATTTAAACTATATTTTGAAAATGTTACTTCCTATATTCCAGTTCAAAGTCCCCTAACTCCATTTCATTTCCTTCTTCTTAATTTATACTCCCTCCGTCCCGCCCGAAAGGGCAAAGTTTGTGCCTTGCACGGGAATTAAGAAAAATGATGTAGGAAAGAGAAAAAGTGTATAGTGAAATAAATGTTGTGAGTGAAAGGTGATGTAGGAAAGAGAAAGTGGGGTAGGAAATAGTTAGTGGATATTTATTGTGAGAGTATGACAAGTGGATCCCAAAAATATAGAAGTAATAAAAAACTTTCCATTTTTGGGTTGTGCCCTTTCAAATGGGACGCCCAAAAAGGAAATTTGTGCCCTTTCGGGCGGGACGGAAGGAGTATGTACCACTCAAAACGATTTGACCAACTTTCCCTTGGTATACGTTTATCAAACGTGGTTGACCATTGTAGTATATTCCCTACATCCCATTTGAAAAAGTATAACTTTTTATTTTGGATAAAGTTGTTACATTCAGCCAAGATTCAGATCTTTTCTTTTCTTTTCTTCTTTTCTTTTCTTTTTTTTATTTTTGCCAAGAGTCACATCAAATTTCATGTACCACATAATTAAATGAGGACCATATTTTCTTTTGAGTAAGTTGTCACCATCAATTATAAAGGAGGGGGGATGATTCCATTATTGGTCAACACTTGACTCGTTGTGGAAATTTTGAAATTTATTTCATTGGGACCAAAGGAGTGAGCATTTTCTTATATATATGTTATCAAATGTATTACTCCAAAATGTAGTATGGTCAAAGTCATATAAAATATTGTGAACCACATAATACATAATGATGTTACTCTTCTATTGGGATCGAAGAAGGGGGTACTTTCGTTCTATCTACTTATATATATATATATATATATATATATATATATATATATATATATATATATATATATATATATATATATATATATATATATATATATATTATTTCAAGGACATTTCAATAACATGATTTCTTTTGTAACCAAAATATGGGTTTTGGCCTACATTCCAAAATAAATGTCCAAAACACTTTTTAAATCTTGCTCTTGATAACTTGAAAAATGTAAGAAATATATAGAAAAATAATAAATTTAAAAATTATGAGGGTCCAAACTATTTGAGGGAGAACGAGAAATAAGAAAAATCATGAGCCATAAAAAATAAAAAACCAAACCATTATGATACAAACAATAGGATCATTCAGTCACATTAAATATCATCAATCACATTATTAAATATAAGGACCATATTTTCTTTTGTGGAAATCCAATTAAAAAG
>JAFEMH010004643.1:0-198932 GCA_022495995.1 Adenophora triphylla var. japonica
TCAAAGGGAAAAGCTTTCTTTATTTTTTTCAAAATTGTTTTTTTTTTTCGAAAAGGGATAATGGTACGTGGATTGTTAAACCATCAAGTTATCCCAACTCCCACGTCGGGAGTGTACGGGGAAGAGCGAAGTGGTTTCCACCATATACCAAGTATCGATTTTAGTTTGTTTTTAAAATAGAAGCTTTTCTCTTCTCCTTTAGGGATATCCCCGCCGAGTACGCCAAGCGTGAATGTGGTGCCCAAATTTTGTGTTGGATTCACGCGTCAGTTTAGAAGACATCCGAGTTATTTGAAAACGCAAAGCGAGTCGCCACGCTTCATTTCTTGATTACCTCAAAACTTTGAAAAAAGGTTGTTTTATGGAGTTCGGAGGGTTAAGTTACCTCGCTTGGGAAGAAGCGTTTGGCGTTCACCCAAAGTGCTCTTGCCGAAGCAAGTCTCCCGAGATTTCATTAAATCGTGCTTGCTTGCGTGCTTTCTTCTTGTGTGCATGTGTTTGAAAATACAGGGGGAATGTCCCAAGTTGTCTTCCCGGACGGTATACAAACCATAATTTGTTGGTTGTCGCCGGATTCCTTGGAATTTTATGTATTCGGGATTATGATCCCGTCCCCGCCATCTTATGCGACGTGATCATCGCATTTTAAACCTCGGGACCCCTCGGGACTTGCGTGATCGAGAGAATGACTCTCTTTTGGTCAAAGCATGAGGTTCTTTAGGAAAAGGAGGGTCCTTAGCCCATCAATCCTAACGTTTTAAAGACGGTCGAGTTTTTCGTATAGCCAGTTTGCTTCATACTCTTTCTTAAGCGATAATCGGAGATATAGGGTTCAAGGTGTCCCCTTTCTCAAAGAAAATCGTGAACAACTTTAATGGAAGGAACGATGTAAAGCATAGGGATCTTTTACACCGGTCCGTTCCAAGGTTGGGGAAAGTGGAAATGCATGATGAAAAATGACTCTTTAATGAAAAGATGACATTTTTGGTTTTAGCAAATGATGCTTTTTTGATTGAGAAAGAAATGATCTTTATGCGAAGTGATGCGTAAAGATAGGATTTTTATGCAAATGATGCATTAGAAAAGGTTTTTTGAATGTCTGAAAGGATGCATTTTTATTGAAAAGATTGGATTTTCTTATGTGCAAATGATGCATAAAAATGACATTTTTATTTGAAAATGGGAGGTTTATAGGTGCAAAGCGATGCACCTTTATGAAAAAGCACTACATTTTTACTGACAAATGAGGTCTTAATGCATGCAAAAGGGAAAGGGGGTGATAAAGATGGATCTTCCGATCTTTATGAATAAATGCCAAGTCCCAAGCAAGAGTTATATAGCGAATGCAATAAGAAGCAGTATATCAATTAAAAATGCAAGGTTAGGCGGCTGCGAGGTTACCAATTGCTTCCTTTGCTTCTTTGGTCGGAGCTAGGAGGAGAGATTGGTCTTGGATCTTCAAGGAGGAGGGAGGGAGCTTCTTGGCCTTCTTCTTCACCTTCTTGAGCCTTCACCAATATTCTTCACGTCTTGGGAGTCGATTGTATTGCTATGGATTGTATGTATTGTTGTTGTTGTTTGAAATGGGCAGAGGAGGGCTCATTTATAGGCGCTCTGGATAAGGCTAATGAAGCCGTGCGGCCAGAGACCTTGGGCTAATGCAGCCGTGCGGGCTTATCCACAATGACTCAGCATTCTAGAACCATGCAAGGTGGCATTATTCTAGAACCCTCTTCCTAATTAAGAAAAACGTGTTTTCTTAATTAGGAAGGCTCCCTTCAGCCCTAATTTGATTTTGGGCATTCCAGACATTTCCGGAACACTAGGAAGGTCCGGGAATTACCGAAACTTACCGAAATTGCCGGGAAATTTAACCGAAGGCATGAGCGATTTGGGTACTTACATGATCGCATGTAATTTAATACGCATTTTTCCCGTGAAAATCGTTAACAATGTAATGCCCGGTTCAAAACCGGAGTTCATCCGTCGAACTCTCTTTCAAAATGCGCGAAATGACGTTCGGCCTCCGAACGCTCATCTTCAAACTCAAAGCCGCCATTTGACACTTAAAATCATTTAATACGCATTTTTTCCGTAAAAATCGTTAACAATGACGCGCTCGGTTTAAAAAAACCGGAGTTCGACCTTCGAACTCCTTTTCAACTCAAAATCGACGTTTGCCATGCAAACGCTCATTTCAACTCAAAATCGACGTTTGCCACGCAAACGCTCATTTCAACTCAAAATCGACGCTTGCCACGCAAACGCTCATTTCAAACTCAAAGTCGACGTTTGCCACGCAAACGCGTCCTCAAAGTCTGGGCCGTTTGCCACGCAAACGCTCATATCGTCTCAAAACCGACGTTTGTCATTCAAACGCTCGTCTTTTCAAACAAAGTCACCTAATCAACGTTTGACATTCAAACCAAGATTAAGCTTGTCATTCAAGCCCCCATTTCAAAAAACACACACACGCACACACGATTTCGAGAAAGGTAGAAAGACTCGTCATGCGAGGCATTTCGGGCGATCTCGTAATACTCTACCCGAAACGTAACCTGGCCTCCGAACCTAACAATCTCTGGTACTAAAAGCTTTTTACTCGTTTTTGCTACCAATAAAAATGATCCCCCTTTTCAAAGCCTTTTCCTATGTTTTTGCTACCAATAAAAACGACACCATTTTCAATAGCCGTTTCTCAACGTTTGGGCTCAAAATACAAAAACCGCGTGGCGACTCCTCATTTTGTTCCTTCCCATGAAGCGAGGTCTCAGACACCAACTCCTCCGCGAAAGACAACCGCCTTTTTCCGCGCCCGCCGCGCGCGAAAGATCGGGTAATTTCACTTATTTGCTTGGTCTTTATAGGTTATTCAAATTTGTGAATTGTTTTTATTAGTTAATCATTGTCAAACCTCATTTTACTGTTTTGTAAACCGCACTACTAAACCTCACTCTGTTACTTAAGAAATTCTGTTGTGAATTTTACAAACCTCACTTGCGGTTTTGATACACTGGAAGAGCAGTTTTGTAAGCAAGAGGTTTTGTTTTTCAAAAGGGGACAAAAAATTTGTAACATCTATTAACCCCCCCTCTAGCTATTTTTCATTTGTTGTCTTGTTTGGAACCAACAAACTGAATGGTGGATCCCAGAAAGGGTATAAGTCCTTCGCTAGGGGCTTTGGAAGGCCATTAGTACAGGTAAAAATTTTGGTCTTATACTCTAGATGAAATCCACTGTTCCAGCAATTGATCAAGAAAAAAGTGTCAAAACGAAGCAAATGCTTGTCCGAATTTTAATGGTTAGGTGTGCATTTCTTGCTCCTCATACTTTTTAAATTTTGATTATCATAGCTTTAAACATTCTTTATATACCTGCACATATACCCCATTTTTGAAAGAAAATGAACCATTTTTGTGGAGGGAAAATCCTACCTAGCTCTAGGATAGCATTCGGGTCTGAAAGGCTATCCTAGGTGCTCACCGACTCTCGAGGAAGGTGATTTTCATTGCACATAATTGAAGAATGCCGACACGAAGACGTATCTCTTTTGCTTGTGAATAGGGCTTACCTCCTAAGCCTAACTCCCTATCCGGTCACTTTTGTCTACAGTTCTAATTAGACTCACTTCCTTGTTTTCCAATTCTAGAGGTGTGTCTTATCTTCGTTTTTATTTCCTTGCTTGTCATAGTTGTCTTAGTTAATAAACTTTGCCGTTATTATCTAATGCCTTTCAAATTGTGAATCATAAAAAAATGATGAATTGACTTAATCAAAATTGGTAAATATTTAAATGAGTTAATGATGAATCACCTTAAAGATATGGACCCACAAATCATTAAACATCACTTAAATCAATGCGATCAATGAAGTCTAGACTAAATTTAAACTGCGACTAATAGAGGTGAGAACTAGAACCGCCAAACAATCAAAGGAGTCCACGAAGGGATTCCTAAAGTTAATCAAAGGCATCCACAAAGACAAAACAATTGCAAGTAGACAAAGTGATATTTGCAATTCATATAATCATGCATTTCAGGATGTGATAGAAGCTAACCCCAATTCTAAAACTAAATGGAGTCCCTTGTTGCTTTTAAATTTGTAATTCAAATCTTGGGAATGGTAATGTTAGTTACATCTAACTGTTATAATATTATGAAATGAAGGAGTTAATTATGTCCTGGGAAGATCGTATTTGGATGGATAATTGTAGGAATCCCGGAAGAAGAGGTGGTCAATCGGAAGGTTTAGACCATTTCGTGGAGTTTGCTAGAGCGCATCCCCAGTGCATACGTGATGATAAGATTAGGTGTCCTTGTAAAAAGTATAATAATAGAAATTTTCTAAGTGTTGGATTTGTAAAGAAACATCTTATGGAGGTAGGGTTTGTTGATGGTTACAAGGTATGGGAAGCGCACGGGGAGCGTTATGTGGTTGAAACAAGTGTTCGTAATTGTCCTACTGTATTGCGTGGTCCGCCAAGGGAACCTGAACAGTTGGTTGATGAAGAAGAGTCATCTTTGGGTTTGGATAATATGGTTCGGAATATAGCTGGCCCAGAGTTTAATTGGAACCATAATCTAACAGAGGTACCAAATCATGTTGCAAAGAAGTTTATGAATTTAATGGACTCTAAAAATGAGAAAATTTATCCTGATGCAAAGGCTACAGTGTTAGAGTCTATGACTGAGCTTCTAACTATCAAGGCTGATACAAATATGAGCCAACATACTTACAATTGTATCATGTCATTTTCGCAACGGATGCTACCCGAAGAAAATAATATGGTTTACAATTTTTATGAGACAAAAAAGTTGGTGGGGCATATCGGTCTTGGTTATGATAAAATTGATGCTTGCAAGAATTAGTGCATGCTTTTTATAAGGAAATGAGGGTCTCAATTCATGTTCAATATGTGGAATTAGTAGGTATAAGTCACCACGTGGTGGTAGCGCCAAGCACAAGAAAAACATGTCTCGGGCACAATTGCGTTATATGCTGCTAATTCCCTGGTTGCAACGAGTTTATGCATTGAAAGAAAGCTCAGAAGCCATGCATTGGCACAAAGCGTGCCCTCGTGAATAGGGTATGATGACTCATTCTTCTAACGGTGAAGCATGGAAACATTTTGATGCCACTTACCCTGATTTTGATGCGGATCCTAAAAATATAAGGTTATGGATATAAACAGATGGTTTTTCACCATTTGGACCAGGGGAAAAATCTTATTCATGTTAGCCTGTTATAGTCACAGTTTATAATCTTCCCCTATGGTTATGTATGACTGATCCTTATATGTATTTGAGTTTGTTCATTCCCGAGCCTTGGAATCCAGGCAAAACGTTGAGGTTTATATTCGACCTCTAATGGATGAACATAAACAATTGTGGAATGTGTTGGGTTTTATAGGTCCATGCGCAGCGGAATTAAGCATTAAAAACATAAAACCCAAGAAGCCCTAGGATCCGTTCTATACAATTAACTTGAAAACTATGAGAAAGATGTAACCAACCTTGAACGCTTTCCGTTCTTGAGCTATCGAACGATTTGATTATGTGATTTCGAATCACAAACTTCATTCTTCAACTTACTTGAACTCTAGGCCTTGATCGATGAACGAGCGAAGACCCTCTTTTGGTATCCACACCTTTGAATGAATCCAAGAACAATTTCTTGAAGATTGCTAGATCCTATAAACCTTGGAATAATATTGAGAATATGTTTGTGAATTTCTATTGAGAATTTTGGCTAGCTGTTTAGGGTTGACAGACGTTCATATTTATACTAAATTAGTATAGAATATGAATCCTAATCAAATTAGGAAAGGATTCCGTCAAACCGCCTTAGTGGCTTGTTGTGTCGCACGACCACACACAGCACATGGCCTGTTGTGTCGCACGGCCTAACAAGGCCATTGAGGAGTTTCTCAATCATTCTTCCAATGGTTTAATCAATTCATTCAAGTTGTGTGTGACCCAATAGGATTACATTATGTTGGCAATGAGTTCGATCATATCAACCCTCATAAGACATAAGCGGACTCTAGCAAGCCATTATGTCTATCCAAATAATGTAACGTAAGAGTTCACGTTTCCAATGGTACACTTCCATTTCTCCCTTTGTCTCGCAATGTTATATTGAACACAAGTCATGGTCCTCGTCAACTTGTCTTTGTTCAATGCTTTCTCGATTTTGAGTATAATGATAATACAATCGCATTGGGGTATGGCCATACACTTTCATCATTATCACTCATCGAGGGGCCCAAGCAAAACATCTCTCTATCGAGGGACAAATTCCATCTTGACTTATCATCCTTCCCATCATGAATCCGATCATGCCAAAATTAGCCTTTATAGATATCGTGTTAAGATATCATTTGACTAAAATCAAACACGACTTTCATCATATGTAAGGTCATTATAATCTCAGGTCTAGGGACTAAATGAAGTAACCTTATGAGATTTAATTATGACATTTGACCATGACATAAATCTCATGCAGGTCAAGTCCAGTCACTTGTTCTCTAACAATTACCCATAATTTCAATGTGCATCTCTATGCATATAATCATCGCATGATTATCCATTGACAATTATACTAATTATTTTCTTAATAATTAGGGACGGAGATTATTATAAACAAATATACAAAACATATATAATAATTAAATGATAAACATCTCATATAATAATAAATAATGTCAACACATAAGTCTATCAATCATAGGCCTAGGGCATAACACTAACAGAACGATGGTGTCAAACATGGGATGCTTTCAAGTTGCAAAACATTAACATGAGGGATTGAGTGATGTGGATAATTAATGACTTTCATATTTATGGTATGATTTCGTGATGGAGCACACATGTGAGATTGACATATCCGTATTGCTTGGAAAATATAGATGCATTCACACTTCAACATTATAAGAAGCAGTGTTGGTTTGATTGCCATATACGGTTTCTTCCTATTAACCATCCATTTCGTTAACAGAAAAATGCTTTTACCAAAAATAGAGTTGAGCATCGGGGCCCCCTCCTCATCTGAGTTGTGAGGATATTTTTGAGCAGGTGTCTGAATAGTCGGTTGTTAGGTGGGGAAAGTTGTTTTTGAAGGATAGACCAAACGGGTTTGGCAGAGACCACAATTGGACAAAAAGAGTATATTTTGGGAGTAACCTTATTAGAATACAAACTTGATAAGATATAAGCTTGATGTCATGCATAATGAACAAAATGTGTTTGTTATGGAGGAAAACTCCCTCTTGTAATAAAAACCGAGCAAGTGTACTCACTACCGGTGTAGCAGTATGCAAATGCAGGTGTCGAATCCACAGAGACTCGTTGGTAAACAAGTAAAGTAAACGCAGTGAATTTAGTAACCACAGTTTATAGATTTGATTTAAAAACTAAGAGCATAAATTAAATAACTAAAACTAAATAAACGAGAAAACAAATTATGAGCAGAGATTCGTAGATTGGATTTCACTTCACCATCATTCTATGCAAAATTTCACTTATAAAACATTAACTCAACTTCTAGGGTTCATTCACTTTAGCTAGGATCGACACGGTTAGGTGGCCGGATTACAATCCTAAATATTCTCTTACTATTGTAGATTCTATTACGGTTCCACAATATACCAAGAATAAATTAAGCACATAAGAATAAAAGAACCTAACATTGATCCGATTCTATTACGGCACAGACCAAATTATTCAATCAATAGTGGTCAATGTATAAATCGCCCAAATTAATGGCTCAATAAATACCCAATTATTCAAAGATGAGTTCGTATCTTAACATACGTCTCGAATCTAAGAATAAGAAATTAAAATCTATTATTGAACTAGAAGGAATTAAATAGAAAGAACTAAAATATTATTGCATAGAAATCCGGTAAAGGTTCGACCAATCTACAAATCTAATAAATTAGCTACTCATAATTTACAAAGATAAAAAAAAACCTGGATTGATGAATAATTCTTCTCTTCAATTGTGTTGCAAGAAAAGAAAAGAAAATAATGATATATGATAGTATGTGATCTCTCTGCCGTGGCTAAGAATATATATGAAAAATTAGGGTAACAATCTAGGTTGAGAAATCCCAAAAATGCCCTTCATTTATGCTGAAAAACTGGTGCTGAATCGGGTGAAGCGCGGCCGCAATTGGTGATGGTGCGGTCGCCCTAGTGGACAGAAACTTTGGCCGAGAATTCCTTGCTTAGCGCGGCCGCCCAGGTGAATTGGCGCGGACGCCCTTATTGGCAGAAGGTTTGCTACACTGATTCGGCCAGCCTTGCCCATTTGCTTGGCCCAATTTTTCCCTTGGCCCCAATTCCTTCGAACCTGGCCGGCCACCCATTTGCAATGGCCCTACAGTGCTCGGCCATGTCCCCTTGTTCTTGGCCCTGTTTTTGTATCAATTTATATTCGTTTCGTCTCGCAATTTTCTCTTCGCACTTTGGCCACTATAATGACTTCTTTTGCGCTTCGCTCTTTGAGATTTTATTTTTCATTTAATCCCACGAATTTTTATAAATCAAATTCGTCCAAAAATTCCATATTTCCAGTTCAGTCCCTGAATTTTCCAATATTTCCCATTTAGTCCTTGAAGCTCATTTATTTCACTATTGTCCTTCTCTGCTCCGCTCCACTTTATTCCTTTTGCACTTTCTAGCCATAAAATACATCTTTAATCAGCTCTATACCCTGTACTCATAATATACTCACAAACCACATCAAATATACATAAAACTCGGGGATCGAACACAAAGAAAGCCTAAAAGTGCATCATTTGGATGGGTAAATACACATCCATCAGTTTGACAGTATTTTTAATACAACGATAGATTTTAAGGCCTCAAAGAAGGAAACTGGAAAGGGTCGGCTAGACCTTGAAGCGATTTGTAATCGTAAAGATCTCAATATTGTTAAAGTTAATGGAAAAGATTTCAAACCAGTTTCTCCCTTTGTTTTGTCAAGAGAAGTTAAGCAACGTGTTCTATAGTGGTTTAAAGATTCAAAGCTTCCTAATGGGTATGCATCTAATAATGGTAACTATGTGAATGTGGAAAAAGGGACATTATATGGGTTGAAAAGTCATGATTGTCACGCATTATTGGATAGGTTGCTTCCCATTTCATTTAGGGACATTCTCCCTAATGAAATATGGGTTGCCCTAACAAAATTGAGTGAATTCTTCAGAACATTGACTTCCAGAACTCGTCGTATTGAGAATATGAAGCCAAAGTTAGTGGATCAGTTCAGTACAGATGGATGTATTAATTAGAACAATTTTTGGGGAATTTGAAAAAAAAAAGATGAGTAATAGAGCAAAAGTTGAGGCCTCTATGTTTGAATTAGTGATTATCGATGAAATTGTGTCATTTGTTTCAACATATTTTTCACCCGAACATTAAGACATGGTTCACTAAAGTGTGACACAATTATGATGGGGGAGTCACTGTCCCCGATGGAAAAAATTCAGTTTTTTCTTCACCTAGTCGATTCCTTGGTAATAAAAAGTGCACGTACATGCTAAGCCCAAAATAATTAGAAGCAGCTAAACTGTATATTCTCCTTAACTATGAGGAAGTCGAGAACTACTTGAAGTAAGCATTCTTCTTTTTGAATTAAGTAATGTAAATCCTAATAACTTTAATATGAACAAAACACTTTATGTTCTCCTCAATTGCAGTATGTTCGAAGAACAGGCTTGAGACATTGCGCCTGAATTAATTTCAATAAGGACAAACAACGAATTTCCCTCCTGGTTTAAAAAATAAGTAAATGTTAATTCATTAATTTAATGTTTTTAATAGCATTTTAAGTATGACCTTTTTACTATATATGTGTTATTATTTAGATTTTGAACAACAGTGGAGATGCAAAAGCTGCGAGATTAGAAGTATTAGCCAACGTTCCTCTCTTAAAAGTGAATCTCTATAGGGGATATTTTGTCAATGGTTACGTCTTCCACACCAAAAATATGGTCAAACGAAATCAACTTGGAATAGCGGGGTCAATCTAAAAGGAAATATCGATTATTATGGCATATTGAAAGAATTTATTGAATTGGAGTACTTTCTTGGAAATTTTGTAGTTCTTTTCGATTGTGAGTGGCGGGACGCTGAGCGAGGCATTGTCAAATATGGCACTTTTGACCTCGTTGACTTAAAGCATTTTTCTAGATATAATGGTGATGATGTGTTCATTCTTGCATCTCAAGCACAACAGGTGTATATGAGCCCTTACCCCATTCGACGAATAGATTCTAGCGGATGGTGGGTCGTATGGAAAACCAAAGCTAGAAGAACTTTTGATATACCATTGCGTGCAAAATCTTCTAGTTCAAATATTGATTCATCATTAAATGATTATTATCAGGAAGAGGAAATGTCTATACCTCCGATTATTTCCTTAAATGATGATGTCAAGGATGAAGCATTAATGGTTGAAAACATCTGTCCTTTAGGGGAGGAAGTCACTTTGAATAAAATTGAGTATGACAATGTGGAGGATGAGGATGAGGAAGGAGAAGGGTATGCATCTGGGTCCGATGATGAAGATGGGGAAGAAGACGACGATGAGGAAACTAATGAAGAAGAAATTGAATTTTGTATTGATGTTGATCAAGATTAATAGTGAATAAATCAGCTTAGTCTTAATTCAGATAATGTTTTGTTTATAATGTTTACATTTTATTATTATAGTCTTAATGAATGCTTGCTACTATTTAAATTATGTTCTACTTGATTCATTTTTTGTCTACATATTTTATATTCTAGTTTAGATATGTCTGGTCGAGGTAGCAATCATTCAAAGGGAAAGTTGCAATTTTTGTGCATAGTATTTGTCCATCATGGAGGGGAGGGAGGGGCAGGCATATTGGATCAAGCATTTCGGGTCATAGTTCTGGACCTAGTGCAGAGCATACATGCTTTACGGATGAGGATGTGACCAGTCCAGGTAATGGGAGCTCTAGTGTTGCCGTTGGGGAGACTAGTGAACCATTTGGGAAGGTTCTCTTGAACCCAAATATTGATGCGGAAGGAAAATGGGAAATTTCTATCTCTCGCAGTGGCCAGTAAGTATTATTTCAATTAAATGTCAACTCATTATTTCTATGTTACATTTAAAATTTATACATTGATTCTATATTTATATATTGTTTTTTAATTAATTTCTTAATAGGTTTGTACATGGTGCTTATCGAGACCCAGCTCGATGGTTTGGAGAAGTTTTTAATGGCTATAATTTTGAGGAATTTTATCCCACACCGAAAACGCTGTCAAAAGATGTGTACGGTATCTGGTAGTCCAGTTTCGGGTAAAAAATACTTAATACTCTATCCTTTTCTATTGATTTCTCACACTCAGTTACAGTAATGTTACCCCTTAAGGCATAACAGATCCTCACAGCAAGTATGCATCTGGGAAATGGCATAACAGATCCGTGCATCTTTCCCTTTTGCCTTTTTTTTCATTATTCGTGTGGGTTGTGGATGATTTTTGGACCTGAAAGTGAAATGTCATTGTGATACTCATATAGTAAGTTACCTGGATATTATTGCAGGATATTATTGCTGAACTTGGAGGTGTATTTACCTGGATATTTGCTGAACTTGGCGATATGTTATTGTGGATGTTTTTAGGATCTGAATGTGAAAAGCGATTGTGATACTCAATTGGTTGATCTGTATTTGGTTTTTGGTTTCTTTTTCTCTGATCCTCATTTTGATTTGCCTGTTGAAGGCATTGCCCTTCTATGTTCTCCCAAAGCTGATGTTAAGGTTTACATGGATCATGTGTTTTTGAAATGCTTGCTGTAATGTTTTTCTCTGACCCCACAACTATTGGTTAAAATTTTGGTTGATGATTATCTATAAAGGAAATAAGAATGATACAGTTTGTTCTGTGATTTTTAAGAAAGGAAAGATGAATGATAAAGGAAAGAGGGAGTATTATAATTGATTCATATCCAAACAGAAAACCAAATTACTTTCTCCTGTTTTTCTATCATCATATTGTAGGGTTAAAACTTTCAGTAAAGGAGAAGGAACTCACACCACAATCTTGCTCATATTTGGACACCAGTTCTCAATGAACTCTCTGCCCTCATTAACTGAAAAATCCAGTTCTTCATATTCCTTACATGCGATTTCTTCAGAAGATACTATGCCATCAACAATACTACCAAGTATTGGTTTAAAAAGTTTCAATGAACTGGCTATCTGCTTGTAATCCTTCGGACCAGGCATATCCTTTGTTGCACCACATGAGACCAGATGGATAAATCGAGAAATGTTGTTAATATGACATTTCGACCCCTTCATATCCATCAGTCCTAGTTTGTATGTTATTTTTAGTTGAACTTTGATTTTTTAGTTAAACTTTGACCACAAATATGGGTGTAAATCATTTTTCAGTGGCTGAAAAATGACAGTTTACCATTTGCTTGGCACAAGTTTTCATATATGGGTGTAAACCATTTTCAGTGGTTGAAAGTGAACTGGAAAGATTAAAACATGTTTTGAAGCTTTATTCTATGATATCATTTTTCTATTATATTAACTACTTCTACTATTTTTGTAGCACAAATAATCAAGCCCCGGGTTTTCAGAAGTTCAGATACAGAAGGCTTTCAATAAATTAGTTGCCAAGCGATACAGAGTAAAGTGTTTGACCTGAAACAAAAGTGGCTAAAGGATGGTTTGCCTTCAGCTAATTGCACGCCAAGTGTATGGAAATAGTGGGAAGCACATTGGAGAAGTGAGAAATTTCAGAAAAATTCAGAAATAGAAAAGACTAACAAGAACTCAAAAGAAGGGCAGGGGAGTATACACACGGGAGGATCTATTAATTACTTCAGCAAGACTTGGCACCGCATGGTAAATTTACTTAATTACTATCCATTTGTAAATTAATCAGTACTCTATTTGATTTATATTTTTTATTATTCGATTAAATTTTGAATTTTTTTTATACGTTAAGAAAAAGAAACATGGACATAACGTCGATGCATCTACTGTGCTTACTGCTACGCACACTACGGAGGCTCCTGATGGCTCAAGACCAAAATGGATTAACCCTTATTACCAGGGTCTTTATGTAAGTGTTAATAGTGTTTTCTATTAGTAAATTATGAATTATTTAGTTAAAGAAACATTGTTTTTTACCATACTAGATAACGTTTTTTTTTTGTCAGGAAGATTATGAGAAGCGCGCTCGTAAAGAGGCTATTGAAGAAGGAAGAATGGATCCTGAGAGCACCGAGCGGCCCGCATTTCGTGAAAAATGTTGGAAGGACATTATCCTTGAAGACAAGTAATCAATGGAAGATTGCTTACCTGGTTTTGGACCACATGGTGCTGGGTTTTTTGACATGCCATTAAGCAGCCATACTACACAGTGCTTTTCTTCTTCCAGTAGTCAGAATGTGGATTAGGAGACATTCGATGCTCGGGTTCCGAAATAGGTACAAAGGCAAGTGGAGATAGAGAAGCAAGAGTGAGAAGTTTAATATCGCTAATTGGAAAGCAAGTTTGAAAAAAGTCTTCGGCAAGAGCGAGAAGTTGTGCAAAGACAGTTTGAGCAGCGTATGCAACAAGTAATAGCAACCATTAACTTGCAACAATAGAAACTTACTAGCGATAATGACTTTGACTCATCAGTCGGTTAATAACTTGATTTGGATGGTAGTCGTGGCACTAGTAAGCAAAGTGGTGGCGGCCGTTGTCATTAAACTTGTGTTTTATTTGGCTTTTAATCAAAATTATGTAGTTTTTATGTTGTTTTTTAGAATTTGGTGAACGTTGAATTTGTTTTTTCATATTTTTTGTGAATTTTTAATTGAGTTGTATCTGAATTTTGGTATTTTGGTATTTGAACAGGTTGCAGATGGCTTTATAAAAAATTCAATTTTTTTATTTTGTACAGTTTATCGACGGAGTAGTCCGTTGGTAAAATCTTTTAAAAACTGATAATAAATTTACCGACGGAATATTCCTTTGGAAATTCTGCACTAAATACCGACGGAGAATATATCGTCGGTAAAATCTAAAGGAATTACCGACGAATTAGTCCATCGGTAATCTCCGGCGATAACGCCGGTCATCGGCCGATAGGCTTCCTTTGCCGACGGACAATTTCCGACTTTATATTGTTGTTTACCGACAGATCTTCCGTCGGTAATACCGACAGATTTATCCATCGGTATTACCAACGGAATCCGACGGATTTTGTCAGTCGGTAAATATATATTACCGATGGATTCACTAATATACCGACGGATATGTCCGTCTGTAATCAATTAGTTTCTATTAGTGTGCCAACGAAGGCGGCAACCTCCATTGGCCATTTTCATGTTTTGGGGTTCCTACTAGGGCGGCAACATCCCTTGTCCTTCATCATGTCTTGGGGGTGCCTACTAGGGCGGCAACCTCCCTTGGCCATCATCACTTCCAAGCTTTGGGGGTGCCTACTAGGGTGGCAAACTCCTTTCGTCATTTCCAAGCTTTAGGGGTGCCTACTAGGGTGGCAACCTCCCTTCATCATTTCCAAGCTTTGGGGTGCCTACTAGGGTGGCAACCTCCCTTCCTCATTTCCAAGCTTTGGCGGTACCTACTAGGACGGCAACCTCCCTTCGTCATTTCCATGCTTTGGGGGTGCCTTCTAGGGCAACAACTTCTTTCCGTAATTTCAAGCTTTGGGGGTGCCTACTAGAGCGGCAACCTCCCTTCATCATTTCCAAGCATTGGGGGTGCCTTTTAGGGCAGCAACCTCCCTTCGTCATTACAAGCTTTGGGGGTGCCTACTAGGGCGGCAACCTCCCTTTGTCATTTCAAGCTTTGGGGGTGCCTACTAGGGCGGAAACCTCCCTTCGTCATTTCAAGATTTGGGGTGCCTACTAGGACTGTAACCTCCCTTCTTTTATAAATGCGCTGTATCCATGTCTTGTCTGTGCCTTTCATACATCCATCATTCCATGCAGTAAAAAATTAACACAAAATTAAAATTGACAAGCCTTGTAAAAACATTGCGTCATGAAAATTTATTTATACTTGTTTCTCGCGAAACATCCGACAATGTATCATTCCAGAATCAAATTTCATTCTACTTTAAATTTTACTATTCTAAAACAAGAGAAATAGAGTATCTCTAATCAAGACATATAAAATTTGCGACATTCTACTGATAATACCGCTTCAGGTGATCCACGCTCTAAGCATTCTTTATTTCTTCCCCATTCTTCTTTCTTAACTGATAAGTCCCTTCTCTGATAATCTTTGCCACTTGGAAAAGACCTTCCCATTTCTCATTAAACTTATAGAATCCCGGCTTTTGTCTAGTTTCCTCCATGCTCCTTAGGACCCAATCTCCCACACTGAACAATCTCTTCTTGACCCTTTTATCATGCTGGGTTTTCATTTTCTGTTTGTAATAAATAATTCTCATTCTAGCACTTATCCTCTTCTCGTCACACAAATCAAGATCATTGCAACGCCTTTGTTCATTCCTGACTTCATCATAATAGGTGACCATGTAAGTGGATACATAATAGGTGACCATGTAAGTGGATAGAGCCATCTATGTCGATGCCATTGCTTCTGACCCATACGTGAGTGCAAAGGATGTTTCTCCTGTTGAACCCTTCATGATTGTCCTTACATACCACAAAGCAGTCGACAATTCCTCTAGCCATGCTCCGCCCCTTTCTTCCAAGTACTTTCTCAATGCAATTACTACTTGTTTTCCGTCTCTGCCTATCCATTACACTGTGGCCTGTAAACTGCTGACTTCCAGTGTTTAACATTCAATCTCGCACATTTGGCTGAAAATTTCTTCCAAAATTGAGTCCCATGGTCTGAAATGATTTCCCTTGAAATCCCATATCTGTACATATATTCTCTTGGACAAACTTGATCACATAATCCTCTGTGATTGTTGCCAGTACATTTACCTCTGTCCAGTTGGTTAAATAATCAATTGCTACCACCACGTACTGAAATCTACCTCTAGCCTTAGGAAAAGGCCCATTCAAGTCAATTCCCCATATGTCAAAGGGTCATGTTGCCAAGATTGGGGTTTTATCTTCATCAGGCGGCAATTTCCCTTTCTCTAGAAACTCCTTCATCTCGCTTACCCAACTTTTCTCTAGCTTCTCTATATACATAATAACTGGCCTGTTGATTGCACGCACTTCTAAAAATTCTATAACCACTTCTTTGGATAGCTTCTGGATGTTGCTTACCACGGCCTTGCTCAGAGTGTCATCCCTTGCATTTTCTGATCTATCAATCTACACAAACTCCCAAAATTCAAAGCTCATCAAGGTATTTATAGCCATGTCGCAGTATTTGACCAACACCGGATGAAGTACTCCACATTCCCCTTTCACTTGATTCACTATTAACTGGGAGTCTGAATGAATGACTATCTTGGCGAGTCATATATCCCTGGCCAGCTCAATTCCCACTATCAATGCTTCATACTCTGCCTGGTTATTTGAGACTACGAATTTGAACCTCAAAGCCTTTTCGTACTTGCAATATTCCTCTGGAGACACCAACATGATTCCTGCCCCTCCCTAATCTTTTGTTGAAGACCCATCAATATGGAGGCTCCAACAATTTGTCGGTTTCTCCTTCGCTTCAATCAAATTGGGAATAACTTTCTTAAGAGCCCTTCCCTTGGTTGACGCCTCTGCCAATTTGTCTGCGACTTCGTAAATGAAGTTTCTACAATAAAGTCTGCAATGCCTGCGCCTTTATTGCCTTGCGAGATTCATACTTGATATCAAACTCTGTAAACTCAATGGACCATTTCAATAGCCTTCCCGCCGTATCTGGCTACTGGAGAATATTTCTTAGTTGTACATCGGTCAAAACAGTTATTGTAAGAGCCGTAAAGTAGCTAGGCCCTTAACTTTCATGCGGCAACCACTAAGGCGTATGCTAATTTCTCTGCATTGAAGTATCTCACCTCTACCTCACTCAGTGCCTTAGACACATAGTATACTGGCCTCTGAATGCATCCAACCTCCTTCACCAAAATTGCGGCAACCCCAAAATCAGAGTCTGCCAGATATACAAATAGCTCATCCCCTTCAAATGGGCAACACAACAATGGCGGCTTCCCGAGATAACTCTTCATTTACTCAAAATCCTCCTCACATTTCTTGCTCCATGAGAATTTCTGACCTCCTTTCAAGACCTTGAAGAAAAGAAAACATCTTTCAGCAGACCTGGAGATAAAACGCCCCAAGGCAATTATTCTTCCATTCAAGCGTTGAATCTCGCGGATTGTTTTTTGTGGTGACATGTCAAGCAAGGCCTGTATTTTCACTGGATTGGCTTCTATTCCTCTTCAGTTCACAAGAAAGCCCAAAAATTTCCCTACCATGACCCCAAAGGTACATTTTCTGGGATTTAACTTCATCGAATTCTATCTCAAGTTGTTAAAAGTTTCGGCGAGATCATCTAGATGGTCGCCGTCCCTTGTCTTAATCACCATATCATCAATGTAAGCTTCCACATTCCTTCCAATCTGCGACTTAAACACTTCATTAACCATACGCTAGTATGCTGCACCAGCGTTCTTCAACCCAAACGACATCATTTTGTAGCAAAAATTTCCCTTTGACGTTCTGAATGCGGTTTTCGTCTTATCTTCCTCCGCCATTTTTATTTGATGATAGCCCAAATAAGCGTCAATAAAGCTGAACACCTTATGCTCTGCTATGGAGTCCATCAAATTATGAATCTTCAGCAAAGGATAACAATCTTTGGGGAAAGCCGAATTCAAGTCTGTAAAGTCTATGAACATCCTCCACTTCATGTTTGCCTTTAAAACCATTACAGGGCAGGCCAGCCAGATTGGGTATTTAATTTCCTCTATGATTTCTGCCTTTAACTATTTCTCGATCTCCTCCAAAATTTCTTTTTCCTTTTCTGTTGACAAATATCTAACTTTCTGTTTGAAGGACACTACATTTGGGTCCACATTGGGACAATGTATGGCAACATTATCATCTACTCCCCTCATATCTTCAGGTTTCCAAGCAAACACATCCAATCTTTGCTTTAGAAATTCAATCATACCATCCCGCTCTTCCTTAGAGAGTTGTTTCCCGATTTTGATCTTCTGCTCAGGTAAAAATCTCCACCTCCTCCAATTCCTCTAAAGCCTGAATGTCTGGCTCATCTCTCACTTGCAACGTGTCTATTTCAATTCTCTTTCTTTTCTTACTATTTGCGAGAAACTCCTCATCACTTTTGGATAGCACCTTTTCTGCGGGTTGCCCATCTAAAATCTCAACCTCCATCTCCTCGAACTCTTCAACTTCCTCTATTCTAGGCTCTTCTATCTGCACAAGTCCAATAGCCCTTACACAATCTTGTGTTGGACTTATGCGAACCAACTCCATTGACATTCATCTCTCTAGAATCCTCTTCTTGAACAATCACCTCCTATGTTTCCCGCCTCTCATCCATTTCCATTCTTTCTCCTTTTGATTCTCTGGTTTTCGCCTCTACTATGATTTTCGAATTGTTTCTCATACTTTCCGTCTCTTCCCAATCCATCTCCTCTTCAAAAGTGGCAATCATATTAATGCGCAGTAGGCGAGTTGCTGACTTTGTGGTCAATGAGCTAGTGCTTGCCACCTTTCCTTTATGCATTTCTCTTTTCATCCTTATAACAGTAATTGCCACACTCTTAATACATCCAATGCCGTTGGGGGTAGGGTATCACCCTTTGGTGAGGAATTGATACGACCATCTCGAAACTCTGCATGAATTGAAAGCCCACTATAGCATTGTAAGGAGACACCAAATCAATCACCATAAACTCCACTGTTCGAGTTCTTGTAAACCTTCCTTCCCCAATTTCTACCGCCAAAGAAATTGTTCCCTTGACCCTTACATTGTGGTTTGTGAAACCCTCCAAGAAACATTGTAAGGGACCAAATTTGCCTCAGTGTACTTCATTCTCTTGAAAGCATCATAGTATAAAATGTTATGACTTGCCCCAAAATCTACCAAAACTCGCTGAACAATGTTGTTTCCCGGATAAATTGTGATTACCACTGGCTGACTTCCATGACTCGCTATTATAGCCAACTCCCTCCTCATAAAGCTTATTACCCTGTCCTCATTAGGCAGGTACTCTGGCATGTTGAATACATGCGACAAGCTCATAATCTGGTTGTCAAGCTCAGAGATTCTTGGAGTTTGGTCTTGGATAACATCTATCAGATTTCTCTCATCTTGCGCCACCTGCCCTTCTTCCTTCTCGACATACTCTCCCAGCTCGCCATCATATATCTTTATTTGAATGACCCTCTTAAAATTTTAGCAATCGTCAGTGGCATTCCTTTTTGCTTGGTGATACTAGCAGAAGCTATTCCGATCTCTGAAAGTCTCTCCCGTTTCTGGCATTGGAAAGGCCGACGGAACTGCACCATCTTTAAGATCTCGCTGGGCCTTATGTTCAGCTTAACAAATTTCACAATCTTCCTTGGCCCACGGCCACCTCCTCTTCCACCTTGGCCACTGCAACCTCCTCTATGGCCCTCTTTTTCTTCCATAACTTACTCAATCCCCAACCAATGAGACATCATCATTGTCATCTCCTCCACAATATCGTCGTACCCGCTCATACAACTCGCCGATAGTTTCTGGCAACCTCATCCCCAGTTCAGTTTAAAGTGGCCAGGTAACAAACTTGAATTGTAGAGCATGATGATGTTACTTTACTCTATGTCTGATATCTAGTTAGCCACCTTCATAAATCTTTTTGTATAACTCGCAATTCCTTCGCCAGGTTTCTGTCTGATTTAAAAAAACTCTTGTTTTCTCACTGGCTGCGCTTCAAAAGCACTGAATCTTGCCAAAAACATCCTTTTAAAATCTTGTTACCTAATAATTGATTATGTAGGTTGTGTGAGGAACCACTCTAGAGCGTGTTCAGTCAACGTACTGGCTAGAGCTTTGCACAATATCGCCTCATTCTTGGTGAGCATTGTCATCATCACCTCAAACCCGCCAACGTGGGTTCTCGCCCTTGTACTTCCCAAGTACTCAGATAATGTCGGCATGTGAAAAGTTGGATCTAGGTCAGCATTCTGAATTTCCTTTACAAAAGGTGCCAAATAAGAGTCCTTATTCTCATCTGTTTTCTTTCCTGCCTCTAGTTCCTTGATCCTCTTTGCCATTTCTTTCTTCCAATGATCCTCTTCCTTTTTCTTCATTATCTCATGTCGCATTGGTTCCTTGGCTCTATGAGACCTTTCAGAATCTCTCGACCTCCTTTTTCCTACTCCTTCGGATCTCGCCCTAGCAACTTCTCGCCTTTCTTCCTGGGGCCTTTCCTTGGGTGGCGGCATGTCACGATCTCGCCTATCTTGCCTTCTTAATACACCCTGGCTAACATCTTGTCCCCTCACTGTACTTTTTCCGACCGTTCTCCCCATGACACTATTTCATTTAAGTAGGTTCTTATCTCATTTCTATAAGTTTGTTATTGTTGGCGAGAATTTTCAATAGCGGCTCATTGTTTGCACTAATCTGCTCTGCCTTCCCTCTCATTTCAGCTTCTGTGAGAGGCAAAGGCTCTTTCCTACAACATCTTGCCCCTCTCACATCATGGTGTTCCCTGTCTTCTCGCTCCCTTCTCCTTCGAATGGTGGACTCCGTCTCCGTCGATTGCAATTCACCCTCTAGGCCTGACCCAACAGGCGCATAAGCTTCACTATCTAAATTGGGTGTTGTCAGCGCCAGGTTAGTGTTTTGGATATTTTTTGAAAGGTTTCCTTTATCATGCACCATTTTAAGGATGTTTTTCTGGGGTTTCAAAAAGGTTTCAAGAACAAAAACAAGAAAAGCTTATTAACGGAGAAGAAACTTAAGGTCCCGACAGCAGAAAAAACTGATGCTGCCACACGAAAATGGTTGCACAAGCCCAAAGTAAGCTGTCCCATGGTGAATACTAAGCTGCCTTCTCCGTGAATCCCTACACACAGAACACACGTAAACTAGGCCGGGGGAATCTCTGGCAAAGCCCCATCCGGTGTGAGGATAAGTACTTGCTCAGGTGAAGAATGAAAGAGTACATGGAAACTTCAAGAAATCACTGAAAACTGTTAGCTATTCTGATTTGTGATGTTGTTTATATACTCCTTCTTGTCATGTGCATGTCACATGCTCTTGCCACGTGTCGTATTTCTATTGGATGTGCATAAGCACCCAAAGTTAGTGGATATGACACCCTTTCTCTAACAGGTAGTTTATCATTTCATAACAGATTTTGTGCGCCTAAGTATTACGTCTTTGGCTGATTCTGAAATATTGCTGTTAATTCACATATCACCACTTGGCAAAATTCTTGACTGGGCGACAACCTTTCATTATTGCTGCTGGTTCAAATCTTGTCATGCGGGCTCTTTCTTTGATGTTACGCCGTTCTATTCAGGAATGGGCATGAATGGAATAAAAGTGAAGGACTAGGCCCAACAATCCAGCCCAGTTATTTACATATTATTGCCACCACATTCTCAGTGGGCTAGGCTCAATAATTACCAGGCCCAAGGCTCATCGTCATTGATCAATCGACTTAGCTCATAGTCTGACCTACCTGGTCCCGACCTAGCTTTGTCCGAATACGATCTACATTTCATATACGGGCATGACCTGGCCTCGGCGTTCAGTTAGGTTGACCTATACCCAACATGCGACCCCGACCTACTGTAAGTACCCCAATCTGGATCACCCTCTTCCGAGCACACGAGAAATGCCGCAGACTCACACAAACGCAGTCTCGAATACCCGTAACCCTCAAAAACTACAAAACCACCAACCAAACCAAGGGAGGGACCTTTCTGGAACAAAAAGGGATAAAAGGACCTTTGAGGAATTATGTAAAAATGCAGAACTAGTTCGTACGGACCTCTTTGTTGCCATGATTACTGAATCCTCTTAAAGTCCAACTTATTCCCTCAAATCCCGGGAAGCATCATTACTCAGCTTCATGGGAGGTCCGTACGGACCTTTATGCTTGAAAGTTGGTCCGTATGGACATTCTTGCTACCAGACACAATTATTGTTGAATCTTCATAAAGTCCACTTATTCCCTCAAATCGAGGAAAACCAAAATCCTGGATTACATGGAAGGTCCGTACGGACCTTCTTGCATGAAATTTTTTACTATAAATAGAGGGCTCCCCCTCCCTCATTTCACACATCTCCCTTTTCTCTCCTCTCCCCCCAGCCTTCAAGCATCCCTCTAAGACCCTTTGGGGCAATCCCGGCCCCTTTCGGATCCTTTCGAGGCCTTTCGAGCTCCCTTGTGGTGCTCCGAAGCCTCTCCGAGCGCTCCCGCGATGCCCCGAGGCACTCTCGAGGTACTCTGAGGCCCCTCGTGGTACTCTGAGGCTTTGCCTGGTCTTTTTCGAGGTGTCCCGGCTATTTTCGAGTCAAACCGGCAACTCGGACGCACGCCGGAACTCTGCCCGAACGGAACCGACGATCCCGACACACGCCGAACCTCTCCTCGAATCTAACCGACGATCCCTGCGATCCCAACACACGCCGAAACTCTACCCAAGTGCACACTTGACGATCCCGAGGCATGCCGAAACTCTGTCCGCAGACAACCGACACATCCCGAAGTAATCCCGGTCCGTCCCGAAACACTATTCCATCCTCAAACACTATTCCCCCGCGGAAGACAGACACGAACCAACATTGGTAAGGCTTCCTTCCTACACTATTTCAATACATTTCAATAAAGCAGTGTACAGTGTAGACATCCGATAAAGCATGCATTTTTAAAAGCACATACACACACACACACAATAGTTAAAGAATATATGGGGTACCGAAAGACTCGTTTTTACGAGGCGACTCGGGTGAGCTCTAATATTCTAATATTCTCTTCCCGAGGAGTCATCTGATCTCCGAACCTAAAATCTCATCACACAAAAACAGTTTATTTTTAAATTGAAGCCCTTTTTCAATGTTTTGGGCTTAATAAAAACGGCGTGGCGACTCTACAAAGCAAACACACAGCGAGACACCTCCAACGCAAACGGAATAGCCAGATGCCGGGGCGCGTTCGTGCTGCCTCACGGATCCGGGCAACTCCCAAACGCGAACAAATGCGAGATGCCGGGGCTCCGCGCGCGAGCCGGATCCGGGCTATTTCAGTTGGCGACTCCGCTGGGGATATTTTGTTTTTAAAAAACTTTTAAACAAAACAAAATATTTTTTTAAAACAATGATGAGGATCAAACTTTCATTTTACCCCTTTCTTTAACTGTTGTGTGTGTGTGCATGTGCTTTACTTTTTATTTTACAAAAAAAAATAAAAATACAAAAAAAAAATGCATCAATATACATCTGTGTACATATATTTAAAATTCTTCAAAAAAAAACTTCTGTTTTACTCAGAAAAAGAATTTTAGAGACCGCATACTATTGCACTGCTGCCTCGGTTACACCGCACGCTACTCGCACTGCTGCCTCGGTTACACCACAAGCTACGCGCACTGCTGCCTCGGATACACTGCACACTACAACCCTTAACCCGGAGTGGTCTCAGTTACAGTCTGTTTGTTCTTCCTATGCTTCTTGGATGCGCACGGGATCATTCCAAACATCCCATCCTAGCCAAGCGTTAACCCTGCACGTTTGAGTCTTGAGTCACACTCTGTCCAGACTCGGTTGGTTTTTACCCAGCCTGGATACATATCCCATGCCGGCCATTTTCTGAGTCGAAGCTCGAAACTCAAGATCCCTTGCGCAAGCAAAGCGATGAAAGGTCATGCTAAAATCTTGACCTGATCTTGATTTCCGAAGCTACACCCAGACGATGTTCCGTCTCGGATATACATCCATGCTCATATGACACCATGTCATCAAACCTTTAATACGTCAGCCATGACAATATGACCCAGCCAACGCCTAACGTCACAGATCCCTTGCGCAAGCAAGGTAAAGAGAGGTCATGCCGAACTATTGACCCGATCTTGACTCAGTGACCGGCTCGGTTCACTATTCACAAGGCTAACGCATTAAAACGAACATGACAGGCTCGGTCCTTAGGTTCGATTTTTCTTTTAGGCCGGTGGAAATCGCTTGCCCTATAGGACTATCGCCCGGGGCTGTCCACCCCGGGATGTCGAAATACAGGTGCAAAACGAGGGGCTTATAGCCGCACAGACGGTCTCCACTGACCCAGGATCTAGCATAGTTGCGAAAAAGAAGAGCAATCTTTTCCAACCTACCTAGGACTCTGAGAAAACACGTTTTAAGTAAATTAAAACAACAAAAAGACAAAAAGCGGAAACTGCATGTCACGTGAGCTTTCCCCCTTTTATCCTGAATGTCCTTCCCGTGTCTAAACCTTACCCGTCACCCTCCTCCAGTGAACCAAGAGTGATCGAGAATACCTGGGAACTACTCTCCACGTGTCAAAGCCGCAAGGTCCAACATCCTTCCCAACGCAGTCACTAGGGCAGTCCGTCAACTCCCCATGGTCAAGTTAGTGGATAACAGCGAGGAAAACGGGACCTTACCCCCGAGAAATTTCCCAACATTGGAGGAAGTTTGGAAAGTCATCATGGCTCTTGAGAAACACCAAGGCGAACAACAAGCCTGGATCGAAGGTGCCATGCACCACTTCGGAACATTAGCCACCCCCCAACTACCTAGGGCTTCCAAAGACATGCCTGCTCGTGCAGCTTCTATGGTCTCTCTTGGTCTCCCGGAAGTCAATCTGTTGCCCTCGTATGAGCCATGCAGTTACGACATAAAAGCCACAAGACCCCTCGGGGGAGGACGTATCCGGTCAACATCTTGAGGTCCCGATACCACCGCCGAACAACGAACACATCTGGTGGGACATCTGCGATTGCACCGTTTGTCTTGAAAGGGATTTCCAAGATGAAATGAAATTTTTTTTTCCAAGATGAAATGAACGAGGATCGCCCTCGAAGAAAGAAGAAACTCTCTTCTCAAAAAAAACTGAAGAAGAGATACGAATCCGGAGACCCCACAGTCGGAACCCTCGGAGAACCATCAGGAATGTTTGACTATTACGTCATCTACTCCAGCAAACCTCCTCAGCCTAGCTGTGCACAAGACCGCGACAACATCTACTCCATGATCAGCTGGGACGAGCTCCGCACCGCCACCAACGGCCCGAGGGTCCAGATACCTCAACCCCTGTCTTGGGAAGATCTCAAAGACACCGTTGACGCTACGACAAAAGCAATGACGATAAACGAACTGAAATACGCAGTATGGCCCTACGCCAATCAAGGCCCTCTCATTACAGAAGCAGGAGAGACAAGTAAAGCAGCAAAGCCAGAGGTGAACATTTTGACACGTTCCGGTCAAATCCCGACGAATCCTCCACGGGCAGACAAAAGGCTAGCCATACCTGAGCCACGAACCGAAAAGGGGCCCTACGCCAAAGAAGCCGAAACCCTTGACCCGAAGGCTGAAGATCCTGTCTTAACTCAGCTCAATCGTACTCAGGCCAACATTTCACTCTGGTCCCTACTCACTTCATCTTACCCGCACAAACTCAAGTTGGAAGAAAGCCTGGCCCAGACTATGGTTCCCATCACCGTGACACCTGATGAAGCGGTTCAGATGATCGGCAACGTTCATTACAGCAACATCATCACTTTCACAGAGCTCGACCTCCCAAAATTTGGGGCTGACCACAATGAGCCTCTCTACATAATAGTTCAACTTGACGAGCGCCGTCTCCCTCGGGTCTTGGTAGATGGGGGATCAGCCATGAACGTCCTCCCATCCAAAATGATGGATCTGCTCGAGATCAAGATCACTGATCTAAAACCCTCAACTCAGACAATCAAGGCATACTATTCAACATCTCGCTTAGTCTTGGGAATATCAACCCTGAATCTGTGGTTCGAAAAGCAGATGGTCCCGACCGACTTCCAAGTCATCGACATCCCGATCACATTCACTGCCATCCTGGGATGCCCTTGGCTACACCAGATCAATGGGGTGGCATCCACCCTCCACCAATGTGTCAAGTTCGTCCAAGGAACAGACCTTACCATCATCTACGGTGATAGCATAATCACCGAAGGGACCGACACAAACGGCGTCCCGGTCTTGGAAATCAAACATGACAATGATGGCATGATGCTGACAGGATTCACAATCGAAAGCCCGAAGGCATAGGTGTGCCACATAGACCTGCCTTTGATCTGGGACCAGATCCCTCCCCCGATGAAAATGATGAATCGCATGAACTACATCCCGGGGCTTGGTTTGGGAAAACGCCATCAGGGTACCCAACAAATCATCAATATCAAAGAGAAAAATACCCTCCATGGCCTGGGATACATTCCTACTCCCGAAGACGCTGCGGAAGATAGAAAAGCCGCATGGAAACGCTCCGCCAATAGCAAAAGAGGCTTGCCCGCAGTCTCCGATCTCCGCCCTTACAGCTTCGACATGACCAGGTACTTCACAAGGGAAACCGGCAGTTTGAACGAAGACACACAAAAGGGAACTAAGCTGATCAACGCCAAAACAAAACTGGCTGACAACCATGGACAAGCTCCAGCGGAACCTGGCAAGATTCAGAGGCCTCAAGCCAAATCCCGTCAGAAGAGCATTTCTCGATGCACCAACTCTGTCGGGACCCACGACCACCACTATTCACAATGAATTCTGGTTCGGGAAAACCCCCTCTTTGGCAGAGGAACTCGAAAAACTCTCTGTCAACACCCTTGCGCCCAACAAGCGGGACGAGTCTGCATTCGAGCTAGCAATGCCCAAGACAAGAGCCAAAGACTCCGCAGATAATGCTTGGAATGAGCCCCTGCTCCACCTGATCTTCAATGAAGAAATCGAGGTGCCAGACCTAATCGATTTTGTTTCTGATAACTCTATGATAGCCATGATCGGGAGCGGCAACACAAAGCCTTTCAATCCCCGCCTCCTATCAAACCCATTACCACTCAATAATTGGGCTACCTTCTCCGGACCTACCGCCAGCAAGAAGGACATGATCGAACAACTTGGTCTGCCCCTCGAGTCCTAGAGTCCAGTGTCAAAACCCATCCTGAGAATATTATCTTTGAATTCGAGTCTTTCGAGTCATCTGATGGCCTCACGCCAGAAGATTACGAACTCATTACCAATAATGTATTCCCGTATGCTCTTAATGAATGCTTTGATCTTTTCGAGTATCCTCTCATTGCATCTTTAACAACTGATAAATTAACTAACACACAAACAGTTAATAACGATTCACTTGATAAAGAAGCAGACACATTAAACGAATAATACATTAAGCACATCTTTAAGCATGTTGTCAAACGAGAGAAAAACCGGGCCCAAGCTGCCGAGGAGGTTTTAACCAAAGTGAATTTGGGAACTGCTGAAGAGCCAAAAGAGACGCAAATCAGAAGTTTCTTCACCGGCACAGAGCAAAACGCATTGACTGCACTGCTCAAAGAGTTCGTGGATGTGTTCGCTTGGTCTTACCGAGACATGCCCAGATTAGATCCAAACATTGTAGAACATCGGATCCCCTTGAATCCCAGGCTAAGCCCATCAAGCAAAAGCTACGCCGAAACAAGCCAGAATGGTCTTTACAAGTCATGGAAGAGATCGAGAAGATGCTCCACGTCGGCTTCATCAGGGTGATCGAGTACCCTACATGGCTCTCCAACATAGTCACGGTCACCAAGGCCAACGGAAAAGTGCGCTGCTGCGTGGACTTTCGAGATCTCAACAAAGCAAGTCCCAAGGACAATTTTCCACTACCGAACATCGACATGTTGGTGGACACTACAACCAATTTTGAGGTCAAGTCCTTCGTGGACGGGTTTTCCGGTTACAATCAAATCAAGATGGCCGAAGAAGATCAAGAAAAAACAGCCTTCACAACCCCCTGGGGAACCTACTGCTACACAGTGATGTCGTTCGGACTAAAGAACGCTGGGGCTACCTACCAACGGGCAGCAACCGCCCTCTTCCACGACATGATCCACAAAGAGATCGAAGTGTACATCGATGACATGATCATCCACTCGAAGGGATCAGATGGACAACACCTCTCGGACCTAAGAAAGTTCTTCGACCGCCTCAGGAAACACTCAATGAGGTTAAACCCTGCCAAATGCACATTTGGGGTCAGCCGAGGCAAAGTCTTAGGATACATGGTCACCGAGCGAGGCATCGAGGTTGATCCTCAAAAGATCAAGGCCATCATCGAAATGAGACCACCGCAAACTCAAACAGAGGTGAAAAGCTTCATGGGCCGCCAGCAGTATATCAGCCGCTTCGTCAATCAGTTGACCTCCATGTGCGAGCCAATCTTCAAACTAATGAAGAAGAATGCCGACGTAGAATGGAACTCAGAATGCCAAGATGCCTTTGAAGAAATAAAGGTGTAACTTGTGAGTCCTACGATTCTCTGTCCTCCCCACGAGGAGAAGTCACTGTTGCTATACCTAACTGTGACCGACACCACAGTCGGAGCCATGCTCTGCCAAGAAAAGAAAGAGTCACGAGTCGAGAACGCCATCTACTTCGTCAGTCGAAAGTTTCAAGGCAGCGAACTCAACTACTCAGCCCTCGAGAAAACCTGTGCAGCTCTAGTATGGGTCGTCGGAAAATTACGACACTACATGCAGTCACACACGGTGCACTTGGTTTCCAAAATGGACCCAGACAAATACCTCTTCGATAAACCATCTCATTCAATGAGGCTCTCCAAATGGTCTTTCTTCCTAGCGGAATTTGACATCAATTACGTGAACCAAAAGTCAATCAAGGGACAGGCAATGGCCGAACAACTGGCTGACTTCCCAACTTACGAGGCTCGAGGCTCGAGGCCCCAAACCACAATTTCCAGACGAAGGAATCTTCGCACTCGAAGGCGAAAATCGATGGCAACTGTTCTTCGATGGAGCAGCCAACAAAAAAGGAAACGACATCGGTATGCTCTTGGTCGATCCCAAGGACGAGCACACCCCAATCGCCATAAAGCTCAATTTCGAGGTAACCAACAATGTCGCCGAATACGAAGCCTGCGCCGCCGGACTAGAGGCCGCACTCGAAAGGAATGTCCAGAAACTCGAGGTCTATGGGGACTCAGCCCTGATCATCAACCAAGTTTCCAACAAGTGGAAAACCATAGACCCAGGCTTGAAAAAGTACCACGCCTGCATGGAGGGCCTCATCACACAATTTGAAGAGGTCACCTTCCACTACTTGCCAAGAGACCGAAATCGGTTTGCAGACGCCTTAGCCACCTTGGCTTCACTCGTGGAAATCCCCGAGGGAAAAACAATCAAGCCCTTCAAAGTCGGACGAAAGGAAATTCCTGCCTACTGCTGCGAGATCGAACCAGAGCCTAAGCCCATCAACGAGTCATGGTATAATCAGATCTTCCAATACCTCAAAAACGGGGAAACTGCCTTCATAGACGAGGAAGGTCAACTCAGGAAAGGAGTCAAAGCCAAGAGCATCATGGCCCTAAAATGCCTCGCCTCTCACTTTGTCATCCTTAGGGACATGCTATACAAAAAATGCTACCAAGGACCACTCCTATGCTACATCAGCCAGGTAGAAGCAAACGAGCTCATGAACGAAGTCCACAATGGGGCTTGCGGTCCCCACATGAACGCCAGGGCCCTAATGCCAATCATTCTCCGGATGGGCTACTACTGGATCTCCACAGAGGCAGACTGCATCCACTTTGTCTGAAGCTGTAACAAGTGTCAACGGTTCTCCAACCTCAATCACCTACCTCCTCACGATCTCTACTGCATGACTACACCCTGGCCCTTCGTCACATGGGGAATTGATGTCATCGGGAAAATCGCTCCTCCAGGCAGCAACGACCATGAGTTCATCCTAGTAGACATCGACTACTTCACCAAATGGGTCAAAGCCAAGTCCTACCAGTTACTCACCTCCAAGAAAGTCGCACATTTCCTCAAGAAAAACATCATCTGCCGATACGGCATCCCGAACGAGGTCATATCAGACAACGACTCCCACTTCGAAGGTGAATGCGACAGACTGCTGGCTGAATTCAAGATCACGCGCCACATGTCTTCTCCCTACCAGCCACAAACAAATGGCGCCGTAGAAGCAACAAACAAAACCCTCGAATGGATCATCCGAAAAATGACCACCCGAGGACGAGATTGGCCCGAGAAGCTGCACCTCGCACTTTGGGGCTACCGAACATCAGTCAGAGCAGCCACGGGAGAAACCCCATTTGCCTTAACATACGGGACGGAAGCAGTCCTTCCCATCGAATTGGAAATTCCCTCACTCCGAGTGCTGCTAGAAAATGAAATCAACGAAGTCGAATGGCTCTGAAGCCGACACGATGAACTGGCTCTGCTAGACGAGCGATGACTAATGGCCATGGAACACGTCCGAGCCTACCAAAGCAGGATGGCTAGAGCTTTTGACAAGAAAGGCAAGTCCCGAGACATCAGGGAAGGCCATCTGTTACTTAAAGAAAAGCCTCCCACTCGAACCAACCCACTGGGAAAATGGGAACCAATATGGATTGGCCCTTTCGTGGTTCAAAAGATCTTCTCCGGAGGTTCCATGAAACTGACAGACCTAGACGGCAATCCCTTCATGAATCCAGTCAACGGAAGTAAACTTCGCAGATACTTCGCCTAAAGAAGACACCTGTGCATCTCTTGGCACTCCATGTAGTTTCAAACTATGCAGACCTGAGCCCTCTAGTCCGGGGGAACGTAGGCAACCTTAATTGGTCCGGTCTCAAAAAACACAAAAAAGTCAAAAGTTTGAATGTCAATCAAGACCTCCATCAAACTACACACTTTCCAAGAGCATGCCTCCACCATCACCTTGACCAAGTCAAACGACGGCGGCAACATCAAAAGACATTCGAGGGTCACTCAACGTCAAAACGACTGACCCATGTCAACTTCCAAGCCAGGGGCTTGTCTTCGCCCTCACTCGCTTCAAAAAAATATAAAAAGCTCAAGCAGAAGCTTCAAAAGAGGTCAAGAGCCTGACGCCAACAAACAAGAGGCAAGGAAGCTACAGAAAAGACCATCGAAACGACTTGTTAAGGGAGGATCCAAACTCCCATCCAAACACAATGCCCAAGCAAAAGGGATTGTCGTCATGGCCCAGGCTGCTTCAGTCCGTAAATACAACAGAAACGTCCAAAGATGGACGCTGCCAAGGTTCACAAAAGAAACAAAAGCAAACAAGAGATCTTGCGTCTCGACAAAGCTTTAAAAATAAATCACAAATCACTAACGATTAAAACATTTCTTGATGAGTTCAAGCACGGTCTACTCTCAAGTTCACAACATGCTAAAAGATAGCTTAATATATTTAACAAATAATGTGTTTGCAATGCAATGAATGGATACCTAGGAGGTCATTCCGCGTCATCTGCGCTTGTCCCCTCGCCATTCTTCCCTTTCTTCCCTCGTCCTCGGCGAGTCTTCTTTCGCTCCACGCGAGCCAGCTCTGCGTCTCTCAGTCCGAGATTAGGGGTCCTCCCCATAGGGTCAAACAATCCAGCAGCTCTCAGGGCTTCATTCGCCCGTGCTTCAGCTCGGATCTCCTCCCTGCGAGTCTGCAAAAGAGGACCTCTCTCCGTCAGTCGGTCAACTCTGGTCTCATAGTCAAATAAAGCGTCTTCCGTGACATCCTGAGGGTCAGACCAGGCTTCGGCACTCCTAAGGCAATAGCTACTACGACAATCGGGCCCCATAATCGCTTCACGCCTATTCCCTAAAATCACATGGGACTGCCCAACACACTGCTCATACCAAGCCAAATACTGGGTGGTCAACACGACATTCTCCCGACATCTAAGGAGCACCACAGGAGGGAAAGCGGAATACTTCCATACCCTCAGAAAATACAAAAGAGCACCTGGAGCTGCCATACAGAGAGGAGCCACCTCCGCAGTGGCAAGGTCATCCCAGCCCAATAAAGGCTCCTACTTCATCCCAAACTGCCGGGAAACAAGCGACGGAATATAGAAGGAGGACCAAGACAAACCTGGAACTCTGAGACCGGCTGCCTCTGGACTCCCGAAGACGTCCCGGCATCCATGCTATGCTGCCCCCGAGAGGGTCCCTCCAAATGCTGCCCTGGCTCAACCCTTGGCGGAGGAACGTCCACAGAATGCCTCAAAAGCATCGGCTCATACGCCGGCACACACCGTGAAGACCTGCAAGACAGCTTCCCCGCCATCTTCTTCGCAAAAGACCACATCGCCACATAACGGCGGGTCAGCATGTCAAAGGCTCTCCCCGAGACCTGCACAAGCAAACAACCAAAGAAACGCTCAGCTAAAGAGATACAGACATACAAAAAAGAGAAAAATAAAGAAAAGATGCCAAGATGGAAAAGAGTAAGCACACTCACCAGCATATCCGGGTCAACCCGATGGCGAGCGAGAGCTGCTCGGGGACGGTACCGACACCCTCCGCCTCGACGAATCCCCACGAACATATGTGAAGTCCGGCCGAGCACCGAAACATGCGGGGATGCGGCGGGCCATCACGCCTCTCCTGCGGCCCACACATGGTGTCCTCAACTTCCTCCTAACGAAGGCCCCATACTCCTCTCCATACAAAACAAACTCATTGGTGCTCACGCCACCAAGATATCTCTCAAACTCCAGCATGTCCATGTCACGGGAATCCATCATCCCAAAAGGCGGGTCCCTCGGAGCCATGGGGAGTATACCCGGGCCATGTTGCCAGAAGACCCTCTCCCCCAAATACATGACATCGCAGGTCAGGCCCCGCAGCATCTTCCTCTGCGCCGTCACCACGGGACCACCCTTAAACTCGTCATCCCCATATCGTGCCCAGGGGTACAGATCAAACTTCGCCGGGCTATCTCTCCCCAGGTGCTCCTGCACATCCCCGTAGGCGATGGTGAGCTTCCCCCTACTAGTCCTCCTCCTCCTCAACGGACGGACCCAGCCCAACATAGCAGGATAGGCCGCTATGGCCTCAGCATCTCGATCCCACGGAAAGCACCGAAAGATCTCATAGAACCACACCTGCGACAAAAGCAGAAAAGGCTCAGTGCAAAAGAAAACGGAGAAATGACAAATTGCTAAATCAAAAACAGCAATACACTCATACCTCCAAAGCAAAGTCAAAGCACCCAAAGAACTGGCCACGCCTCGGCTAAATCGGTCCAAAGAAAAATAAAGCTCGGCCAGGCCCGCCTCGCCCCAAGCTATCTCGCCAACCCTCTCCAAATCAATCAGAATCTCCAGCAGAGGAAAAGGAGCCGCGGTAGCATGATTCGAGAACAGAGTCTCTGAGAGGGCAAACCACAAGAAGGAGTGTGCCAGCTGCTCCGCAGTCACCAAGCCTGTACCACGGCGATAGGCCCCAATATTGGCCAAAATCTGCATCTCTACGTCGCCGTACAGCATGCCCAGGCCCCTACAAGGAAGAGGCGCAAAGCCCAACAGCTCAGCCAGCACCCCATCAGACATCCTGTCCCTCCACCGCACTGGCCCTCCTTTGAAGGAAAGCCCGATGATAGTAGAAAAATTGGTGGGAGTCACCGTCACCTCGCCCCAGCTCAAATGGAAGGTGTGGGTGGTATCCCACCAATACTCGGACAAGCCCAGGAAGATACTCTCGTTCTTCCTCATGTCCGAAATCCCGGCCAGGTTCTCTACTAATGCGCCCAAGCCAGAACCATAGACCAGCCTCGTAGGGCTCGACCTGCCCTCCCTAGAGATGTCCGGCAACATTCCAGACAAAGACCCCTCATCCTGCAGGTAAACACAGCAAAGGTACGTCAGTCACAGTACTTAATGCAAAATACCAAAAGGAAACCAAAGCATAAAAAAAGTCCGTCCCAACACGGCATAGCAAAAAAGAGTCTGTCACAAGACACGGCACACATTGCACACAATTTTCACATGTAACCCGTCACAAAATACGGCATGCATTGCACATAATTTTCCCCATGCAATCCGTCACAAAACACGGCACACACTGTACAAATTTTCTCAACAGAGGGATTAAGCCCTACACGACACATTTTCAAAAGACCCGTCACAAAACATGGCACCCATTGCACATAAATTCCTCACAAAGTCCGTCCCTACACGGCACATACTTTCAGACAAAACCCGTCACGAAACACGGCACACGTCACATTTTTCACAAAATTTGTCCCCACATGGCAATTTTCTCACAATATACACACAGAAATAGCATAAGGTACAAAACACCAAAGCATGCATTTCAAAGAGAAGCACTTTATTTTTACAAATAAGAGCTAATCTACACATTTTTGCACAAAAATCACATACCCACAATTTTTACATACTCAATTTCAACAATTCATCGCGAATTTCTTAAAAACCATGGCAAACAACGAAAGCCCCAAATATGCGAAAAACTAAAACCTAGTTCTAGCATACAACAATTCAAGCAAGGAATCAAGACGAAATTGATTTCTTACCTCCCTGACGGCTCTATCTCGCATAGTGTGCACCTCCGGATTCGGATACAACACATCCGGATTTCTTGACGAAGGTACAAAGGAAGTGCAATTCCTTTGAAGGACCGCCCTTTGCTCAATCGCCTCTTGGCTCCGTTGACGACGACCTCTCCTTGATCTTTCCGCCATCGACAAGCAATTCAAGCTAAATGCGGAGGATTTTCTAAGGAATTTTGGAGCAAAAATGGAGTTTTCTCCTTCTCTCTCTCTGGTTTTCACGAAGCTGGAAGAAGAAAATGAAGGGTTGCCTCGGTTCTGCAACCGGGTCAAAGCACAGGAATTTTAAAAATCAACAAAGGTCCGTACGGACCTCTTTGCAGAGAGAGAAGATCCGTACGGACCTTCTTGCAATAGGAGGCCAAATTACTTCTTTGCCCTTATAATCTTTGCCCCCGTACGTCAAAGGCCTATTTCGTGATTCAATACGGTTTGGTCCTTAACTTGACAAAACGGACGGCTAGTCATCGTAAGTCCGGATTTCGCCCACTAAACGGCAACTCAGACACCGGCCGTCATCATAAGCCCGGATTTTGCCCACTAAACGGCAACTCAGACACCGGCCGTCATCGTAAGCCCGAACCTCGCCCACTAAACGATAAAACAAGCGCAAAAGGAGCCAGCACCTCCAAGCACAAATCTCAAGGCACAAAACACCTCCAAATGCCAAACGGTTAATCAACCACCGGCCATCAAAGTAAGCCCGAAGTCACCTTCTCAGCGGACAAAGCCCCTACGAGGCCACATATTCCCAGCAGATGAACACCGGCAGTCATCCTAAGTCCAACCTTTCCCCCAGCGGACAAAACACGAGGCATTCACTCCTGTCACAATCAAAGCACAAGGCAGTCACGCCTCCGCAAACCCCAGTCAGAAGATGAATCAAGTCCTCACGCACGACACAACCACAGCCAGAGGACAAGTCATGCCCTCATCCGCAGCCCGGAAGGCTCTAAACCACTCGGTCCAGAAGACCGTATAAACCTCCCAAATCACTATCATCCCTAGCCCGGAAGGCTTTAAACCACCCGATTTGGAAAATCGTAAAATTTCCATCTCAGGACGCCACCACGTCCTCACAGTCGACCTCGGCGGTCACACGACACTTCAGGGCACCACCACGCCCGCATACACTCACAAATTCACGACCTCTGAACTACAACCAGGCTTGATTCCCTCTAGGGATACGTAGGAATCCTATCACAGGGTCCAGCCAACCGACCTATACGGTCACCTAGGACGCCATCACGTCCTTACAACCGACCTATACGGTCACCTAGGACGCCACCATGTCCTTACCATCGACCTATACGGTCACCTAGGACGCAATCACGTCCTTACCACCGACCTATACGGTCACCTAGGATGCCACCACATCCTTACCATCGACCTATACGGTCACCTAGGACGCCACCACGTCCTTACCACCGACCTATACGGTCACCTAGGACGCCACCACATCCTTACCATCGACCTATACGGTCACCCAGGACGCCACCACGTCCTTACCATTGACCTATACGGTCACCCAGGATGCCACCACGTCCTTACCATCGACCTATACGGTCACCCAGGATGCCACCACGTCCTTACCATCGACCTATGCGGTCACCCACAGGATACCATCACATCCACACACAGAGTTTCAGTCAGAGGACATCTCATGTCCTCGTGCACAGCAACACTCACCCCACACACGAACTACGATCAGGATTGATTCCCGTTAGGGATATGTAGGAATCCTATCACAGGGTCCAGCCAACTGACCTAAACGGTCACACAACAGGACACCGCCATGTCCTCACGAACCAACCTACACGGTCACTTACTCACCCAGCACGCGATCCAGTTCAAGACCCTTATCTTATCGATGACCCCACTTCCTCCGTAAGTGACGTCGTCGAGGGGCTTCTGTAAGTACCCCAATCTGGATCACCCTCTTTCGAGCACACGGGAAATACTGCAGACTCACACACACGCAGTCTCGAATACCCGTAACCCTCAAAACCCAGAAAACCACCAACCAAACCAAGGGAGGACCTTTCTGGAACAAAAAGGGACAAAAGGACCTTTGAGGAATTATGTAAAAATGTAGAACTGGTCCATACAGACCTCTTTGTTGCCATGATTACTGAATCCTCTTAAAGTCCAACTTATTCCCTCAAATCCCGGGAAGCATCATTACTCAGCTTTATTTTATGGGAGGTCCGTACGGACCTTTATGCATGCAAGTTGGTCCGTACGGACCTTCTTGCTACCAGACACAATCATTGCTGAATCTTCTTAAACTCCACTTATTCCCTCAAATTGAGGAAAACTAAAATCATGGATTACATGGAAGGTCCGTACGGACCTTCTTGCATGAAATTTTTTACTATAAATAGAGGGCTCCCCCTCCCTCATTTCACACATCTCCCTCTTCTCTCCTCTCCCCCAGCCTTCAGGCACCCCTCTAAGACCCTTTGGGGCAATCCTGGCCCCTTTCGGATCCTTTCGAGGCCTTCCGAGCTCCCTTGTGGTGCTCCGAAGCCTCTCCGAGTGCTCCCGCGATGCTCCCGCGCTGCCCCGAGGCACTCTCGAGGTACTCTGAGGACCCTCGTGGTACTCTGAGGCCTTGCCTGGTCTTTCCCGAGGCGTCCCGGCTCTTTTCGAGTCAAACCGGCAACTCGGACGCACGCCAGAACTCTGCCCGAATGCAACCGACGATCCCGACGCACGCCGAACCTCTGCCCGAATCTAATTGACGATCCCTGTGATCCCAACGCACGTTGAAACTCTGCCCGAGTGCACACTTGACGATCCTAAGGCACGCCGAAACTCTGTCCGCAGACAACCGGCACATCCCGAAGTAATCCCGGTCCGTCCCAAAACAATATTCCATCCTCAAACACTATTCCCCCGCGGAAGACAGACACGAACCAACATTGGTAAGGCTTCCTTCCTACACTATTTCAATACATTTCAATAAAGCAGTGTACAATGTAGACATCCGATAAAGCATGCATTTTTAAAAGCACATACACACACACACACACACACAACAGTTAAAGAATATAAGGGGTACCGAAAGACTCGTTTTTACGAGGCGACTCGGTGAGCTCTAATATTCTAATATTCTCTTCCCGAGGAGTCATCTGACCTTCGAACCTAAAATCTCATCACACAAAAACAGTTTATTTTTAAACTGATGCCCTTTTCCAATGTTTTGGGCTTAATAAAAACGGTGTCGCGACTCTACAAAGCAAACACACAGCGAGACACCTCCAACGCAAACGGAATAGCTAGATGCCGGGGCGCGATCGCGCTGCCTTCGGATCCTGGCGACTCCCAAACGTGAACAAATGCGAGATGCCAGGGCTCCGCGCGCGAGCCGGATCCGGGCTATTTCACCTACCAGTAAACGGCGACCTACAGAGTCATTATTCGCCTGGAATTCTTTTCTTAATATGATTCCTACAAAACAGGAGTTATTTATGGACACGATATCTTATACAAATCTGATCCGTGATTATAGGGATTTCATACAATCCTACCACAATTACAACTCTGGAAAAGCCTATAAATACATCACAATTCCAACCGTTCAAAGGTAATTGCTATTTGTTATTCTGAATACATTGTTCTTTATAACTTATTAGCTCTCATACTCCATACTTACTCTCACGCCCGAGGGTCTTCGCCGAAGACCATTCCGGCTAGTCGTGGGTTCTGTGTTTTCAGGTCAAAAGCCACGTGATCAATCTTGCAGCTGGATGGAGATTGATTATAGGACGATTCTTGCATCATCAGTTTGGTTACATTGCCGGGAATCATTGCTTTTTGACCTCGAAATTTCTCTCAACCCATCATCATGGTGACTTCTGACGGTCATGTTTCCGACGCCTTGGATGAGCCCAACGAAGGAAACGTCGGCGCTAACACGGACGCCGGTGCTGGTAATCGCAATGTTAACATGCCTCCTCCTCCTTCTACCCTGCGTCAACCCAGGAGGGCAACACGTTCGAACAGCGTTTCTGAAGGAAGAGGCTTGCACGATGGTAGAAGGGAGAAAAGACCTTTGGTCGAACAAGGAGCACATCCCCCTCCAAAATGCCAATAAGCAAGGCGAATGGCTACAGGCGACAAACCAGGTCCCTCAACCAATCCCCTCAGTAGGAAGGAGATGATGCAGGAGCAGGCTAGACTTTTGGCGGAATTTTTGGATATGCCAGACTCGCCCGATCAGAATGATAGAAGGTCAGAAAGGGCAGCTCCCTCTCAAAATTCTCACAGGCATCATGACGAGAGTGCTAGGCAAAACGGGAGTGCTAGGCAGAATGGCGAGCAGCAAATCATGCCGCACATTCGCACCCACATACCGGTTCCACCTGACGACTTGCGAAGTCATCTCAACACGAATAGGGAGCAGGAGGCAGAGTCCAACTTGAGGTGACAAAGGGAAGTCAAAAGAAACATGCGTAGGTCGCCTGCCAGGATGGAGAGGTCTCATTCCCATCGCGAGGAAAATAGTCGCAGGTCGCCTAGTAGAGCTGAAAGGTCGCAATCTCATCGAGATAGGAATGGGCGCAGGTCGCCAACAAGAGGGATATGCGCAGGTCACCTGTAAACTCAGTAAGGTCGCCTTCTCATAGAGGTCGACGAGGTAGAGAGGTGACTCCCCCTAGAAGAGAACAGCATAGAGCCAACTCAAGAAGAGAGCCTCACCGGGATGAGCGAATGAGATCCAATAATGTCTCACCCTCAAGAAACGACAATCTAGATGCCAGGGAATGGTTGCAGTGGAAAAAGAGGTTAGAGCAATGGGAGGCCGACAGGAAGGAGGATACTGGAAAGGGCGAACAAAATGACTTTACTCTTCGCCCCTTGTCCAGAAAATTGCTCAACCGACGAACTCCTAAAGGCTTCAAGTTACCCGCTCTTGACAAATATTCGGGTGCGACCAATGCCTAGAACCATATGCAGCATTTGGAAGCTACCATGTGCTTCATCTCCACCGAGAATGATATGATGTGCAAGGCAATAACTAGCACCCTCACAGGGGCAGCACTGACCTAGTTTCGTGGTTTAGCACCGAGTTGTTTTACCACATGGGAGTACATGAGGAGGAAGTTCCTAGATCGCTTCTCGACAGCTGGAGCCCGAAAATTGACGATCACTGACTTGAACAATCTGACGCAAGGAAAGAATGAAAGCTCAATGAGCTACTATACCAAGTTCAAGGAGATGGTCGACTAAATTGAAGAGGACCTGACAGATAGGGAAGTGATAAGATGGACCCAGCAAAGAGCGGTGGTAACAATAAAAATGGGAAAAACAGGACTAGGGCGACTGAGAGAGTGCCCGACACATTTACCCCGTTGACAGTAAGTCGCACTGAAATCTTGAATACGGTCGAGCTAGGCCCACCTGCCCCAATGAACCCGGAAAGAAGTTCAGAAGGGATAACAGAAAATACTGTGATTATCACAAGGATGCGGGTCACACTACAAAAGACTGCATGAGTCTGAAACGTATCATTCAGAAGTGGGTCGACAGCGCGAAGCTCGACAGATATGTGAAAGGAGCCCAGCCTGGCGGAGGTGGGCGAGCTACTGGAGATATACCTGAACCAAGGCAACCTCGATTGAATTTGGGAGTGATCACTGAACAAGCAAGTAACAAGGCTTTGAAACACAAGATTTTTCAGCTCAACAAAGCCCCCCACATGCTACCTAGAAGCTACATAAGAGACGAGGTTATCAGTTTCTATCCGGATGAGCTAGCGACCAACGTGGCAGCCAGAGAGCAAGTTCTCGTTATCACAGGGTTGATTGATGGATGTACGATGAGCAGACTCTTGATAGACACGGGGGCCTGCAAAGATATCCTTTTCTACAATACATTCAAAAAATGGGACTTACAAAGGAGCAGTTGTCGCCCAAAGATGGTCGACTTGAAGGATTCACCAATCATAGGGTGCGGATCATTGTGCAATGTCTTAATCAAATGCCTAGTGGCATGATCAAAGCCGATGATCGTAAGCTATGTCCTCCATCACGATCTCGAATGAAACTATCCATGGAATCGTGCGCCGTGTGAAACCAATTCTCTTCAATCTCAAGATACCACCTAAATAACTATAACTGCGGCCAGAGAGTCAAATAGGTCGGGAAGAAAGAGTCTGAGGTTGGCTTGGACGACATACATCTTGGTTGGTGCCCATTTCTTTGAAATACCACTATAGTAATGCCAATAAAAATAGAAAATGAGAGGCCCAAAGTAATGAGAAAATGATTTGTCACTGTGATGGACGCTAGAGGACAGATCAAGCTGGACGTCGACATAGGTCAACATCCATTCAGGTTCACAACTAAGGTAACATTCATTGTTATTGATATAAATAGTGATTATGCTGCTATTTTGGGTATCCCTGGCCAGGTCGCACTTGGAATGGTGGCCTCTATCCCCCATCAGCGAGTTAAGTTCCCAACATTGGCCGGAGTAGGCTGCATGCAAAGTACAACTCGAGCTTACCTTGATCACGTCCTTCGAACAAGGAAGAAGAGGGAGCTAGAAGTTGATACTCCTGAGGGATATTGGAAGCTCTCAAAATATGTCACCACTACTTCACGACTATCTACTATCACCTGCGTGGATGAGGTGACCTATCACTCACATGACTATGTCATGACTGAGCCGACACGTCCCTCCCAAAACACCATGGTCGATTCGGATGCAGTTTTGGTCAACCAAGTCATCATGGGCGATCTACGCCTACAGATCGACCAAAACTCGGGGGCCACCAGCGATAAGATTGCAGCTGAGCTAGATGGCATGATTGTTGTAGAAACTCCCCACTTGGGGGCCGAAGAAAGAAAAAGGGTTCGTGAGATCATTATCGAGACCCTACAATTCATAGATGGTCCGGAGTTAGAAGCTGTGGACGAGCTGGAAGCAGTGGCGACTAATCCCTCCTATCCCGATCAAAAAATTCAAATTGGTAAGCAGTTGTCAGCCGAAGAAAGAGCAGAGATTGTCAAGCTACTGGAAGAAAGCAGTGATGTTTTGCTTGGCGTGTGGAAGATATGAAAGGAATCAAGGAGGATGTCGATGTTCACAGACTAGAAGTTAATCCGACCATGAAACATAAGGCACAAAGGCTGCGAAGTTTTGCTCGTGATAAAGAGGAGACGATCAAACTTGAGGTACAAAAACTTTTAAGTGCAGGTATCATCAAGGAGGCTACTCATACCACCTGTCTAGCAAATGTGGTGATGGTGAAGAAATCTAATGGCAAATGGTGTATGTGTGTCGACTTCACCAATCTGAATCTAGCCTGTCCAAAGGATAGCTACCCACTGCCCCGGATTGACAAGCTTGTAGATTCTATAACTGGGCATACTACATTGAGCTTCCTCGATGCCTATTCAGGCTACCATCAGATCAAGATGCACAAGGATGATATAGTAAAAACAGCCTTCCAAGCTGCTGGGGGTATCTACTGTTACAATATGATGCCATTCAGCTTGAAGAATGCAGGAGCGACCTACCAGAGGATGTTCAACAAAGTCTTTGCCTCCCAAATTAGATGAAACATGGAGGCCTACGTCGACGATATGGTCATCAAAACAAAGGCCATACATCACGAGGTTGACCTAAGGGAAATGTTCGCCAATTTGCGAGCAAACGACATGAATCTTAATCTGAGCAAGTGTGTGTTTAGAGTAGCTGCTGGAAAATTTCTTGGTTTTATGGTCTCACATCGAGGCAATGAAGTAAATACTGAGAAGTTCAAGGCTTTGGTCGACATGAAGGAGCCCATATGTATCAAGGAAATGCAGCAACTCAATGGTAGGGTGGCAGCCCTAGGTCGCTTTATTGCTAAGTAAGCAGAGAGGTCTCTCCCCTTCTTTAAATCTTTGAGGGGGACAAAAAATTTCGAGTGGACGGCCGAATGTTCTTCGTCGTTCCAGCAGCTCAAGGAGTATCTCACCTCTCCACCGTTATTAAGCAGCTCGGTCGTGGGGGAGACTTTGTTTATTTGTCTATTAGCGATCAAGTTGTGGCCGCTGTTCTAGTTCGAGAAGAAGGAGGGCTACAAAAGCCCGTGTATTATGTGAGCAAGGCCCTGTCTGATGTAGAGGGCAGGTATTATAATGCAGAAAAGGTGGCTTACGCTTTGGTTGTAGCATTGAGGAAACTGGGAGCTTATTTCTTAGCTCACCCCATTGTCATGCTAACCAATGCCCCTTTAAGGAAGATCTTACATAAGCCAGAAAGTTCAGGCCGATTGCTCAACTGGTCAATTGCTCTCACAGAATTCGACATTGAGTATCGGCCTCGAAAGGCATTGAAAGCTCAAGCTTTGGCAGACTTCTTGGTCGAGCTTACGTTCACCAAGGAAGATAGCAAAGTACGAGCTCAGAAGGAGAAAGAAAAGGGAAAGAAACCAGCAACTCAGGCCACCATAAGTTTGCCCGACGATTGCTGGAAAGTATACTCTGATGGGTCAGCAACAAAGAACGTTAGTGGAGCTGGAATTGTATTGGTCGAGCCAGAATCAGGGACAGTCTTTGGGAAGCATTGAGATTCAAATTTGAAGCATCTAACAACCAGGCCGAGTATGAAGCTTTGGTCGCAGCTATCGAATATGCAAAGTGTTTTGGGGCTACCAAGATCGTGGCTTACTGTGACTCGCAGTTGATAGTAAATCAAGTTAGAGGAGAGTATGAAGTCCTGAATCCCACCTTGGTCAAGTACTACGACCTGGTGAAGGAGCTGATCAAAGACTTGGAATTTTGGGAGATATAGAGGGTTGGTCGAGATGATAATGAATTGGCCAACCTACTCTCAACACTGTCTACATCGGACGAACAGCATGGGGAACCTATCTCTTACCTTGAACATCCATCTTATGAGAGGGTTCATATTCAAGGCCTGGAGGATACTACTAGAGATTGGGTCTACACTAAGTGTTGGATAGAGGAAATGCGAGCCTATTTAGAGACCGGCGAGTTACCTGATGACAAGAAAGCAGCTCAAGCGATCAAGAAAAAGGCTCTGAGGTACGTTATTCAAGGAAACACATTATTCAGGAGGTCCTTCACTAAGCCTTTATTGAGATGTGTCCATCCCCGAGAAATTACTCAGCTGATGTACGAGGTGCATAGTGGGGTTTGTGGCAGACACCCGGGGGCCAGAACTTTGGCTGACAAATTGATTACATTGGGCTATTATTGGCCGCACATGAAAGCGGACGCTCACGATTTTGTTCAGGGGTTGACCAGTGCCAAAGATTTGCCGACCTACCTCACTTGCCTACAACGGAGCAAACTCCAGTGGTCGCAACTTGGCCTTTCAATATATGGGGAGTCGATTTGATTGGTCCCTTCCCACCCGCCCAAGGAAATTGCAAGTATATGATCGTTGCTATTGATTACTTTATAAAGTGGGTCAAGGCCAAGGCGTTAGCCAGGATTACAGAAGAGAAAACCATCAACTTCATTCACGATTTCATTTGGTGTCGATTTGGGATTCCTCGAGCTATAGTGTCGGACAACGGGCTGCAGTTCTCCACTGCTTTCGAAGAAGAAATGAACCGAGTAGGAGTCAAGCATTGGAAATCTTCAGTCGCCTATCCTCAAGGTAACGGTAAGCTGAAGCAGCGAACAAGTTGGTCCTCTACGCACTCAAGACGGGTTTAGTTGGTCGACGAAGCAACTGGCTGGATGAACTTCCCATTGCTCTCTAGGTAGTCCGCAAAAAAACTCGGGGTCCCACGGGTGAAACCCCTTTTGCTCTTGCATATGGATCAGAGGCCATGGCACCGGCCGAGCTATAATTCCCTACAGCAAGGGTAGTTTTCTTTGATCAAGAGAAAACGACACCAACAGATTGATCGAACTGGATTTGCTCGACGAGAAACGAGATACAACCCAGTTACTGATGATCAACTATAAGTAGAAAACTAAGAATTACCACAATAAGAAAGTGAAGATAAGATCGTTCCAAGTAGGTGACCATGTGTTGAGAAAGATCAAGTCAACTGGAAGGAGAACTCAGATGAACAAGTTATCTCCCAACTGGAAAGGTCTATACATCGTTACTCGAGTTATTAAGGAAGGAACTTACATGATCGCCCATCTAGATTGTGAGGAGTTGAAGCACCCGTGGCATGCTAGGCACCTTATCAAATACTACTTCTAGTTCAGTCTTCTAGTTCAGCTTTCTAGTTCAGTTTTAGTTTAGTTTCTGTTTTAAATTTTGAGTTTAGTTTCAGTTCTAGCTCTCTGTTCTCCATGTAATCGTGCTACTACTTCAATAAAGTTGCGGTTCTATTCACCCAAAAATTGTGTTACATTTTTTGCGTCTATTCTAAACAGGCTCGATTCTTAATCAGTCTCGTTCATTTAACAAGTCTGACTCTTAGTCAACCTCGTTCTAACAGGCTCGACTCATAGTCAGCCTCGTTCCTTTAAAACAAGTCTGACTCTTAGTCGACTTCGTTCTAACAGGCTCGACTCATAGCCAGCCTCGTTCCTTTAAAACAAGTCCGACTCTTAGTCTACTTCGTTCTAACATGCTCGACTCATAGTCAGCCTCATTCCTTTAAAACAAGTCCGACTCTTAGTCGACTTCGTTCTAACAGGCTCCACTCATAGTCAGCCTCGTTCCTTTAAAACATGTTCGACTCTTAGTCGACTTCGTTCTAACGGGCTCGACTCATAGTCAGCCTCGTTCCTTTAAAACAAGTCCGACTCTTAGTCGACTTCGTTCTAACAGGCTCGACTCTTATTCAGCCTCGTTCCTCTAACAGGTCCGACTCTTAGTCGACCTCGTTCTAATAAGATTCGACTCTTAGTCAATCACATTATCAAATGAGCCAAGTATTAGGTCGACTTTATTTCTAAAAAATAGTCTGACCAAAGGCTCATAGAGATCTCATTCATTCTATCAAATCTAGTTCGACATACATTCATACGAAGATCAAAAGTAAAAGATTCAAGTATTAAAAGTCAACTACGATTAAAATGAAAGCAAGTCCCCCAAATCGGGCCAGGACTTAGACAAATAAAACATTACCAGTTAAGATGCCTCCCAAAAGCTGGGCCAAGGCATCAATACATAAAAGCAAGAATTGTTTTGGAACTTGTTTCAATACACAACCAATTAAAATGTTCAAGAAAAAGTCAAACAACTGGGTCGGTTCCAGTTGGATCGCTGGCAGAAGCTAGATCACCCAAATCTTTCTCTTGTTGTTGAAAATGGTTAAGCTTGCCAGATTCAAAAAAAGCGTACTTCGGGGTATCATCACCAAAGGCCGGCTCATCAGCATTCTCTAGCTCCTTGAGTATGGTGTTGAAGTTGACAGGTTCAACGGGAGGTGCGACCCAAGGCTCCGCCTCCATATCAGCATCCTCTTCTGCTAAGGCGGCCAAATCATTTTCATTTTACGAGACCAGAGAGTGGCCTTGATGAGCCGCCACATCATATTGCTCCTTTGATGCCCACTTAGCTAGCTGCTCAATGGGCGGATTAACGGAGGGGTCCACTAGAAAACGTCGAGCCATGTGACGCCGACCTACATCAAAGAAGTACCTTGCTTGCCCAGTGACAAAATTGTGGCAAGCATCGCTCTCCTTATAAGCTTCAATGGCAGCCTTGACGGCAGATTCCAACTTGGCTTGGGCCTCCTCTTCCCATTGTTGTCGAGCAGCCTTAAAATCGTCAGTCAGCTTAGCTAGTATGGCAGTGCTCTCTTCCAGCATCTTAATCGCCACCTCGAGATCTTGATCAACTTTCTCTTTACCCAGCTTGACTGTGACGAGCTCCTTCTGGACACCTCCAAGCTTGCCCCAGGCTTCTCCCTTGTCCTTCAGGGCATCATCTTTGACATGTTTGAGACTCTCATAAGCTGAGTCCAAGTCAGCATGCTTCTTCTCAAGATCAGCATATTTTTTCTCCAGTGTCCCCAGCTCGGCAGATTTGCGATCACACATGGTCATCGCGAGCTTCTCCTTCTTCTCAGATGCTTTCCAATAGCTCGTAGCCAGTTCAACCATGGCAAGAGCCTACAATAAGAAACCGAAGGATCAGATTGACCGAAACATGGCTAAGATGAAAATGAGAGCAAAAAGGAAGAACTGTGATTATGTGAAAATTTTAAAGTGTTACCTCGGAGTGGACCAGCCCCGACCTAGCTTTGAACATTTCAGCGGTCAAGCCCTTATCAGTAAACTTTCTAACCAGATCCTGATCAGCATCTCTTCTCACCACCACCTGGCCATATTCAAGCTCAGGATACTCCCTGCAAGAGCTATCTACCCCAGTGAGCAAATTAACAGTGCTCAGATTATCCACACGAGCCTGAACTAGCTCGGGATAAGAAACGTGGATAGTTAAGGGCTGGGAGCTGCTAACAGAGGCCTTCCCTTTTTCAGAGCTGGGATTGGGCTTGGACCTCTTTTTCGTGTTAAGGGGTTAGGCATCTTCTTCTTCCTCGTCGTCATCTAGATCGACCACAGGGGTTTTGGTCCTACCTTGGGAATCCTCTGGCATTGGTTCAGATGCTTGCCCCTCTACTTCTGCTCCAACTGTGTGGACCTCTTGGGCATCACCATCAATCTTCTCTACCTCCATCTCAGCATCATCCTCCTCTACGGGGATCAATTTATCCGTCTCTTAATCAACCAGCTTCAATAATTTTTGGCGATCTACAGCCTCTTTCATACGATTGGCTCGTGCATTGGCAGCCCCACAACTCCTCTTGCTCTTCTTCACATTGACAACACGTCCCATGTTAGCCTTTTGCTCAGGGGTAAGAACTGCACAAGACGAAAAACCAAGTGTTAGCTCAATATGGGTAAGACATCGATCGACGAGCAAAATATGTACGAGCAAAAGTTCTACATACGAGCAAAATATATACGAGCTAAAGTTCTACATGTGAGCAATTAATTAACGAGCTAGGAGACAAAAAGTAGGTAAACACTTACCCCCAAAGTGGTCCAAGTTCTCTCTGCAGTAACTAGGGGTCCTCTTACACTCATGGCACTGGCTCTCAAATCTGAATATGTCTCCCTCATGGGTAACCCAGTCGGGATATCTCAAGCACCTAACTACCAAGGGAACTACATCCCCCTTACCAACCATCATCTCAGCCTGGATATATTTATTTTTGAAGTTCCCCAAAACCTCCCAGCTAATGGGGCCCCTCTCAGCTACCTCGACTAATCTCTTATACAGATCGTCGCTCCAATCAGGTATCCAATAATCCTCCTCCTTTATCACATCAGACTCATCATCTGGCAACGGAAACTCCCATCCTCTCCTACTTTCAACTACAATAACATGAGCATTCCAGCCACTCACTTTGCTGGGGAGATTAACAAAGAGCTTTGGGGCATGAGACCTAGAAGAGGTTCTAATCCCCATATCTACCTTGTCTGTGGTGACTTTGAAAAACATCCTAAAAACGTGAAGGCATGGTTCAAAACCCAAAAACCTACACACCATTGCAAAACACACTAAAATCCTACAGGTGTTAGTCCCCAGTTGAAGAGGTAGGTCGTTCATACACTCAAGAAACTCATTGACAAATGGATCTAAGGGAAGGCTCAAGACGGCCTCAAATTGGCCATAGAAAAAAGTTACTCTAGTGGAATCAGTGGTGTAGGATGACCCAAACCGAGACATAAATTCCTTCTTGGTGTAGTGGGTCACCCCAAATTCCTTCCTGTCTACTTCACAGAAGTCATACACCATGGCCAGGCGAGAATCTGATTTCTTTTTCCCTCGAATTGGCTTAGGAGGTAAATATCCTCTCTCATTCCTCCCTTTGGCCACTGAGGAGTCAAATGCATCCACTATCCGTGGGCTGGAAGTAGTAGAAGCTGTAGCTCCCCCTTGAGCTGCCATATCTGAAGAAGAAGAAGAAGAAGAAGAAGAAGAAGAAGAAGAAGAAGAAGAAGAAGAAGAAGAAGAAGAAGAAGAAGAAGAAGAAGAAGAAGAAGAAACAGGGTAATCAGTCCTATGTCAGATACATGCGACCTACCTACAGACGACCAAGATTCCCCTAGAAACCCCTTTCTATTTCTAAGGAAGGAGGGCTTATTGGGATCCTTGACATAGAACAGAGTTAGTTGGTCGAGTAACTCGTGGAAAAGATGAAAAGACACAACAGTTGGGTCGTCTACTTCTAAATCTCCCAAGCTCTCTCCCACAGGCAAACCTAGTTCACTAACGGTTAAACCCCACCTCGTCAAAATAGAGGCACACTCAGCCAAGGACATCTCCTTCCACACTCCTCCTATGTGTTTACATATTCGATGATTAATGGAGCAGTACCCATACCAAACCCCAGGTTCGCAGCTAAAAGTCCTAGCCATGGCGAAAATTGAAGAAAAAGCTTGAAATACTCGAAAACAAATGGGAAAGCGAGGGACTCGAGGAATACCTAAAATTGATTTGAAGAAGAGAGTCGTAATGTAGAAAACGATGGCCGGGGTACACCAGAAATCAGAAATCTTGCTTTGCCTGTTGTAGTGGATATACGCCTGGAATTAGGAGGTTTGCAAAATCCAAAGAGGAAAAGGTTTTTTTCTTTTAAATACTTACTAGAAATAAAGGTAGGGGTTTTCATTAATCAATATTTAATGGCTCGGACGGTTTTCGAGGCAGCAATGATTACGGAAATACGGCGCTTCTACTGATCCATCCGTCCACAGTCAACGGTCAGGATTGAGCCACGTCGCTATGGTCGATCATCTGTCAAAGTTCGAGCATTTACCTACGATCTACTTGAACCTTCATCAAAAAATTGTATAACTTCCTGGTCGAAAAAATTCACCCAGAAAGTTGGGGGCCACTGAACGGAATAAAAGTGACGGACTAGGCCCAATGATCTAGCCCAATTATTTACATATTATTGCCACAACATTCTCAGTGGGCTAGGCCCAATCATTACCAAGCCCAAGGCTCATCGTCATTGATCAATCGACTTAGCTCATAGTCCGACCTACCTGGTCCCGACCTAGCTTTGTCCGAATACGATCTACATTTCATATACGGGCATGACCCGGCCTCAGCGTTTTGTCAGGTCGACCTATACCCAACAGGCGACCTCGACCTACCAGTAAACGGCAACCTACAGAGTCATTATACGCCTGCAATTCTTTTCTTAACAGGATTTCTACAAAACAGGAGTTATTTATGGACACGATATCTTATACAAATCTGATCCGTGTTTATAGGGATTTCATACAATCCTACCACAATTACAACTCTGGCAAAGCCTATAAATACATCACAACTCCAACCGTTCAAAGGTAATTGCTATTTGTTATTCTGAATACATTGTTCTTTATAACTTATCAGCTCTTATACTCCATACTTACTCTCATGTTCGAGGGTCTTCGCCGGAGACCATTTCGGCTAGTCGTGAGTTCTGTGTTTTCAGGCAAAAGCCAGGTGATCAGTTTTGCAGCTGGACGAAGATTGATTACAGCACGATTCTTGCAGCATCAGGGCCCTAATGGGCTTCTCGCAGGTTCCCTTTTCTCGCCTTCATACTAATAAAGTCGCTAAGTTTTGCACGCGGGGTCTTAGCCTGATGGTTAGAGTTCATGGCTTCCAACCTGGAGGTCATGGGTTCGATTCCCCCACCAGTGGTTAGAGGGAATGACATTGCCCTCCCTAGCATAGCTAGGCGCCTCTGTGAAGTGCATCAAGGGGGGAGCGGTGAAATGTGTTGATCCCCTTTAAAGAGAAAAAAAAAAAAAAAAGTCGCTAAGTTTTCTTTAATCTGTCTTTGGCCTATTTCCTGGTCCTTGATCCATTTTTAGTATGTTGGGCCCAATGAAAACTGTGTAGGCCCAAATTCATTTTTCACGATCACATCATTATGTATATATTCCATTGGAATAATTACAAACTTATGCAATGTACTATACCTTCAATTTCAATAAAAGTAGGTTACTATCTAATAACAAAATAATGTAATATACTTTCTACTTTTGTTATAAATAATGCAATTTGTTTGCATTATATGAGTCAAAATTGAAAAGTACGTTGAATAAAAGTAGTACGTAAATTACATTATTTATAACGAATTGATAAAGTAAATTTAATTAAGGTATCACTAGATAATATATTGTATTATTGTAAAAATCATAATAGTACGTTGAATATTTTGTTCATTCACCCATATTCCATTAGATGAGAAGGCATAGAGAGGAATAGACTATGGGATGGATGGATCGGTCTATCTTATCATCATGGATATTGTTGGGCCCTACATTTTTCAGTCAACATGTTTTACAACTTACGCCTAACAACTTGGTACTAACAACTTGAGTTGTTCTATTTACAACTTGGCCCTCTGCAGGTTGGGACGCAGTAACGCTTTTCCTATTTTATAGGACATGTGCCGGAGGAAATAAAGACCAGTTCAACAACGTTTCTTCAGCAATGGATCTTATCTTCTCCCTCAAACAATAAATGGCTAATATATCTCTATGTGATCAACCTCTTCCCCGATTTTATAGGCGCATAATCCTTCTTTGTTAATTATTTTTATTTTGAGGTATAAAAGGGAGAGATACACTGTATTTACACACACGTTCTTCACTAGCTTAAGCTCCCTTTTTCATACGCTCTTAGCATTGTAATCTCAAGAGAATTCCTAGTAAACTTTCGGTCAAGGCAGGAGCCAAATCCTCCCGGGGTTTTATGCCGGCGAACAAGTTGTTCAAGGGCTTTCCCTAGTCAACAAACATCTTGTGTCCATTTCTATTCAACTTGATAATCATTGTACCTAGATTCATATCACTTTAGTCATTTTTCTTCTCATCTAATTCGCTTGTTGAAATTTGACCAAAACAATTTGGCGCCGTCTGTGGGAAACTTTGATTATTTGCGTAGAAATGGTTAATCCCTCATCCAGCAGTCAGAGTCGGCCGTTTCCTATTTCCAATGCCCAAGGCAACCCTCCTCCAAGTGCAGAAGCTGTCAATTTGGAGATAATGTCCAACATGGCGGACATGTTGAAGAAAGTAGGCAATCGGTTGGATGCTCAGGAGCATACGAATACCATGATATTCAATGCCATTGATAGTCTGCGTAAAGGGAAGCAAGCTGAGACTCAAGTATCCACCCCGTTTTCACCTTTACTTCCTAGATCTTTGTTTGGTGCAGGTACAGGACCGAGCCATGTCGGAGATATCCCTATGTCCAACACCTTGCCAGCGGAGAACACGATTGTGACATCCATTCCAATCGAGCAACCAAGATTCGGCCTACCAGCTGGCCAACCTGCGCCATCATCTTGCTACACTTATGCTACACCCTCAATAGGGCAAACGGGAAGTTTCTTTAATACTTTCGATACTTTCGCACCTCAAGTTAATAATGCTCCTCTTTTCGCAGAGAACCAACTTGTTAAGGAAATGCAAACCATTAAGGAGTTGCTACGAAGCGTGCCTGGAGTCAACTTGTTGTATCACCAAGTCTCTCCAACTTGCTACAATGAGTCTCGTTTTGTGCCAGTAATAGCCAGTGTGGAGATCCCGAAGAAATTCTCAGTCCCTCATATGAAGAAGTATGATGGGAGCACCGATCCAAAGCGAGCATCCGTTCTTTGTATCAGGAATCAATGGATATCATAAGTATCCCTCCTATGTTTGAAGAAGCATGTTTTTGCAGGGGCTTTGGCTCTACTTTGTCAGGACCGGCCTTAAAATGGCTAACAGGACTCCCTCTAAACTCTATTTCATCTTATGCTCAACTTGTTAATATGTTCATTAACCAGTTTTCGTGCAATAGGGCATTTGACAAGTTGACTAGTGATCTCTATAGAATTGTGCAACAGCCTAACGAAAACCTTAAAGAGTATTTGCACAGGTTCAACAAGGAGGCAGTGACTATACCCAACTTGGATGTGTCCACCGCTACGGAGGCATTCCGTATAGGCTTGAAGAAGAGCTCATTGTTTTACAACGAGTTGGTGATGACCCCTGCGAAACAACTTGAAGAAATCAGAACCAGGGCCTTGCCTTACATCAGATTGGAGGAAGATAGCTTGGCGATGGGGAAGTCAACTGGGAGGGCTCCTACTCCTCTATTTGAGCCTTCTGACAGACGACCGGATTCCCATCACTATAAGTCCAACGGGGGCAAACCCCTGTTAAAAGCGAACCCTCTAGAATTCATGTTGTAGATGATGATCGGGAAGGTGACGATAATGATTATCCACAAATTTCTGAATATTGCTTTTCTGTGGACATTGCGGGAATCTTGTGCGCCATGGGAAATCTTGGAGATAAAGCAAGATGGCCCAAGAAGAATGACCGATCAACAACTTGGAAGGACAAGTCCAAGTGGTGCGCATTTCATGAAGATTTTGGGCACACCACCGAGAAGCTGTTTCGCCGAGGAAGGAGATTGCTCATTTATTGTCCAAGGGTCTTCTCAAGGATTTGTTGGGCAAGAAGAGGGTCGAGTGAATCCAAAGAACACGATTCGGGAGCGATCTAGACCCGAGAAAGTTGCACCCCCTCCAGCCACCAAGGTAGTGAATGTTATCTCAGGTGGGTCTCATATTTGCGGCACAACTTACTCTGCCGCCAAGCGTCATGCCAAAAGCTCTAAGGAAGATCAATCAGAATTGCCTTCAAGGCGTCGTGACTTCACAGATGGTCATGTTATTTCCTTTGAAGATGAAGATAAGGATAACACGTTGGACCCTCATCATGATGGTCTAGTTGTTCAGGTGCAGATTGCTAATTGTGTGGTCAAGCGGATTCTGATCGATGGTGGCAGTTCGGTCAACATCATCTTCACTCATGCTCTTGAAGATATGGGCATCCCTCTGTCCGAAGTAGTGAAGAATTCATCCGTACTGGTAGGGTTCAGTGGTGAGGTGAAGCAAACAGTCGGAGAGATCAAGTTGCCCATCTACCTGGAGGGTATGAATTCCATGGAAAGGTTTTGTGTGATTGAGTGCTCTTCCTCGTACAATGTTATATTGGGAAGGCCTTGGATCCACAACATGAAGGCCGTGCCATCGACTTACCATCAATGCGTCAAGTTTCCAACACCTTGGGGTGTTGCCAAGTTGAAGGGAAACCAGCAAGTCTCTAAAGAATGCTACAAGATCAACATGAAAGCAAGCTCGACCCCTCGGCAAGCATAGCAATTAAAGAAAAAGGCCCAGGACATTCTTGAAGCAGTGGAGCACGATACAAAAAGCGTTCCTGTTGATGCATCAAATCCTGAGGCCCAAGTGCAAGTTGGGATAGACCTACCGTCCGAAATCGAAAAGGAATTGATCGAGTTCCTGAAAAGCCAGAAATGCTGTTTCGCTTGGAAACATGAAGACATGACAGGGATAAGCAAGGATATTATTACTCACAAGTTGAACATCGATCCGACCATCCGTCCTGTCCGTCAAAAAAGAAGGAAGTTTGCCCAGGAGCGGAACCAGATCATAAAGGATGAAGTTGAGAGGCTTCTGAAGTCCAAGATGATCAGAGAAGTTCAGTACCCAAGGTGGTTGGCTAACGTTGTAGTGGTGGAGAAGAAGAATGGCAAGTGGCGAGTATGCGTGGACTTCACCGACTTGAACAAGGCCTGTCCGAAGGATCCATTCCCTCTCCCTCATATTGATTCTCTAGTTGATGAGACAGCCGGCCACGACATCTTGACATTCATGGATGCATCTTTCGGGTATCAACAAATTCAAATGGAGCCTTCAGACCAAGAAGATACAGCATTCATGACTCCAGAAGGTATATATTGTTATATTTCTATGCCCTTTGGTCTTAAAAATGCAGGGGCAACCTATCAAAGGTTAGTGAACAAAATGTTCAAAGACCAACTTGGCAAGACGATGGAGGTCTACATAGACGACATGGTAGTAAAGTCCAAGCGTATTGAAGATCATGTGGCGCACCTTGCTGAGGCATTCAACATCTTGAAGGCCTTCAACATGAAGCTCAATCCAGCGAAGTGTAACTTTGGTGTTAGAGCAGGTAAATTCTTGGGATATATGGTGACCAAGAGGGGAATCGAAGCAAGTCCCGAACAAATCAAAGCCATTCTCAACTTGGAATCCCCTAAGAACATTAAAGACGTACAAAGGTTAACAGGTAGAGTAGCTGCTTTGAATAGATTTATATCCAAATCGTCTGATAAGTGCAGGTTATTCTACGAGGTATTAAGAAAAAACAAACTTTTTCAATGGACTGACCAACATGAAGCAGCCTTCAAACAACTTAAAGAATACTTGATGACGTCACCCCTACTTGCCAAACCCGAACATGGTGAGCATCTTTATTTATATTTAGCTGTATCTGAAAGTGCTGTTAGTGCAGTATTGGTGAAGGAAATCCAAGGTGAACAACATCCCGTTTACTATGTAAGTAAGTCTTTATTAGATCTTTGAAACAAGGTACTCTCATCTTGAAAAATTAATATTAGCCTTAACTACTGTCGCTACCAAATTACGTCATTATTTTGAAACACATTCCATAACCGTTAGAACTAATTATCCTATGAGAAATGTGTTGAGAACCCCAGAGTTGTCGGGCGGAGTTGGCCAAGTGGTCGATCAAGTTGAGCACGTATGATATTTCATACGAGCCGAGAAACGACCATCAAATCGCAGGCCCTAGCCGATTTCGTAGGCGACTTCGGTCCAAGTTTGCAGCTGAGGTAGAACTGGAAGTGCAACAACTTGAAGGTAAAACTATTCCTCGATTTTGGACATTGTTTACAGATGGAGCCTCAAATTCCAAAGGGATTGACTTGGGAATAGTCCTAAAATCCCCTCAAGGTGATATCATACCTCAAGCTGTATCTTGTGAATTCAGTGCAACAAATAATGAAGGCGAGTATGAAGCCCTAATCATGGGTTTAACTACAGCTTTGAATCTGAATATTACACATTTAAATGTATTTGTTGACTCTCAATTGCTAGCTAACCACTTTAATGGCAGTTATATGGCGAAACATTCCAAGATGACTTTGTACCTCCAACATGTTAAGGCTTTAGCTTCGAAATTTCTATCATTCTCTTTGGAACAGGTCCCTAGAGAAGAGAACACAGAAGCAGACGCCTTGGCTAACTTGGGTTCAACTTGCAAATCAATGTTGCATTCTAGTATACCAATTATTTATGTTAAGTACCCGGCAATAGACCAAGTTGAAGAAATTCAAGTGGTTACGCCACCTACTGGGGCACCAGATGCTAAACCTTCTTGGACCCAACCTGTAATTGAGTTTCTTCAACTTGGAACTATTCCACCTGATGTTAAGAATGTTAGATCTTTTAAGATTCGTACTTCGACTTTCGTTTTGATAGATAATGTGCTGTTTAAGAAGTCTTTTGCAGGACACTATTTGAGATGTGTCGATAATGATCAAGTTGAAGTGGTGCTTAAAGAAATCCATGAAGAAATATGTGGAAACCATTCTGGAGGAAAGGCATTAGCATCCAAGGCCCTCAAGACGGGATACTATTGGCCAACCATGCGTCGAGATGCCATGAGCTACGTACAAAAGTGTGATGCCTGCCAAAGACACAGCAACATCTTGCATCAACCTGCCGAGCCTCTACATCCTATAGTCTCATCTTGGCCTTTCATGCAGTGGGGCATGGATATTGTAGGCAAGTTGCCTAAAGCTCCCGGAGGCAAAGTGTTCATGTTGGCTCTAACCGATTATTTCTCAAAATGGATCGAGGCAGAAGCTTATGTACAAGTAAGAGATAAAGAGGTAATTTCATTTTTAAAGAAAAATATCATTAGCAGGTTTGGTGTACCATCGGAGATTGTATGTGACAACGGGTCACAGTTCATAAGTAAGAAGACCAGGGATTTTTGTACTCATTTGGGGCATCAAGTTAGTCATGTCGACACCTGTCCACCCTCAAGCCAATGGCCAGGCTGAGTCAAGCAACAAGTTGATCATCAACAACTTGAAAAAGCGTCTAGATCAAAAGAAGGGAAAGTGGGTTGAAGAATTACCACTTGTGCTATGGGCAGATAGAACTACTTCTAAAGGAGCCACAGGTAGAACTCCCTATTCTTTAGTATACGGAGCTGAAGCTGTAATTCCAGTTGAAGCGACAGTCCCCACAGCAAGGTATGGCTTATTAACTCAAGATGAAAATAACCTCTTGCTAACTCAAGATTTAGATACAATTGATGAGATCAGGGATTTAGCCAAGATAAGGATGGCGGCTTATCGGCGGCGAATTGCTAGGTCTTACAACAAGAATGTCGTAGTTAGAAGGTTCCGGGTTGGTGATTTAGTTTTAAGGAAAGTATTTCAAAATACAAGAGAATTGAATGCGGAGTAAGGTGGCTCCCAAGTGGGAAGGCCCATATCTCATCGATGCCGAAGCTGGCAAAGGTGCATACTGGTTGTCAACCCCAATTGGAGACAGAATCCCTAGAAGTTGGAACGCTATCCACTTGAAACTTTATTTCATGTAAGTCCGGTTATTTATAACTAGACTCCACAGGTACGGTTTAAATTTATGTCGAGTTCAATTACGCATTTCAATTTTTTACTCTTATTAAAACATTACTGACTTGAGCGTCGGAGGGGCGTTAGCTATGCTAACGCCCAACCCTAACATGAATTTGTTTTGCGAGGTGCAACTTGAGCAAATGGAGTAGGCTCAACATGTTGACACGCCAGTGCGGGCGATACTTGTTGAGACCTGGGTGGAACAGGACAAACATGTTGACACGCCAGCACGGGCGATACATGTTTGAGCCTGAGAGGAGGACAAAGGTCAAGCATGTTGACACGCCAAGCATGCGGGCGATACATGTTTGAACCTGAGGAAGAAAATTTCAACATGTTGACACGCCAGTACGGCTGATACATGTTGGAATTCTAGCTGGAGAGGGATAGAACTTGTTGACACGCCAGGACGGCTGATACTTGTTCTATCTCTTCAAACGAATTACCTCTGATCAAAGGTACTTATGGTTAAAAGATATTCATCTTTTCTTACGAATTAAGGTTTTGACACCTTCGCCTGGGCGCACGTTTTCACACTTCTTCAAGTTGTGAACTATTGGTTGTAACATTTTCATGTTACCTACGGTTTATAACATTTACATGTTATCTAAAGAACAAACAAGCGTCTCTCAGAGACATAAGATACTTTGCTAAAAAACCATTAAGTATTTTCCAAAAGATTTTTTGCAAACTAAAGGACAAGTTGGATAAGCCAACAAGTCCCTAAAAACCTAAAAAAGCTTGGAGTACTAGACCAACCTAGTACCCCCAAATAAATTGTCTCGGCTCTTATGAGCCATTACAAACTAAAAAACCTTGTTTTTGGGGACACTCCCCCCATTTGTTGTACCAACAGAGGTACACAAACAAACCAAAAATTGTTTTTTCATCCAAAAATACCCAAAAACTTTAAAATGTGTTTCAAACTTAGTGGCCTGCTGCCGCCGGTGTTGTGTTTTCCCCTTGGTCGTTGGGTGTAACCATAATGGTGTTCAGATCCTTGTTGGCATCATCAACTAGGGCTTCCAAGGCCGCGGAGTTCACTTCTTCTGCATCCGCTGGCTCCCCAATATGGTCCCCCAAAACTTTTCTCTCGTCCTCCAGGTTCCAAGTTATGGCTTGCCCATTTTTATATTCTTCAATCATCTGAATTCGAGCCTCTAACAAAGTCTTGGTGGCATGAAATTTAAAGTTTCCCTCCGCAGCCGCAAGTTCTTTCATGTGAGCCTTGTTCTCAGCCCTGATGGCTTCCACTTCTTTTTCTAAGCGTTCAAAATCCTTCCTCAAACCTTCCATTTCACCAGCGTGCTTGTTTGCTTCCTTCTTCCACTTCTCCACTTCCTTGGCACTTTTTGTGGCCTCCTTCTTCGATTCTGCAACCTCATGACTGAGCCTAGCCGCCTTGATCTTCAATGCATCAATGTGGGCCACAATAGGGATCATAATTTCCTGCATAAAAGGAAGCATTAATATTCTATCAAACTCCTTGAAAAAACTCAAAGGTCCCTTCATCTTTACCTTCTCAACAACAGCTCTGAACTTTTCTCCTAACTTTCCCATATCCATGTCACCACTTGTATCTGTGGCTTCAGCATCCACTAGCTTTCTCTTCTTCGCATCCCCCTTCTTCTTGGATGCAATCATATCGGAGCTAGCCACAACAGACACTGGGGTGGGGGGTTTACTGTCTTGCCTTGCTAAACTCTTTGCTCTAGCCGCAGCAAGTAGGCCAGCAGCACTAACGGTGTCCTTAGAGAAGGTGGCTGCAAAAAGGTTGAAAAGTTAGAACGAAACAAAGGAATTAGAACAAGTTGGAGATAGGCAAAGATTTCAGGTATTTAATTAACCTGTAGACATTTGGATGGGCTCAGATAAAGTTTCTTCAAGATTTGTTTCTTGGGCTTCTTCAGGACCAACTTCCTCGTCTTGATCTGCAACAAATTGAACTGGTAGTACCTTAAAAGTTCTCACTAACAGGTCCAAATCATAAATCTTGCTCACATTCTCCTCCGTGTTGTCCTTAAAAGGAAAGAGCACATCCAATTTCGCAACTAAGCCAAAGAGAAAATTGGAGAATTAGTTACATGAGTTATTAGGGAGAATTATTAGAATTAGAAAAATTGCCTATACTACCTTGGGACCTCCATTTGAAGTTGGCACCCTCATCCTTCACCAGGGTGCTCTTCTTGGCGAAAAAGAATTTGTTCTTCCACCCTCTATCGGCGGTATCAACATTGTCATTTAGAAAGGACATCCTACCAGCTCTAACCCTAAAGCCATACCTCCCTAAACCAAAACTCCTAATTTCATTTGTGAGAGCGAATTCCTCTAAACCTATTTCCAACTCTGTTTCTGCATTTAACCTTACGAGGGTTTGTAGGCTTCTCCAACCTTGGGGCATAAGTTGGGCATAGTTAAGTTTGGTAGCAGCAAAGAACTTGGTGATTAAGATCGGGAAGGGGAATTTCAAACCAATAGTGAAGGGGTATTCGGGAAAACATACCCATTCAGGGGAATAACATTCTGGGGTTAGGTCAAGGTGGGTAAAAAACTCAGTTTCATATGCCATGGCATGATTCTTCTTGATGATTTTTAAATTGGTAGCGGGGATTCTACACTTCTCTTTTTCAGGGTTCTTCAACATGTTTTGGGTGAGAAAACCCGCGGGCAAACCCTTTCCACTCTCGATTAAAGTCACCGCCTTTCTCTTCCGCATTTTTTCAAACTTAAACAGAAAATCAGAGATGGAATTGAAAAGAAAACAAGAAACTCACCGTCAATCTCTACTTGATTTTCCTCTCCAAACCGTCTTCTCTGGTTCCTCTTCTCGAAATCTTTGTGAAAGTTACGTTTTGAAAAAGAGAGTTGGAACAGGAGTCTGTGTATTTATGGAGGTTGAGAGTGGTTGGGACTATAAAACAAATAAACCTTTTTGCCTTGGGAAAACTACTTAACCGTCCCATCGCGTCCCTTTTAACCCATCGTTCTTTTCTTATTTTGGCAAACTTTTTGAATTCTTTTGTTTCCTTCTATTCTTCATTTTAAAATTCAAAAAGTTTGGGGGCAATTGTTGGGCCCTACATTTTTCAGTCAACATGTTTTACAACTTATGCCTAACAACTTGGTACTAACAACTTGAGTTGTTCTATTTACAACTTGGCCCTCTACAGGTTGGGACGCAGTAACGCTTTTCCTATTTTATAGGACATGTGCCGGAGGAAATAAAGACCAGTTCAACAACGTTTCTTCAGCAATGGATCTTATCTTCTCCCTCAAACAATAAATGGCGAATATATCTCTATGTGATCAACCTCTTCCCCGATTTTATAGGCGCATAATCCTTCTTTGTTAATTAGTTTTATTTTGAGGTATAAAAGGGAGAGATACACTGTATTTACACACACGTTCTTCACTAGCTTAAGCTCCCTTTTTCATACGCTCTTAGCATTGTAATCTCAAGAGAATTTCTAGTAAACTTTCGGTCAAGGCATGAGCCAAATCCTCCCGGGGTTTTATGCCGGCGAACAAGTTGTTCAAGGGCTTTCCCTAGTCAACAAACATCTTGTGTCCATTTCTATTCAACTTGATAATCATTGTACCTAGATTCATATCACTTTAGTCATTTTTCTTCTCATCTAATTCGCTTGTTGAAATTTGACCAAAACAGATATGAAGAAAATATTGAAATGAAATGTTTGGCCAAATGTGAGAACGTGTGTGCGTGAGGGAATGACCTTATATGGATATATGAAACTGCCCAGTCCTTTTATGCAATTATGCTCATAAAGGCCCAAAGGGGAAGTGACATAGAATAAAATTTTTTAAGAACAATTAATTTTATAAAATTTGAAGGTTGTTATTGCACGTTAAAAATACCATCAATGATACATTTAAATTTCTTAATATTATAATAAATATTTAAAAATATATGAATAGAATTAAATTATAGTGATCATAAAATTAAAATATGATACTCTCTCTGTTTCAATGTAAAGTTCTTAGTTTCCGTTTTAGTTTGTAACAGTTTAAATTATTATTTTGCTATACTTTATAAATAATAAAGTATAAATAGTATTTTGGACTATATTATTTTCATAAAGTTTATATTCTTACAAGAAAAATATTTATCTATGTATTTTATAAAGCGAAAAACTTGTAAAAAACGAGTTTTTTGTTAAGCTTAACAAAAAACGTGCTTTTAGAACCCGTCGACTCTCACACACTTTCTCTCACCTATCTCTCTCTAAACGTAAACGGAGACCTCGCCCATTATCTCTCAAGTCGTCTTCCTCACCAAGCTCTCTCTCTCAAAAATCCATTCACCGGCGACCTCAATCACCTCTCAACCAACAGCAACCCTATTTCCCTCTCTAAATCGCCTCCTCCCCAGTTGTCTCTCCCGAATCCCTTCCTCACCATTTCTCTGTGCATCGAAACAACGCCCTAATCCCTTCTCTACAATCGCCCATCACCAAGCTTCCAGACCTATCTCTCTGTACACCCAATCAACGACCCAAGTCACCAATCGCCCTCTCCCTAGCTCTCCCTAATCGTCTTCCTCACCAATCCATTCGCCGGCAACTCAACACTAAACCAGAATCGCCTTCCCCACCGTTCCCCTTCTCCGGCGACGACCTTACTCCTCAACAACAACCGCTGCATCACCGATTCTCTCCCTCTCTTCAACCGTCGACAATTTCTCCTCTATTCCAGATCCAAGTCCGTTCAACACACCTACACACACTTGGGAATTTTTTGTTGGGTAGTTTTGTCAAACTGGGGAATCTGGTGGATGCGTGGTGTGTGCCAGTGCTAGGGATTTGATGTGCCAGTGCTAGTGTAAACTAATGTCAGTGTATGTGTTTTTGAGTGTCAGTTCATGTGTTTTGAGGGTCAGTGCATGTTTTTGAGTGCCAGCAAAAAAGAGTACCAATGCATGTGTTTTGGAGTGCCAGTGCATGTGTTTATGAGTGCTAGCAAAAAGAATATCAGTGTTTGGTGTAAAAAAAAGTGCCAGCATATGTACACTGACACTTATCGATACTACAACGAGCACTATTATAAGTGCCAGTATCAATGTTAAAAAGTGTCAGTGTAATGACTGGCAATTATTAACACTATCACTGACACTTTTAATAACTGCCAGTATCAATGTAAAAAAGTGCCAGTGTACTCACTGACAATTTTTAAGATTAACACTGGCACTTGAGTAAAGTGTCAGTTTCATGTTTATAAAACGCCAGTATGAAATTACTGGTCATTTGTAATATTAACACTGACATTTATCATGGTTGCCAGTAATTACGAAAATGCCACCGTTTGTTTTGAATAATAATGTTCAGTGCTTTGGAAAAACACAATTTTTCTTATCTTAAAAAAAAAACTAATTTTTTATAAGACCAACTCTTTTATAAATATTATTTTAAATAATTATATCCTCAATTCACTTAATTGTTGATACATTTTGTATTGATTTTTAATAAGCTTGAAAAGTCAAATTAAAAACCTTTAACCAATACAAATGGAATTTATATAAAATTTTCTCTAAACGTGATGGAGTACAAATTAAATTAATTTAAGCTTTAATAGGATTTGACACCTACTTTCCAACAGATTTTTTTAATTAATGCTCGGAATGGATTTTGTGATTGTAGTGTTACGACTAGTAATTTTCAAAACCATCCCTTTCCTCCTTTTTGTTTAAGATGCGGATGTATACCATCATTATAGTACAAATATGATCATTTGAAATTTATATATTTCCTCATTATAGGTCTGGATCCATCTTGATCATTTGAAATTTATATATTTTCAACTGATTTTTTTAATTAATGCGGATGTATACCATCATTATAGGTCTGGATCCATCTTGATCGAGCCAAAACTGTATTCGGGTCAATCTAGCCCCAATTAACAGAACAATAAACTAAGTAGGGGATTTATCGGCAAATGCCCTATAGCCTGATAGTAAGAATAAGTTTGAGAGAAAATAAGAAATAAATAAGGGAAAATGATTAAGGAATATAATATACCTGATTTAGGAGCTATTATCTATTATTTAGTGAATTTTATTTGCAAGACATGGTTTATACAATGCATATGAAAATGACTTAACTGTCCTTGTATATAAAGTAAAATCCTTTCAATTTCTCTCATTCCCTCACACACATTCTTGAGATCCCCTCTCTCTCTCTCTCTCTAAAACAAAAGAAGAACTCTCTGCCACCATCACCCTTCGCCACCACCATTAACCTCCGCCTCCACCGCCTCAGAAACACCACTGTCTCTTCCACCACCACCACTATGTCTCTCATCTCTTGCTTTTCTTCTCCAATATTGCCCATGCCCACCGTCTCCCCTTCTCTCTCTCTCTCTCTCTCTCTCTCTCTCTCTCTCTCTCTCTCTCTCTCTCTCTCTCTCTCTCTCTCTCTCTCTCTCTCTCTCTCTCTCTCTCTCTCTCTTCTATTCAGTGTGTGTGTGTGTCTTTGAGTTTGAATGCACAAATTCGCGTGTTTGGGTTTAGATCTAGCAATTATAGTCTAGATCTAGGTCAAGTTGTGTGTGTTTTTTTTGTTTTTTTTTCAGATTTGGGTTTAATTTTATCACATCTAGATGTATTGGTGCTTTTGTGTTGTGTGAGGATGTGAGTTTTTTTTAGATCTGTGTCAATGTGCTTGTGTAGATGAAAATGCAGGATTTAAAATCTGGAAGTAAGAGGCGGTGACAACAGAAATGGTGACAGTGGTGGACGGTGGGTGGTGAACGGTGGGTGATGAACGGTGAATGGTGGTGAGTGGGTGGTAGGCAGTGTGGGACATGTATAATGGTGATAAACTAGATAGTTTGTGGGAATGTCTTTTGATAATAATTAGGGATTAATAATAATAAAAAAATTAATTATCCTTAAACATTTCGTGTGATAATACACGAAATGTTGAATGACATTTCGTGTAAAATCATACGAAACATTTCTTAACATTTCGTGTATATTCATACGAAATCTAAAGGAAAATTTCTCCTATGGATTTCGTGTGAATATACACGAAATAATTGTTAATATTTCGTGTAAATCTAAACGAAATAACTCAATACATTTCGTGTATTTTCATACGAAACATATCTGACAACGTCGTGTATAATCACATGAAACGTCCGTGTACGGGTGAGGACAGTTTTGTCAATTGTCCGTGTCTTGCAAATATCATGCCTTGCAAATAACCACGCCCTATTTATAGATATGTTGTGGAGTAATCATCAAAAATAGGGATTTATTAGCTGAATTGTATTAAAAAAGTAAATCTTATTTACTCTCTCTGTTCCACTTCAATTGATACTTATTTCCTTTTTGATCCGTCCCACTTCAATTGATACTTTCCAAAATGGAAAGAAATCTTCACTATTTATCCCACTCATTCTCTCTCCTATTTTACTTTTTCACTCACAACATTCTCTCTCCTAACTATTCCTCTCACTCATTTTCTCTCCTATTTAATTTTTCATATTCACAACATTTAACTTTTTCTCTTTTTTACATCACTTTTCCTTAATTTTCACACCCAAAAAGTTGGTCTCTATTGAAGTGGAACGGAGGGAGTATATAGGATTGGATGACGGAAAGGACTAGAATCATTGTTGTAATAAGATTGTCTGAACAGAATTCTGCTCGATCAATTAGAACCCGGCTTGGCTTAAATGAGTAGTAAGGTTCCCTGGTCTCCAATTCCCTGATTGAGAAATGCAAAGGCTCCTTTCATTAACCGAGCCCGTGCTTGGTTAAACCGACGAGCTTAGAGTGGGGAAATGGGCTTAACATGTCAATCAAGTGTCCGTATGGCAACCGGAGGGAGACGAGCCCACTCTCGGTATGAATGGGGTCTTGGGCTCCCGTGGTATTATGACCCGAACAAATAATTGGGTTATTCCGATTACACTTATTAACTTAAATTTATTTTAAAATTTACAAATAATCGCATTGCAATGTTACTGTAGTAAAATCAACATATAACTATAAAGAAGTAAAGACGTTAAACTGTTTTTCTTTAAAAAAGACATTATTTTGCTCAATAATAAATAAAATAAAAATATTCACTAAAAATAGATACTCCCTCCGTCCCAACAATTGCTTCACCATTTTTCTTGGGCACGGGAATTATGGTAATGGGAGGGAAAAAAAATGTTGTGAGTGTAATTTGAAAATAGTAGAGAGAATTAGTGGAGGGAATAATAAATTATAATGGTGTTGTGAGTATTAAAATAATGTAGGAGAGAGAATGAGTGGAGGAAATAATAATATTTTATGTCCAAAAAAGGAAAGGTGAAGCTTCTAACGGGACGCCCTTTTGGGTAATTGGTGAAGCTTTTATTGGGACGGAGGGAGTATGTCAAATACAATACTTCTTGCGAGGTGAAATAATATTTTATACAAATATTATATGTGTATGATGTTGTGTAGCAAATGGGCACAAATAATATTGAACTAAGTGAGCGCAAAAGGTGTTTCTCCGGCCGGTCCACGCTTGATTGTACAAACTGTGCATAACGTTGCTGACAACTCATCTACTCATCTCCCCGCTCTGCCATCTAGGTTTCTTTTCAAGGCATGGAGCACTAATTTGTTTGTTCGTTTCCCTGTGGTCGTAACACCGACGATTGCAGTGTTTTACTCCCAATCTGTTACCCTCGTTAGTAAAGGTATCCGAAAACTCAAGCCCGTGGTCGGAGACTATCACTCGTGGAATTCCAAATTCTCACCAGATGAAATCGTGAACAAAATTGATTACATTCTCCTGAGTGATGTTAACTAACGGTTTGACCTCAATTCACTTTGTGAAGTAGTCTACAACGACAACAGCATACTTGGAATTTCCCTAGGCGGCATGGAAAGGGCCAACAAGATCAATTACCTACATATCGAATGGCCAACAAGCTACTACAGGTTTCAGCTCGATTGACGGTATTAGAGGTAGGTCTACATACCTTTGGCACTTGTCGCATTTCTTTACATACTTGAGTGCATCATGTCTCAAGCTCGGCCAATATTACCCCATGGTTATTATCTTATCTACCCGAGTTCGAGCTCTCGGATGTTCTCCACACACTCGATTCGGTCGAGAGGAATGCATCTGAGTAAAGGTTTTGTGATCGGTCATCTAAATAGGACTCCCACCATGATGGTGAATCTTGCTGCTTTTTTCTTGATCGCTTTTGCCTCGTTTTCATCTTCTTGGAGGATCACTCTCTCTCTCTCTCTCTCTCTCTATATATATACATATATATATGTATATATATATACATATATATATGTATATATATATATACATATATATATGTATATATATATACATATATACATATATATATATACATATATATACATGTATATATATACATATATATATATACATATATATATACGTATATATATACATATATATATACGTATATATATACATATATATATATACGTATATATATACATATATATATACGTATATATATACATATATATATATACGTATATATATACATATATATATATACATATATATATACATATATATATATATATATATATATATATATATATAATCCTTCATGTCATCGACCCAGCTTCTGCTCGATGACTCAACAATCTCCATTATCTAAGGTCGGTAGATAGCGGGCTCTTCCAATAACTCAATCCGTTTACCTTGATCAAGATCTTCTACATCGACCATGGCCATCTTGGAGAGAAGATCTGCTCGTCTGCTGTCCAAGCGTCATATCTACATGATAACCCAGTATTCCAAACCTTGCATCAAATTCTTCACCATTTCATAGTAGCGAGCGGTCACGGGGTAAACAACTCCATATTCCCCCTATTTGATTCACAACAAGGCTGAGAGTCGATGTTATTCGCCAATTTTCAGATTTCCTTTGAGCGTACAAGCTCTATCCCTGTGATCAGCGCCTCGTACTCTGGTTGATTATTAGAAGCAGGGAATGTAAATCAGACCACCTTCTCCACGACTTATTTTCCCTCATGTGAGATCAAAAGGATGCCTGCTCCACTTATGCTCTTGGTCGCTGACCCGTCAGTATAAAGCTTCCAACAATGGGTGGGGAGTGTTGGTGGTTTTACTTATTCCTTCTCGGTCGGTTCTTGCACAGGCTGCTCGATGGTGAAAGTCGTCTCTACGAGAAAATTGACCAATATTTGAGCCTGCAGTGTTTTCCTCAGTTGATAGGTGATGTCGAATTCAGTGAGCTCAACTGAGTAGGCGGCTCGAATTCTCTGGTCGGTGCAAAATCTTCCGGAGTGGGGTATTAGTGTAGACAACGATAGGGTGGACATAGAAACACTCACGTAGTTTTCGAGCAGCGACGACCAACAAGTAGGCTAGCTTTTCTGCATTGAAATATCTCCCTTCCACGTCATTGAGAGCCTTGTTAACATAGAAAACTAGCTTTTGCATTCCTTCCTCCTCCCTTACGAGGACTGAGGCTTCCGTCATGTCGACATCGAAAGGTATACATAGAGCATTTCTCTATGGATTTGGCAATGAATTGACAAAGCGCGCATGCTTGTCCGTTTAACCTTTTAAACTCCTTAATGTCGGTCGACTCCTTCATGTTGATCAAAGCAGCTATCTTCTCGGGGTTAGCTTCTATCCCTCAACATGACACTATAAAGCTGAGGAATTTTCCCGCTGTTATGCCGAACACGCACTTGCTTGGGTTTAATTTCAGATGATTGTGCCTCAAGTCTGGAAGGTTTCAAGGAGTTTGGCTATGTGATCGTCAGTCTTAGTTTTGATCACCATGTCATCGATATACGCTTCCATATTCCTTCCTATCTGATCTCAAAAACCCTTGTTCACCATCCTTTGATATGTCACCCTGCATTCTTAAGGCCGAACAACATCATTTGGTAACAGTAAGACCCCTGGCTGCCAAGAAAGTTGTGTGTTCTATGTCGGGTTTGGCCATTCAAACTTGTTGATATCCTGAGTAAGCACCCAGGAAACTTAACGTACGATGGCCAAAGAAAGAGTCGATCAGGGGGTCGATTCGGTGAAAAGGGTAGCAGTTAGAGCCGTCAATTTCGTTTGAGCCCATCGGGCCAGCCCGCCCCGCCATGCAATAGGTCTGTGTTGGGATTTAAAACTATTAACCCAAATAAAAGTGGGCCAATTCTGGCTTGCCCAAACGGGTGCGGGCCAAATGGGTTTGGGGCGGGCCAACCCACCTTTTTTTCCAGCGCCCGCACGTCAAAACGACGACGTCGAATTTTCATTTTTTTCTTACCCCGTGTCGTTGACGTTCCTATTCTAGGGTTTTCTGAATTGTAATCCCTCTTTTCACTTCACTCAGTTCCAGTTCAAACTTCAAACGCCGTCGCCCTCCCTCGCCCTCGTCGTCGCCCTCGCCCTCTCTCTCGCTCTCGCTCTCTAATCTGAATCTCTTTCCCTCTCTCGAGTCTCGACCAAATGTCGTCGCCGACGATACCATTTTCGGCCATTTTGCAGAAACGGAGCTATCATCCATTACTGGGTAGTAAGTATGTCCTCTCTACAAAACCCTTCTTTCTAATCTACGTATTATTTAGTTTTTTTTTTTTTTTTTTTTTTGTTATTATTATTTTTTGTTCTTTGATTTTTTTTGTTTCAGAGGGTGGATCTGTATGCAAATAGATAGCTATGCCGAGGAAACCATGCCCTGAGTACTTTTTACCTCACCTCCAGACTTTGAGCAGGCATTATTCACAAGCTCTGATACAAGTTTTTTAATAGTTGGGGCTTCTTTCTGAAAATGCATTCGAGTCGTTTATTTTCTGTATTTGTTTATCTGCAATGAAATCTCTGTTAAATTAGGTGATGAATGAAAATAAAAATATGAAAAAAGTACAGAAAATAATGTGGCTTTCATATTTGGGCATAATGTTTGTGTAACTTAGTATTTGGATTTCTGTGAAGGTATTTGATAGATTTGTTGTTTGGTATCTGAGAAAATGTTCTTACTCTATTATATTGATGATTGATGAGAATGATGAGAAAATATCTTTTTGTTGAAACTCTAGGTTTATTGCTATAATTTCGTCTTGTCTGTTTTGTTTTGTTTATATCAGAAATGGCATCTAGCTCGGTTAAACGAAGTACCAATGTGGATAAAAATGAATTTGAGCACATTGAAATTACTGAAGCTAGTGAGCAGCCTAAGGTTATGTCAGGTAAAACAGGTAAAGAATATTCTGATGTATGCAATCTCTTATTTGTGCTCGAAATTGGTTATATGGCTTTGGTGATTTCATGTCTTCGTTTTTATTTAATGATAATTTATATATATTGCTTTATTATTTTTGACTTGACAATAATTTTTGTATTTTTATTTGAATGTAGGGGAAGTCAATGAAAATGAAGACTTTTTAAAAGCATATTTATCAAGTGAAGGGTTCAATGTTGTTGAAATTGTTGATTAATGAAGAATAAAAGGTATATAACTAAGCTTTAAAATATAAATTTTATTTATTTTAGATAATATTGCAGTTTTAAAATACAATTTTTATTTATTTTATATAATTAATAGTTGATTTGATTTTATTTTTAGATAATATTGCAGTTTGATTCATGTTAGCATGCTAGATTAGGCTTTGTCTAAGTTCTGCATTTTGTAGGAACCTGTTACATTTATATTGTTGATTACTAGAAATGTGTTTGATTGGTAAGTAGTTGCAGAAGTCAGGTAAGTGTGTAGATGTTTTAATTGTGCAATTAGGATTTGGGACAACAACTACAAAAATGAAATTTGCAACTAGAAGGAAGTTTAATTTTGTGATATTGTTCTTGATTCATAAATAATATACTTGCAGTTGAACCGTGAGAGTTTTGTCAAGTTTTTGAGACTTTGATCTGCTTGGATGATATAGCTTATGCTACACTTTTCTCTCATTGGTTGGTTCATTCCTGCCCCTTGGATTTTTTTGTTTTCTCTAGCTAAAAACATAATTTTTTTGTGATAATTTGTTAAGGATTGGGGTTTATTCACTTGGATTTTATTTTTTTTGTACTAATATAGATTATACAAATCTGACAATTCGTCTTTCTTGATCCATAGCCTCTGAAAAAATTATCAAGATGTGGTCAATCTTCATTTATTTTAGTAAATGGTCCATTTTGTGTACCGTTTTAGGCATTATTTCTATATCCTGTTTTTCCCATATAATTATGGTACTAATGCCATTAGTTTTTTTGCTTTACACAAGTAGTGTTCAAGTAGCATATTCAAAAGGGGGAATTAGTAGAATACTTGGCATGCATTATTAGCATACTTGGCATGCATTAGTATCATATACATGTGTTGACATTAAGGATTGCGCATATGTAGTTTCCTTGCTCTCTTTTTCACTAGATATAGATCTAATTAGTTGTATTTTTCATACAGGGTTTGTGAACTGTTAATTGACACATATAATGGTAATGTGGTTTCTGAAGGAGAGGTTCGTCCAGCTGAATCATTGGGATGGCGGAAGGCTATGAACTTATTCTTCGCAGAAGGCTGTGAACTTGTGAATTGTGATTCTGCTCATATTTTTTACATGTCCTGAAGTTGTTGCACCTGTATTAGAACAAGCAAAACTCAGCAACTCTACTATATTCGTCACTTCATTTGGCTATCTTACTACTTAGTTCTATAATCTTTTGCTTGGATTAAATTTTGTAAAACTTTCAATACTTGGTACTTGCCATTTTGGTTGAAATTTTTTAGAAGAATGGTATATGTTTCTCCATTTTTTGAGGTTATATTTTTACTTTCATGATAAAATTTCATTTAATGGATTGGCCCGCATTAGCACGCCTGGCCCACTAACCCAAGGTGGACTGGGTTGGGTTGACGTATTTCTAGCCCGCCAGGAATTCGGGCCAGTTCACCCAGCCCTGTTTAGTGGCGGGTTTTGGCGGGTTGGGCCTGCCCCGCTCCGCCAGCCCATATTGACAACTCTAGTAGCAGTCTTTGGGGCAAGCTTTGTTCAGATTTGTAAACTCCACAGACATTCTACACTTTCCATTCGACTTCTTGACGAGGACTACGTTTACCAACCAAGTATGATATCTGACTTCGCGCATTATCCTTGCTCGTAAAAGCTTATCAATTTCTTCCTTTATCACTACATCTTTCTCGATCCCAAATGTCCTCTGTTTTTTTTAACGAACCTAAAGTTGGGGTCGATCTTGAGCTCGTGTACGACCACATCCTCTTTGCCTCCACTCATGTTCTTGACCTTCTAAGCAAATACAATTACACTCTCCTTCAACAAATCGATTAGTCAACTTTGCACCTCTTCGGACAACAGAGATCCAATTTAGAATTCTGTTCGGGGAAAGTTGGGTTTATCACGACCTCCTCGAGCTCCTTAATGGCCTTGAGCTCGGGACCATCTCGTACTTGCAGGGTTTCCACTTCGATTTCCTCATACTTTTTTTGGCTGGTTTGTTCTGCTTGACATCTAATTTTTCCTCGTTCCCCTCGTAAGTTTCCTTTGTTCGTTTGCAACCCACCTCCTCGTCGCGTATAGTGTTGGGCTCATTCTGGTCTACCTCGTTGGCAACAATATGTTAATACTAGGACTGTTCCATGTCTTGATTGACTTTGAAATAATAATGCTATTCTCCGGGGTCTCAATTTCTAACTTTCTCTTCATTTTCATTTTCCCCATAACATATTCCAAAATTTCATTTGCTCGGCCCTGTCGACAACCAATCCCTACAGGCCTATGGAATTTTACTCGCTGGTGAGGGAGCGAGGCCACCATCCCGAACTTGACCTGACTTGGGATTCCAAAATGGCATGCTAATCGTTGTTCATGTCTATGACCATAAAGTGAACATTCTGTTTTGCTCGATATGTAGGTTTTCCGAGCTCAACCATCATCTCAATTATTCCTTTTACAGTTACTTTGTGGTTCATGAATCCTTCTAGCTTGCCCACGTAAGGGGCGAGCATCGTATCTAGTATCTCCATTTCCTTTAATGCTTTTTAATAGAGGATGACCCTACAAGCTTCAGTGTCCACAAGTATCCTTCTTGCCTTGCAATCTCCAATCCTTCCTGCAAGTACCCAAATCCGGATCGTTACAATCCGTTAACTGGCACTTTCCAAGTTAACAGGAATCCATTAACTCCCCCTTTCCGAGTCAACGAGACTTCCCAGGGCTGCCTCATGCATCCAAAATCCAAAGTGTACTCAACACACGTAAACACACGTAAAATACCACTTTCCCAGAAATACGCAATTTCTGGGACTTTTCGGGACTGTTCCGGACATTTATCCGAATAGTTATTTAGAAAACAGTCAAAATCGGGCTTAGCGGAGCAAATGGGCAATCTTAATGACTAAGCTAGGACACGTGGCTTACATGCAAGCCTCCCCACATCAACATCAATCAGATTCAAGGGTGAAAAGACAAAAATGCCCTCAAATTGAGTGACTGGCCGGCCAGCCTGTTCTTCCAAATGAACATATCAGTCTCAGCAATTCTCAAAAGTCCCTCAAATTGAGGAAATGGCCGGACGGCCTGTTCTTCAGTTTCACCCCCTATAAATACAGCCCCTCCCCTTCAGTAAATAAGGACCAAAAAATATTACTCCTCCCTCATTTCACCTTGGTCCAGCAGCCTAAACACACTCCCGAGCCCCAAAAATGCCTCGATTTGCATGAAAACCACGTTTTCCAAGCCAAACATGAGTCAAACACGTCTGAAACACCTTTCAAACACCTTTTCGTATCCCGTATACGTCCTCCCGAGCCAAAGATTCAACAACTGCCATTGGTAACACTCTCACTCTCTAAACTCCGCTTTGCCTCGTTTTACGCGTTATAAGCTACTTTCGATCCGATCAAAGTTCTCAAAATGTAGACAAAATGCCTTCTACGGGTCTCAATACGTTTTAGTCCTCTATCATCTTTTCTCCCTCAAGAGAAGTAATTTAGGGTTAAAACGGCGTTCGAGTCTCATTTTTACTTTTATGTCATTTACCGTCCGGATCGTTCGATCTGTTGATTCGCACTTTTACCGTCCAAACCGTTAGATTCGTGATCGTCATTTACCATCCGGATCGTTTGATCCGTTGATATCGCTATTTACTTTACGCACCTTTACTGTCCGAACTGTTAGGTTCGTTGATTTGCACTTTTACTGTCCGGATCGTTCGATCCGTCGATATTGCAATTTCAATACTGTCATTTACAAGTCCAAACCGTTTTGTTTGTTGATAGTATTTACTTTCAAACATCTGAATCACAAAATGACTTGTCGATCCCTCTTTAGTTGCCATTATTTTCATCAAAATGGGTAACATCGTAATGCCCGGTTCAAAACAGAAGTTTGTCATTCGAACTCCTTTTCAAACTCCCTCAAAATCGACGTTTGTCATTCAAACGCTCCTTTTCAAAATCAACGTTTGTCACTAAAACTAAAGATTCAAGTTCGTCATTCGAACTCCTTTTCAAACTCAAAATTGACGTTTGTCATTCAAACGCTCCTTTTCAAAATCAACGTTTGTCACGCACACTAATTATTCAAGTTTGTCATTTTAACTCCATTTCAAAACCTAAAATCAACATTTGTCATTCAAACCAAGATTAAAGTTCTTCATTCGAACTCCTTTTCAAAGTAACACGAACAAACACACACACACACACACTTTTCGAGAAAGGTAGAAAGACTCGTCATGCGAGGCGTTTCGGGTGATCTCCAAATACTCTTCCCGAAACGTAACCTGACCTCCGAACCTAACAATCTCTGTTCAAATAGCCTTTTCCTAAGTTTTGGCTCCCAATCAAAACGACCTCCTTTTCAATAGCCTTTTCCTATGTTTTGGCTCCCAATCAAAACGACCTCCTTTTCAAAAGCCTTTTTCTAAGTTTTGGCTCCCAATCAAAACGACCTCCTTTTCAAACCAGCCTTTTTCAAATTTTAGGCTCATAGTACAAAACGGCGTGGGGACTCTCTTTTCAATGAAGTCCATCAAAAAACCGCTCGCCGCATCCGCGCGATCCGGGTAATTTCAGTTGGTGACTCCGCTGGGGAATTAACATGTTTTTTCAAAACTGCCTTTGTTTTAAAAAAATATTCCATGGGTCAAACTCTCGTTTACCCTTCCTCATTTTTGTGTGCATGTGTATTTTCTTACTATCACGTGTTACTTTTTTTTTCTTTTCAAAAAAGAAAATTTCAAACAGCTCCGATTTCAAAACATTGGACTGTTTAAAAAAAAAGATGTTGCTTTTTCATCTCTTTCAAAATCATAACATGTTCGTGCATATTAGTTCATATTTGATTTCTGTGCAATATTCTGAACTGTTCATAAATTATTTAAAGCTCATTCTGAAAATCTCTATTTTACTCAAAAAAAGAATTTAGTGACCGCACACTACACACACTGCTGCCTCGGTACACTGCATACTGCGCACTTGCTGCCTCGGTATACTGCACACTACAACCCTTAACCCGGGGTGACCGTTCAGCTGCAATTTGATTGGCCTTCCTATGCCTTTCGAGCGCGCACGTGTCATCTCAAACATCCCATCCTAGCCCGTGTTAACCATGCACCCTTTGTGTCACACTTCGTTCAAGACCTTTGTTGGTTTTTGGCTTAGTTCGTGTCATAAAGCCTAAGTGTATGCTTTTACACCGATCTCCCTCACAATTCAAACTTAAAAGTTGAGATCGAATGTCGTTTCTCGACCCGAAGTCTTAGCTTTTCGGCTTTGACTTTGACGTAGATCCGTGTTAAAAACATACCTGAAGGTTCAATGTGACGCAGTGTCATCAAACCCTCAACGTATGAATCATACCAGCCACGACTTGGCCAACGCCAAAAGCTAAGGTCCCTTGCGAGAGAGAGTCAAGAGAGGTCATGCCGAAATTTTGGCACGATTTTTGCCTTAACTTAAGGATGTTGACTTCGACCGTGACCCGTATGTCATATGCGTTGAAAGTTTACATGACCAGCTAGCCTTAAGTTCACTTTTCCCTTTCTTGGTGGAATCCGCTTGCCCTATAGGACCCTCGCTCGGGATTGTCCATCCCGGGAAGACGATTTACAGGTGAAAAATGAGGGGCTTATAGATGTAGTGCTGGTATCCACTGATTCAAGCCCTAGGTTAGTTGCAAAAAAGAAGAGCAATCTTTTCCAACCAATTAGGACTCTGAGAAAACGCGTTTTAAGTAAACTTAAGCGGTAACTGCACGTTGCACAAGCCCAAAGTCTTGAGCCAAATACCCCTTTCGAAACCTAAGCCCTACCTTTCGTTCCCTGCAGCGAACAGAGAGTGGTTCAGAATTTCGGGTCAGCGCCTCGCCAGAATTACAGTTACGGCAGCATCAGACAGTTCCTCAGTTCCCTCAGTTCCTCCAGCCAGACTCTCTGATATGTCAGACTCACCGAGAAATCGTGAGGGGAACGGAACCCCGCCACCGGTAAACGACATGAAACAGAAAGAAGCCATCCGGGCCTGTGGGGTTCACAAGAAACAGAAAGAGGATTAGCAGAATTTTGTGGTACAGCTTCTGTATGAGCGAGGTATAGCAGCTATCCCCCAGCCAGATGGTACTTTCATTCTAATCGAGGACGACGATCCTCCCCGATCAGCTCCCCAGACCTTCAACCAGGTTCCTCCACCGCCAAGCTACGGGAATCCTTCAAATCAAGGAAACAGCCGATCGAGGCTTCATATTGCCACTTCTCAAGGCACCCCTATCATATACGGCCAAGCCGGTGCTACCCCCATCACTCAATACAACCAGCGCAGTACTGGACCATCTCAAACAGATCCCAACATCCTCCAGTATCTTCCCGGGTTTAACCCGTTACCTTTATACGAACCTCAAAACAATGGGGCAAAACCCCGATACAATCCAGAAAAGGCCCCCATATATCCACATATATCAAGCCTTCCACCTTCAATTACTGCTTCTCAAATAGCAGCACCCGAACCCGAGCCTCAAAGTCCACCATTGGACCCAACCCTTGGATGGTCGAACAAATGAAGGACCTGAAAAGATCAAAGAAAGGAACACTCAGATCTACAGATCCGGGAATGGTCACACCTCTCCCAGTGAAGTTCAGAATGCCAGAAATGGACAGATTCGATTGGACCGAATGCCCTCAGACACATGTTGACACTTATGTTCTCGGCATGAGAGCAAAAGGAGCAACCCTCCAGCAAATGGCCGATCATTTCCAGCACACTCTCAAGATTTCAAAGATTACAAATGTTCCTAAGGGTCTAGCACGAAGATCGCCATACTTGGGATCAGATCAGCAACATCTTCCTTGAGTGGTACCGGTCCAACCTGGAATGGGAAACAAGTCATGAGGACTTAATTACCACCGAACATAAGGCCGACGAAAGTGTTGGAGAGTTCTACAAAAGGTGGAGCTGGAAACTCTCATAAATCATGGAGCCACTCTCCAAAGATGAACAGATGCAGATCTTCAAGTCCTGCTTGAGGCCATCCATCAGAATGCTCATCAGCCACCACTACTTCCTAGATCTCTGAGCCATGGTCAACGCAGGTTCCCAGTTCGAGAAGGACCTAAAAGAAAAGCTGGCTAGAGTTCCGTCTTACAGATACAGAGCAACAACTGCATTTAACCCTGCACCGGCCACCGACAAAGGAAAAGACACCACTGTCAACCACATCCATCAGGGACTGCAGTCAAGCAATAGAAGCCCAGCCCTGCAAAGCAACCACTCTTCCAAGAAGCAACCTTCCATACACTTCGACAAGTTGGATATGCCTCTGAGTAAAATGCTGGAGGGGCTAGTCAAAGAAGGCCTACTCAAGCCTGTTGAAAACTACAAACCAAATAATCCTGCAGCCAATGCCGACAGAAGCAAGTACTGCACCTTCCATCAATACCATGGGCACACAATTGATAACTGCCTCGGGTTGCGGTATGAGATCCAGAATCTGATAGAAGAAGGAAATTTGGAGCATCCCCGTGGACCTAATACAGTCGGAAACCCTTTTCCGAACAACAACGTCCACATCTGGTACGACGTATGTGACTGCTCAGAATGCCTTGAATACGAGTTCTAGGACATGATCAGGGGTGATTCTCCCAGAAAGAAGAAGAAACAGTCTTCGCAGCAGAAACTTAAGGAGAGATTCAAAGCCGGAGACACTAGCGTGGGTACACTCGGAGAGCCCTCTGGGAAGTTCGATTACTATGTACTCTACTCCAGCAAGTCTTCCCTTCCTTCAAGCAGCACAGCTTAAGAACAGACAGGGGTGGAAAAGCCGAAATATCCTGCTGACACCAAAGTTCAGGCCTCAGGACACAAGAAGGTCTCAAATCCCGGCAACCCTACTGCCAGCAAGAAGCATAACCCCAGAAGGATCAGTCAAAGTTCAGAGAACGGGCCGGCAAAGGAAAGTCAAAGCCAATCGGGCACTCGCACTAAATCAATATGCTGACAAAGGGAGGCCACCGCCACAAGTAACCTCAATGCAATACCGAGGCACCACCAAAACCACTACCTCTTAAGAGAAAGACAGGAAATGGATGGCTCGATTACTCCCGCTATCCAGAAAGAGATCAAATCCACGATTCCAGACTGTACGGTAGCATGCTCACATTCTGTGATGAAGACCTGCCAAAAGGGGTTACGGAACACAACGAAGCTCTGCACATCACTGTTTAGCTCAACACTATCTCCCTTCCTGGAGTCCTGGTAGACAACGGATCAGCAGTCAACTTCCTTCCCCTCAGCATGATGCGAGCCTTACGCATCGATGAAAGCCATATGACCCCATTTGCCCGAACTATCAAAGCATACGACAGCACATCTCATCCCATCATGGGAACGGTGACTCTGGAACTCTGGTTCGAAGCCCAAATAGTGCCAGTAAAGTTCCAAGTGATGGACATTCCATCTGAATTTACAGCTCTGCTGGGATGCCCATGGCTACACCACATGAAGGCCATAGCCTCCACTCTCCATCAGTGTGTCAAGTTCATAAACTGCCAAGGTCATCAGAGGGGACAATTTTCTCATAAGCAACAAAGCCGAAGTGCCAGCCAAGCATGCCCGCAGCCCCACACATGTGCTACCCCCTACAAACTGACAAAAGGACAACCGGGGAAAATCTCATCAGAATCCCTCTGAGTCCGGAGGTGCCAACTACGTCATTGCCCTCGAGCAGGAGGAGCTCGAAGCAGTCAGATTCATGAGGTTCAATTGCCGTTTCCGAGACCTGAGTCCAGAATGGAAAGAAACCTTGGACACCACAATGACACAGGGACACAAACCCCTCATCTCTGATCAGAAGTTTGAAGTATCCTTCGAGCAAACTCTCTGGTCCAACCGGAAGAAGAAATCTTCACAATAAAGGTCAACAGACACTGGCACACTCATGAAGAATGCATGGTAGTCGTCTGGGATGTTTTACATGGAATTTCCCGTTGAGCCACTCTGCTCAAGCAGATGACATGAATTTTTTCTAGCAGTACTAGCTTCACAACAGGGCACGAGATGTCCTTTAATCTGGGTCGAACCATCAGGCAGAGATGAGTCAGAACTCTCCGGGGTAGAAGACATGACAGATCAGCAAGAAGACTTTTTCGTGAACATGCTCAGATTCGAGGATGGCACCAGTTCAGATGAGGTCACCTATGATGAAGGTTCAAACACCATGGAAATTGTCAAACTTAATGTCCAGTACGGACATTTATTCGGCGAATGGAAATAAATGGTTGACATGACAAAGAACCCTTCTTATCATGTAACCGATGACGACTTCGTCAACATCATCTTCTCCAGATATCCCTATGAGACCAAGGATCCAGTCCTTATTGTTAGATTCTGCAATGTCGAATTTACCCTCGATGATTTCCTGATCATGGTAAACGAGGTACTTGCTAAAAGAGCTCAAGGCTCATCATCATCTCCAAGTATCCGCCCCAGTGGCAACCGGCCCATGCCGTCAGTCAAAATTACAGCCAAGAGCGCCACCAAGGTCGAAGGCATCAACAAAGGAGACAAAACTCCTCTTATGACTACAAGCCAGATCAGCCTCAGGAACGCATCCAACAGCAACCCTGAGAACATCTACGAAAGTGCTCCCAGCGAGACATTTCAGACTTCCAAAGAAAGGAACGATCACCTTAGCATCAACATGCTCAAATTCAATCCTATTCCCAGCCATCATGGCCACGGATCCAGACAGCCCACCACTGAGCTACTAGTACTGATAGATTTTGCTCTTGATCGAGATCATGAGACCATCAGCATCGCAGAATTCAACACGCCCGTCAGTATGATCAAACAGATGTGGGCTGACTTCTTGGTGACCGAGATCAAAGAAGGCCGCATGGAATGTCCGAATATGACTTCCTTCGTAAGCGTAATCCAAGTATTTCCGCCATTCGGAGATTTGGATGTGATAACAGTTCTAGACACCAGTCAGACAGCTCGTACCTATGGAGACTGCATAACTATCCAAGGAAAGCCCTCCTGGAACTAGCTGTGCAAGAAACTCACCTCTGGGACAAAGACAAAGCTCGAAAGACTCACAGGGACCAAGCCCTTAAAGCTTCTCAAGCCGCTTTAGACAGACAACTAGAGGCTACTGTCACGACCCTAATCCTAGGCACTATTTGAAGAACTTGTTGAGCACGTGTGTGTGGTGTGCGTTGTATCTCATTCCATGAGTTATATGATATTTATGATCTTTATGTGTTAGTTTAATATTTTAATAAATTATTTGGCATCTTGAGTATGTTAATAAATTAACTTTGATTATTTAATGTTTAAATGAATCAAATAGGAATGGTGTAGTAATTTAATATTGGAAAAGTTAAATAATAACTTTTTAAATGTTTAGGTGCTTAAGTCTCAAAGTTGGAGCTTAAGGTTGTTAGTTGTAGCAATGTAATCTTTCGAGGAGCTAAAGTGAAAATATGTCTATGTTTATCTTGGAATTGGATAAGGAAGCTTCATAAATTATCCCCAGCTCATTTCTCTCCTCTCTTTTCCATGGAAATAGCAAAGGCCTAGGTTTACTTCTTCCTTCTAAAATTCATTATAAATCCGTTTCTTGTCTGTTCTTCGATCTGTTCGCACCTAAATGTTCGGGAAGCCGAGTGGAGCATTTCTAGCCGATTGAAGTTTTTCTTATTTTTGAATTATTTGAGGTAAGTTATTATGTTTTTCTTTCTAATCAAGTTCATTTAAGATGTTATGTTGAAATGGATGATTTATAAATATTGCATGTAAATTTGGAACATTTTACTTGGGTTGAAATGGTTTAGGGATGAGTATAGGGTGCTACTAGCTTAGTATGTAAGGCTTGAGGTATAAAATTTCTACATGTTAGTTTGGACCATTTTATTTGGTTTTAGAATGGATTGGAATAGGTTTTGGAGGAGTATAATGAAGTGAGGATATATTGGTTTGGTTGAGGTTGAAATGGGTGAATTATAAATGTTGTAAGTTATTATGGTTTCCTTTAATTATTGCTCATTCCATGTTTAGAGTTGATATTATGGTTGTATAAATGGTTCTTGATATTTTGGAACATTTTCTTTGAGTTGGAATTTTAGTGGAATGAGTTGAACTAGGTTGGTTATGGTGTTGTTGTTAAGGTGAAAAGATAGGAACAATTTAAGATTAATGTTATAATTGTTGTATGTCACTTTGGGTATATTTTACTTGGAGTTAGAATGAGTTGAAATGAACTAGTAATGAATTAAAATGGTCTTGGGTTAAATATGGAAGTGTTGCATGTGGGTTTGGTACATTTTCCTTGGGTTTGAAATGGGTTTAAATGGTTTGGGATGTGGTATAGTGAAGTTTTGGTATGGTGTTGATGTTGAAGTAAAATGATTGAAGTATAAATGTGAAATGGCAATTGGAAAAACTTCACATTGAGTTAAAAGGTATGGAAATGGGTTGGAAAGAGTGGTAGTGAGGTTTGGAGTTTGTGTTATGGTTTAAGGAACAGAGGATGGGAGTATATGAAAATTTGGTTTGGGTTTTGCTGATGTTTCAGCTGCTGTGCTGATTTTTAGTGAAAGGCACGACTCGTGCCCTTTGTCACGAGTCGTGCCATGCCTTAGTCACTAATCGTGCCTTGGTGGACGACTGTAGCAGGCTGTATGAAAAAGAGGGACGACTCATGCCCTATGGGACGAGTCGTGCCCTGCCCTGTTTCCTTGATACCAGTTTTCAAGCAATTAAAACCTAATCTACCAAGTATATCTTTAAACCCTTTTTGGCTCTAATCCTAGTACAACATATGAGCTATACAATGATGTCTTAACTTGTCAAAAATGATGTGAGGAAGATGTTTAAATATTGTATTGAATATGGTTGAAAGGCATGATGGGAACGTAACCAAAGTTGTTCAAAACATAGTAATTCAATCTTGAACCTTTATAAAGAGTACTTAATGTTGTGTAATGAATATGTAGGGCTTGCTTGTGATGCATTATGCCATACTTGGTTACATATTCATGGTTTGGGGTTCAAATAGTGTATGAAATATATGTTGCACTATTGTATTGGTTTGAACATAAGTACTAATACCATGTTGTTGCTTTGATATCCAAAGTGTGGATTTCTTTTCAAGTATCTATTATGTGCATGAATGTGTTTCAATCAGCTGATGTTTAGGGGTATAATGGAATACGATCAATTATGGAAAATGTTCTATAAGATGATCGAATTACATTATACCTGTGACTGTCCCCTTCTGTGGCCACAGATTGGGGTGATAGCTTCTGTATTGAGCCAAAAGCCTTACAGATAGATAGAATCTTAAATGGTTCTCTGAAATATGAGTCTTATAAGAGGTGAATATGCTTAAGAAGTTCACAAATGAAGGGAGTTTTACTCCCACGTTGTACGACATATTGTTCAGACGGGAAAGATAAACTGAGGTAACGTAATTTGTTTACCGCTTTACCAGTGTGTTGTGAGCAACCTTGTTATGTGTTGCATCTTATATGGCATATTGTTGCATCATAATAGCTTAAAAAGATTTATTCTCACCCCTTCTCCATTTACTATTTTAGATCACGCTGAGACAGGTGGACCAACCCAGTGAGGACTGGAAGGTGTTTGGACGTTGTTCTTTTGGGATTGTCAGGGTATGTTAGAGTTAGTTGGTTGGGTGTTGCTTATGGGCATTACTCTTTTGAGGAACAACTTGAATATTGAACTAGTTTTGTAAACCTTTACATTTGTGTTCATTCTGTAACTATACAGGTTGTTATCTTTTGAAAGTTGTTTTATAACTTTCCTCCAATTGGAGATGTTTTCAGTTGGTTTTATGATTGAAATGTGAAAGTTTGTTTTATCTTTCAAAGTTAAACAAAAGTTTTAAAATTTAGGTAGTTATTTTAGTAAGGGGACCCTCCCGCTCGGGGCACGAGCTAAGGTTCCGGGTTGGGGTTCTCACAGCTACTCTAGATCAATTCGACCTCAAAAGTTTTTCCCAAGGCAATTTCCTGGATTACCATCACTTCTCAGCAAACCCCCTCTAGCAAGGGAGGGCGGTCAACGGTCCAAATGACCTAGGAGATGGAATGACACAACATAAGTAATACCTGTCCCAGCAGCACGAAGAATACAAGCGCTTATCTCCCCGAGAGAAGTAAGCCCTTTGTGAAAGCGATGACGAAGACAATGAAAGATCAACAAAATCGGAATCCCAAGGGTCCTGGGAGGATGGGAACAGATCATTTCCGTTCTCAAACTAAAAGGCCAACTGAAGAAGAAAGGTCTATTCAAAAAGAGGAGAAAGATGTAAGTACATATCCAACAAATGTTAAAGGAGATTCCACAGGCTACGACGCTCGTTCGCAGAAATGATAAACTGGGACAAAAGCTAGTCACATGGGCAGACGTCCGGGAAGCAGTTAACTCATCTTCCAGCATATCTGCCACTCAGTTAAAGCAGCAAATAAGACTCTCCCTGATGGAAGTTTACCTAGACTGCCGCATATGGTTCAAAGAAGAGTTGGCTATTCTGACCTGGGAAGAAACGCAAGTGCTAGCTCTCGACGAAGGCTCGACTACAAGAGAGCAAATTTGGGCTAAGAGCAGAGGAAAGTTAGCAAATCATGATTACTGTTTGTCTCAACTCAAGAACGCCATGAGCCTGCTCAGCAAGAAAGAGAAGAATGCAGTATACCGTAAAGAGATCAGAGAAACAGTTCGTATGAACCAAGAACTCTCTAGCCTCCCCCAGAGGGTGAAAAATACAAAACTCAGTCATAGCAACCACTGTTGCGCACTGACATTCAAAAAACTGCGTCGAACCATAGGCTCCCTCCCTGCAGAGGCACCTAAACCAGTATCCTGGGACAGAATCCGAAGAGCTGCCGAGACCCCCGGGAAGACATCAACAATCAACGAATTGAGAGAGGACATATGGCCCTGTGCTTCGAAAAATCCTCCACTGACTATGGCTCAACTCAAAGAAACATGTTCGAAAGAGACCAAGCCTGACGTCAATGTTCTGACCCGATTCGGTCAAATCCATGTGCTACCGCCCAAGGCCACCAAAAAGCCGATAGAGCCAGAGTCGCAACCCGGTCATCCCATGCTCGAAGAAACAAGTTCTGGAAAAGAGGAACCGATCCTCACTCAACTCAAGCAGACCAAGGTGAAAATTTCCCTTTGGTCCCTGCTCACATCTTCATACCCTCATAAGCTCAAGCTGGAGGAAAGTTTGGACCGTACCATGGTCCCCGTGGACGCAACTCCAGAAGAAGTAATCCAGATGATCGGCAACATCCACTATGGAAACATCATCACCTTCACAGATTTGGACCTACCAAAATTTGGGGCTGATCACAATGAGCCGCTCTACATCACTGTTCAGTTGGATGAGCGTCGCCTTCCCCGCGTACTGGTATACGGAGGTTCGGAATGAATGTCTTGCCCGCCAAGATGATGGACCTACTTGACATCAAGCTCACAGATTTGAAGCCTTCAATCCACACTATCAAAGCTTATGATTCTACTTCCCGCACAGTTCTCGGGGTTTCTACTTTAAACATTTGGTTCGGCAAATGGATGATGCATACCGAATTTCAAGTGTTGGACATTCTTATCACTTTTACAGCTATTCTGGGATGACCATGGATGAATCAAAAAAAGGTGTGGCATCCACCCTTCACCAATGTATCAAATTCATGCAAGGCAATGAGTTGACAACAGTCTACGATGATAGCGTCACCACCGAGGGGACCTGCACCAACGGCATTCCAGTGTTAGAAATCAAGCATGACGACAATATGGCATTAACTGGATTCACATTGGAAACTTCCAAAATCCAAATATGCAGCGTGAACCTTCCACTATTCTGGGACCTGATCCCTCCTGCCATGAAGATGATGAAACTCATGAACTTTATCCCAGGACTGGGGCTCGGCAAAAGGTTACACGGCCAACACCAAAACATCGAAGTCAAGGACCACAATACACTCCAAGGCCTCGATTATGTGCTAACACCAGCTGACATCAGGGAAGACAAGAGGCTCTCCAGCACCAAAGCAGCAGCCCGCAAAAGGGGAACTGATGAAGATGAGAAAGGAACAGGAGAAGTCAGTACAGAGACTGCAGAAAAGATGGGAAAGCTGGCGCAGAACCTCAAGCGTTTCAGAGGACTCATGGCTAATCCAATAAGGGGAGCATTCCTCGACATCACTGCGCTACCTGGACCAGTGGCCACCACAGTTCAGCATGAGTACTCATTCAAAGGGATCCCCGACATAGAAGAAAAGCTCGAGACACTCTTCTTGGGAGACAGACTGTTCGATTCAGCCTCCAAAGCCACATTCGAAACAGTGACTCCGAAGCAGAAAGAACCAGAATTCGTAGAAGATACTCTAAGTAGACCTGCTCTACAGAATCTTTTCGAAGAAGTCAAGGAGGTTCCAAACCTGATTTACCTGGGCTCCGAGGACAGCATGATCGCCATGATCGGGACAACAGAAGCCAAGCCTCTCGACCCCCGAACCCTCACCAAGCATCCTTCAATACCATTGAAAAACTGGGTGACTTTCACCAGACCAAGGGCAAGCCAGAAACAGATGGAAGACAAACTGGGGCTACACCCATATCTCCCTAAACCCAATCTCAAACCCTCCGAGTATGTCGTTGTCAAAGCTAAGTCCTATGAGTCGTCTGACGGCCTCATGCCAGAAGACTATGATTGTGTAGGCAACAATGTATTTCCCTTCGTCTTAAATGAAATATTCGACCTTTCGGATTATCCCCTCATTGTCACTTTAACAACTGATAAGTTAGCTAACAACTTCAAAGAAGTTAATAATGATTCACTTGATAAAGAAGCAGACACACTAAACGACTATTCATTAAAGAAGTTCCAGCGTGTAGTTGATCGAGACGAAAATCGAGCCCAAGCTGCGGAAGAGGTTATGACTAAAGTGAATCTGGGGTCAGTGCAAGAGCCTAATGAGACACATGTGGGCAGTTTCTTCGCCAGTGCAGAAAAAGAAGCCCTGTTAAATCTCCTCAAATAGTATGTTGACATGTTCGCCTAGTCATACCAAGACATGCCAGGACTCGACCCCTCAATCGTGGAGCACCAAATTCCTCTGGATCTTGAGTCCAAGCCTGTCAAAAAAGAAACTGCGCAAGATAAAGCCAGAATGGTCCCTGCAAGTAAAAGAAGAAATTGAGAAGATGCTCTGCATCGGCTTCATCAGAGTAATTGAGTACCCAACTTGGCTCTCTAACATTGTAACGGTCACCAAGGTCAACAGAAAGGTCAGATGTTGTGTAGACTTCCGAGATCTCAACAAGGCCAACCCTAAAGACGATTTCCCACTTCCCAACATCGACATGCTGGTCAACACCACGGCAAATTTCGAAGTAAAATCCTTTGTGGACGGTTTCACCGGATACAATCAGATCAAGATATCCGAAGAAGATCAGGCCAAGACTGCTTTCACCACTCTGTGGGGGACATGCTGTTATACGGTCATGCCATTTGGTTTAAAGAATGATGGGGCTACTTATCAAAGGGATGCAACTTCCCTCTTCCATGACATGATTCACAAAGAAATTAAAGTTTACGTCGATGACATGATCATCCACTCCAAAGGATCAGACATGCAGCACATCGCAGATTTGAGAAAGTTCTTCAATAGACTCAGAAAGCACTCCATGAGATTGAACCCTGCAAAGTGCACCTTCGGCATAAAATGAGGCAAAGTACTGGGGTACATGGTCACAGAAAGAGGCATCAAAGCAGATCCCCAGAAAATTAAGGCCATCATTGATATGAAGCCACCGTAGACACTGACCGAAGTAAAAAGTTTCATGGGAAGACTTCAATACATCAGCCGCTTCATCAACCAGCTGACATCTCTCTGGGAGCCAATATTCAAGCTTGTGAGGAAGAATGCTGATATCGAAAGGGACTCCGAATGCCAAGCAGCTTTCGAGAAATCAAGACATACTTGGTGAATCCCCCGATCCTGTGCCAGCCACATGAAGATAAGCCACTCCTCCTGTACCTGACAGTGACTGATACGTCAATTGGGGCTATGCTGGCGCAAGAACAGAAAGATTCAAGAATTGAGAATGCGATCTACTTCGTATCGAAAGCTTCAGGGAAGTGAACTCAACTACTTAGCATTAGAGAAAACTTGTACCACCTTGGTATGGGTAGTCGGGAAGCTGAAAAACTACATGTAGTCACACTTAGTGCTCCTGGTCTCCAAGATGGACCCCGTCAGATATCTCTTCGACAAGCCATCTCTATCAATGAGATTAGCCAAATGGTCATTCTTCCTGGCTGAGTTCGACATCAAGTGCATGACCAGAAAATCAACAAAGGGTCGAGTAATGGCAGATCAACTGGCAGACTTCCCAAGCAGTGAACTCAAGGGTCCTGATTCGCAGTTTCCAGATGACGGAATCTTCTCACACGACAGCGCAAACCGCTGGCAACTCTTCTTTGATGGGGCAGCCAACAAGAAGGAAAATGGTATTGGAATGCTCCTGGTCGATCCTAAAGACGAGCACACTCCCATAGCCATCAAACTGAATTTTGAAGCTACCAACAATGCAGCAGAATATGAAGCTTGCGTAGCCGGCCTAGAAGTTGCTCTTGAACGCAACATCAAAGAACTGGAAGCGTACGGAGACTCAGCATTGATCATCAATCAAGTATCCAACAGATGGAAGACAATAGACTCCGGCCTCCAGAAGTACCATACATATTTGGAGGAACTCATTGCTCAGTTTAAGGACATCTCTTTCCACTACTTGCCAAGAGACAGGAACCGCTTCGCTGATGCCCTGGTCACTCTAGCATCTCTTGTTGAAATTCCTGAAGGGAAATCAGTAAAACCCTTTAGAATTGGAAGACGGGAAACCCCAGCCTACTGCTTTGAGATCGAAGTTGAACATGAACCAATCGACGAACCCTGGTATAATCAAATCTACCAATACCTCCAAAATGGAGAAGCTTCCTTCACAAATGAAGAAGGAAAATATAAAGAAGGGATCAAAGCCAAAAACATTATGGCTCTAAAATTCCTGGCATCCCACTTTGTCATTCTGGGGGGTACGTTATACAAGAAGTGCCACCAAGGACCACTCCACCGGTGTGTAAATAAAGAAAAGGCCAGCAAGCTGATGAACGAAGTTCACAACGGAACCTGTGGTCCGCACATGAACGTCCAAGCATTGACACAGATCTTCCTTCGTATGGGTTACTACTGGGTATCAATGGAAACAGACTGCATCCAGTTCGTTAGAGGCTGCGACAAATGTCAACGGTTCTCCAACCTCAACCATATTCCTCCTCACGAGCTCTACTGCATGACTACACCATGGCCTTTTGCTACATGGGGAATTGACCTCATCGACAAAATCACTCCAGCAGGGAGCAACGGTAACGAGTTCATATTAGTCACTGTCGACTACTTCACTAAATGGGTGGAAGCTAGATCATACAAAGCACTGAATTCCAAGAAGGTGGCCGAGTTCATCAAAGAGAATATCATGTGCAGATATGGAGTGCCCAACGAGATTTTATCCGACAATGGGACCCACTTCGAAGGAGATTGTGACTAGTCGTTGACCGAGTTCAGAGTTACACGCCACAAGTCTTCTCCCTACAGACCACAGACTGATGGTGCAGTAGAGGAAGCAAACAAGACTCTTGCAAAAATAATCAAAAAGATGGCCGTACGAGGTCAGGATTGGCCCGAAAAGCTACATCTAGCACTTTGGGGATACAGAACATCAGTCAGAACTGCCACATGGGAGACTCCTTTAGCACTGACATACGGAATGGAAGCAATGTTACCAGTTGAACTAGAAATTCCATCCCTCCGAGTCCACTTGGAAAATGGAATCAATGAAGTCGAATGGCTCCAAAGCCGTCACGATGAACTGGCTTTACTCGACGAGCGAAGATTGAAATCCATGGAACATACTCGTGCCTACCAAAGTAGAATGGCCCGAGCATTTGATAAAAAAGTCAAGATTCGAGACATCAGAGAAGGTGACTTGGTGCTTAAGGAAAAGCCTCCTACACAGACCAATCCCCTCGAAAAGTGGGAACCTACCTAGATAGGCCCGTTCGTGATACAGAAAATCTTCTCCGGAGGAGCAATGCAACTAGCATATATGGATGGGAACCCTTTCGTCAACCCAGTAAATAGAAGCAAGCTCCGCGGATTCTACATTGAAGGACTTGAGTCAACACTCTCTCCCCATACATCCCCTATCAGTAAAATCAAAGTGCTAAAGGAGTAATACCTAACTAGATACATCCCGAAATGATCTAGGTAAAAAACAGGGTCGCACTTTTCATCTCTCTTCAAATTTTTCAAAAGTGTCGAACTATGGTGACCTGAGCCCCTTAGTCCATTTGTAAAAGGGGAACGTAGGCAGCCATCATTGGTTCGGTCTCAAAAAAAAAAAAAAATTCAAATAGAACACCAATCACTTATGTTTCGAAAAACTCTTAAATTTAACCTACAAATTCATTACGGTTAAAAAAATCTTTGATAAGTTCAAGCACGGTCTTCTCTTGACTCGCTACACGCTGGCAAAACAACATAAAACACTTAATTAACTTAATGTGTCTGCAATGACAGTGGGTGGATATTCCGAATGGCATGGTCAACCTAGGCACTCATACTCGGTCCTTCATCTTTACTCCCTCTCCCTTTTCCGTGGTGGGTATTCTTTGCCTTCAAAGGAAATATCTCCGTAGTCCTCCTACCTGGCTCTGGGACCTTTCCCGACGCCTCTGACAAAACTCTGGCCGCCAACGCAACCCTTTCCCTAGCTCTATCACAAGCTTCCTCTCTCCGAGTTGCCATATCCATTCTCTGATCGGCCAACCGACTAGCATTGACCTCATAGTCAGCCATATCATCCCAGTACTATCTTGAGGGTTAGCCATCGCTTCAGCCCTCCTCAAAGTCGAGTTGTCACGGAGGTTAAGGCCCAATAGCTCAATTTGTCTCCACAGAAGAGCCATTTGTGTCTCCCCTATACACCCCTCATACCAGTTCAAATATCGAGTAGACAGAACAATGCCCCCTCTCCGGTGAAAGAGAACCCTGGCAGGAAAAGACGCATATTGCCACAATCACATGAAAAGCAATGACGTCGAAGGATCATCCATGGAAAGCGATCCCACCTCAAAGGTAGCGGCATTACTCAAACCTATCAACGAAACCTGCTTCGGCCCGAACTGCCGCAGCACCAGAGACGAAATATAGAAAGAAGACTGGGATAGCCCCGGAACTCTGACAATGAAGAGACCTTCCTAAACGGTCTGACAAGTCTGCAACTTCCAGTGAGGAACCCACCATCGCAGAAGATATGTGCGGAGTTTGGCCATCCAAAGCTCTAAGTCAGCCTGACTGCCTCCTATCTCCAAGGGTCGCCGAGAGAAGAACCAAGGATCACACATCAATGGAACCTCGGGAATAACTTGAAACCTCTCCCTCAACCACAAAGTAAGCATAGCGGGACTATCTCCCCACATGTACCGGCTACCGGTCGCCATCCGACCTATGCCATGGAATGTTTCTCCCAAGATCAAAGGCACAATATATCCTCTGCTTCGGCACTGCCTTACCAGGTCCAGAACACTATGATGGCACACTCCCAAGGACGTGAACGTGAACAGAGTAGCAATCACGCACAGAGCAAAAGCATCCCATGCAGAAACGCTCCCATCAGCACTTGCAAACCTATCTGGCAGCCCCAAAATGTCAACATGGTCAGTGTTCGATATCAGCATCCCGTATGCTTCTTCAGCAGAAATGCCAAGCAGAGAAATCAACTTCTCAACGGTGGTCATTCCGCCCGTCAAAGGAAGAACAATCTGCTCCACCTCAGGTCCTCAAAGGATAGCTCAAAAGTCCTCAACCGTGGGCGTGATTTCATTATACGAGAAGTTATACACATGCCTCCTTTCATCCCAGAAATGAGCCGCAGCTCTTAGAAGATCCCTGTCCGACGAAAGCTCCTTCAAAGCCCAAACCGACTTCATCCTATAACAACCCTCAAAAAACTCCTCGTTTTGCCTCATGTGGTGCCGTACCCACATCTTGAACCTTTCCAGGAATCACTCTTGCATCTGAGATGACATCCTTGGAAACGTGGCCATGGAAAGCGATGAAAGCTTCAAGTTTTGAGAGAGAACAGATTTCAGCTTCAAGAACAAGCGTAAGACTCCTGGAATCTGCAGAAACTGGACTGCAATTTAAACAAGTCGAAAATGAGGATCTGGCCTGCTGGCCTGCCTCTCAGTTTGACTCAGTCAAACCTGCAGCCTTGCTGCACCAATGTCCCTCGTCATTTCCAAAGTGAACCATGTTCATTCCTTGACCAAATTTGCCATATCCGTGATCAATTCACTTATTGCATATACCAAATCCACCCCAGGCTCGTGCGACAATGCAAGTAATAAATAACAGTGCATAATAGCTATAAATTTTGCCTGCTCAAATTTGTTATTCAATACATTTCATGTCATTATTTATTTTTGATCAACCTACTTGCTTATCTGCTAAGAATAAGTGAAAAGCAATCATGATAATGTTCAAATGTGCAAATTTTTGCCCCAAGGGCCTCTCGAGTACAAATAATATCTATTGCACGCAGTACACACAATTGGCTAAAGATATTAACTGGGCTACTCAGAGTCTTGCTCGTAATCCGAGCAATCAACGCACTGCGCCGCCGCAGCAGCATCTGTGGTAGACATGTAATCCACGAAGTCATCCTATCCAGAATACGAGGAATGACGGCCCCGCGCCTGTGCTCCCGAAGACTCCCAATGCTCGAATCCCGAATATGAGGAATGGCAGGCCCTAAATCCAGCAGTCTCTAGGGATGGCCAAATCAGACTAGAACCGGACCGAAACCGGAAAACCGGACCGGAACCGGACCGGAAAAGCCCGGAACCGGAGCGTACCGGGGAGAAAACCGGAACCGGACAGACCGGAACCGTGAGAAAACTGGGCCGGTTAAGGGTTACAAAAATGCCAAACCGAACCAGAACCAGAATCGTGAACCGGACAAAATTTCCATGTTTTCTAAAGAACCGAACCGGAATCGGATCGAAAAAGCCCGGAACCGGAGCGAACCGGGGAGAAAACCGGAACCGGACAGACCGGAACCGTGAGAAAACCGGGCCGGTTAAGGGTCACCTCCTCGTCGAACCAGAACCGGCGGTTTTCGGCCCGGAACCGAAACCGAACCGGTTTTGGCCATCCCTAGCAGTCTCACCGGCAAACTGACTAAAGCCCTGCCTAGCATCTATCCCACCAGTCGTGGAAGCAGATGAGTCCCTAGCAATGGATGGTTTGGAAGGCATTAGCTCATGAACAGCCGCACTTCTTCGAAAACTGCACCGCAAGAAGTCAACAAGCCTCTTGGCAAAACCAGTTACCCTATCCAGGCGTCTGACAGCCTGATCGTAGGTAAGGCCAGAAACCTGCAAACTAGGAAAGCCATCAAAATACAGAAAGGACAGCACAGATGCAACATTTGCAGAAAGCTACTACAGTACAGAAAGGACAGTACAGATGCAACATTTGCAGAAAGCTACTACAGTACAGAAAAAGCAGCAAGATACTCACCGAAGCAATGGGCTCGACTCTATATTGAGGCCTCGCCTGCTCAGGAATGGGAATCGTCACCTCCCTGGCAGCGTTCACAACCGCCTGATCGAACTGGCTCCACCAAGTCAAGTTTATCCTCGGTAAAAAGTCTCGATCTAGAGCCAAAGACACCTCCTCATAAGTCACCTGGGTGCTCTCCCTCGACTTTACCGGCTTCCTAGCTGCCTTCTGCCAAATCAGCATAGCGGGAAACAAAGGAGCATACTCCTCCCTAATTCTCCACCGATGCGGATGGAACACTTCAAAGCACCATACCGGTAAGACGACTGGAAAGTTATGTCAGCTACAAAGCATATACAGACAAGTGCAAACGAGACAAGGAAGAGAAAAAAGGAGACTCGCATCCAGCACAAACTGGGAACATCAGAACGATTATCCTCCCCACGAGAATACTTGTCCAAAGTGAAGAAAAGCTCGGCCAGACTAGCTTGTCCCCAGGCAAACCCTCTCACTGCCTCCAGATCAATCATAGAGCCGAGCAAGATGAATTGGCATGTCGTATCAGCATTGGGAAAAATGGTTGCTGACAGAGCAAACCACAAGAACTCCCTAGCCAATGGACCAGCTGTCATCCTCTCGGAACCAGCCAGATACTCAGCTATCCCTCTCCTCAAATGTCCCTCCATCGGTCCATACCGAATACCAATGCCCCTGGCATCAGTGATATCAAAGCCGAGTAGTTCCGTCAGCTGCTCCTGAGTAAACTCATCAAACCACCCTATGGGATTGCCTCGGAACAACAACCCGGTGATCGCAGCAAAGTCAGTGGGAGTGATCGATGTCTCCCCCCACCTGAAGTGAAACGTATGGGTAGTATCCCATCAATACTTGCTCAGAGCGACATGAATGACCTTGACCCTCTGCGTCGAAGCCACAGCAGCTACTCCGCTAACAAAGCCTCCCAGGCCAGAGTCAATCACCAATTACCGTGGACTCCTCCCTCCGTCACGAGCCACGTCCCAGAACATTTCCCACAGCGCGCTAACAGCCTCGACATCTCCCCTACTCTTAGTAGTGGACACATCAATCGAACCTCGCCCCTGCAGGTAAACTCAGCAAATGTATGTTACTCAAAATAACGTACACAAAATGCACATGCAATGTCACAAATATATCAACACAAAGATATAATCCAATCATTTTCCTAAAAATATCTCCGTCCCAAGTCGGAATATTAACGGTTCAAGTCTCAAAAATCCTGTTTCATTAACGGTTCATTTTTCTAAGATATCTCTATCCCAAGTCGGAATATTAACGGTTCAAATCCCAAAATTCTCAAAACCATTTCAAAAAACCCGTCAAACGAGAAACTTTCAAAATATTTTGAAAAACTCGTCAAAATCGGAACTTTCAAAACATTTCAAAAAATCCGTTAAAACCGAAACTTTCAAACCATTTCGAAAAATCCGTCAAACCCGGAACTTTCAAAACATTTCGAAAAATCCGTCAAAATCGGAACTTTCAAACCATTTCAAAAAACCCGTCAAACCCGGAACATTCAAACCATTTCGAAAAACCCATCAAACCCGAAACTTTCAAACCATTTCGAAAAACCCGTCAAAACCGGAACTTTCAAAACCATTTTGAAAAATCCATCATACCCGGAACTTTCAAGTCATTTCGAAAAACCCGTCTAAACCGGAACTTTCAAAACATTTCAAAATTATCCCTAATTAACTTACTTTAATTTTGGAAAACATAGCTAGACATGGAACTTTTCTACCAAATTTTCTACGTTGTCTATCCATAACCTCAATTGCATTAAGCAAAAGTCAATTTCAACAAAAGGGCATTGCAAGGTCAAAAGCCTCAAATCGAGCACCAAGAACCCTAAGTCAATTCAAATCAATTCCAAAATTTCAAGAATTCAAAAATTCTAAAATTCAAAGGAATTCAAAGGATGCTTACCTTCCTCACAATCCCCTCCTTGGATTTATGGCTATCCCGAGCTTTGTAAAACTCGGCCGGATCCATAGGAAGCTCGATCGCTCGAACTGTCCCCCTAAGCCTCTTTCTCTCATTGTCGGTCCTCCTATGTCGACTCCTCCGCCCCAATCTTGCTTCCATAGCTATAATCTCTCAAGATTTCAACCAAAGATCGAAGAAAAATGACGAATTTTTCTCTCTTTTCTCTCTTTCTCTTGGCCAAAAGCTTCAAATTTTCTCCCTTTCTCTCTTCTGGCCGACAGTTTCTTTAAATCTGGTCAAACTAAGGAAGTGACCGGTCGACCTCTTTTAGAGGATGGGCCATTTTGGCCCAAATGCCCAATCAGCCCCTCATCTTTTCAAAATTGACACTTTTCCTCGAATGTTAAAATTTCTCAGTTAGACATCTCTATTGCCCCTCTCCCGAGGTTAAAATTCTCAGTTAGACATCTCTAACGCCCCTCTCCCGAGGTTAAATTTCTCAGTTAGACATTTCTAACACCCCTCTCCCGAGGTTAAATTTCCCAGTTAGACATCTCTAACGCCCCTCTCCCGAGGTTAAATTTTCCAGTTAGACATCTCTAACGCCCCTCTTCCGAGGTTAAAATTCCTGTTAGACCGCTCACGGTCCAATCTCAAAATTGCGACCTCTCACGATCCAGTTTCAAAATCGAGACCTTTCACGGTCCAATCAACAATCCCTCTTCGGCCGTCATAGTAAGCCCGATCATCTCATTTCAAATGGCAATCATTGTAAGCCCGTACAACAATCCCTCTTCGCCCGCCATCGTAAGCCCGAATATTCCTCCCCAGCAGGATCGTAAGACCATCCTTTTAAAGGAACGTCAATGTGAATGTGGGCCCAATCGCGGATTATGAACCGTGTTATTTTATAGGGTCACCACTTCACCTCAGTTTGAAGACATCTGGTTTATTGAAAAATGGAGTTGCCACGCCATTTTGATTTCCTCAAAACTTTGAAAAAAAGGAATAGGATCCAGAGGTTAAGTTACTCCTTGGGAAGAATGTTTGGCGTTCACCCTAGGAGCCTTGCCAAAGGCAAGTCTTCCTAGATCCGATTTTTGTGCTTGTTTTGTGTGTTCATGTGTGAGATAAGATTTTGAAAAAGGGGAGGGAATGTGCCAAGTTATCTTTCGGACGTATAAACCATTTGAGTTGGTAATCGCTCGAGATTCCTTGGCTTTGATGTGTTCGGGATTTTGATCCCGTGCTCATCTTGGACTTATGATAATCATTAAGTGACCTTTTTACCCTCCCATTGGGATAATCAACCATATTAGGCTTAAGAGCCTTGGTATGTCTTAAACCAACGTTCTTCGGACTAGGTCTATATGTGATCGAGATAGAGGGACACCTTTTTATGGTCCAAGAATGAGACTCTTTAGAAAGGAAGAGCCTTTGCCCATCAATCCTACATCTTGAGACGATTGAGCTTAGTATGGACATTTAGAGCCTACTCAAGGTTTGTCCGCTTCTAAAGGGACTTCGACTATGGCATTTTTAGTGGCAGAAACGATGTAAAGATGAGACCTTTACACCGATCCACACCACGGGATGCTTCAAGTACCTAAGGGACAAAGGGGAGGGGTATAAAGATTGTTTCTTTATACTCATCCTATGTCTTTCGTGCCTTAAGAAGGTCACTAGACAATCCTTGGAGAGTGATCCAACCAAAAGGGACATGGGGGAGTTGCATTGGAAAGTAAAGATTGCATTTTTATGAAAATAAGTGTAATGAACACTATGAAAACTAAATATATGAATGTAAAGGGAAGACCTTTGAGGCTTTCATATGTCCTTTAAGAACCTTATGAGGTGGACAATCCTTGGAGGCAAGGTCAAGGGAAGGGGATGACATTATAATAGTAAAGATGACATTTTTATGTAATAAAAGAGAGCCATTTTACAGCATCATGTGATGAATCCTCCCTAGAACAAGTCACTTGTGGACCCTTGTTCATCCTTGGGATTGATTCCCCATGAATCATTTGTGTTAGGGGAAAAAGGGGCAATGATATCTACATGACAAAAGATAGGATCTTTATAGCAATATATCAATTTTAAAGGCAAATAAAGGCAAAGTAAATAACAAGGAAACAATATAACAATATAATAAAGGTATTTCAAGGAGAAAGGAAGGAGAGATTACCAATGGTGGCTTTCTCTATCTCCTTTGGGGTTTCTCCTAATGTAGGAGTGGTTTTGGATGAGTTTTATGGAGGAAGGAGGTGGTTTTTAGGTGTTTTGGTTTCTGGAAATTCGTGGGATGATTTTGGCAGAGTGACAGTGCTCAAAATTGTATCTCAAAATGGGTAGAGGAGGCCTCTATTTATAGGCTGATTTGTGTTTCCTAATGAAGCCGTGCGGCATTAACCATTGGCAAAAGAAGCCGTCCGGCCTTATCCGTCGGTGACTCGGCCTGCTTCTAGATTCATGCAAGGTGGCGCCTAGAAACCCCTTTCCAGTGAGGGACTGCTTGGAATTTTAATTCCTAGCAGGTCCTCCCCCTTGGAAGGTTTGGAAAAGTTCCAGAATTGCCCCTGAACTTTAGGAAAGTTCAGGGAATCGCCGGGAAACTTAATCGGAAGGCATGAGCCAGATTTGGGTACTTACAGAAGCCCCTCAGCAACGTCACTTGCAGGGCAAGTGGGGGTGTCGATAAAAAGGATCCAATATGGCAAACTACTGAGACGGATTGGGTGACCAAGGAGGTCGAGTGGCTGAACCTTTGGAAGGCTACCTACGTATCTCGGAGGAATCAAGCCATGATCGTAGTTCGGAAATCCACTGGGGAATGGCGAATAAAAACTGGTCCCTTGCTAGGAATATGGGAAGAAAGTGACCTAGGAGGTCAAATGGCTGATCCTACTGGGGTATGCCAAATGAAGGGAGTGACCAATGTGGTCGGATAGCTGGACCTTTATGAAAGGCTACCTTACCACTGAGGAGTGATGAAGGAAAAGGGTGACCAATGTGGTCGGATGGCTGGACCTTTATAAAAGGCTCATACACAACTGAGGAGTGATAAATGAAATGGGTGACCAATGTGGTCGGATGGCTGGACCTTTATGAAAGGCTCATACACCACTGAGGAGTGATGAATGAAAGGGGTGACCAATGTGGTCGGATGGCTGGACCTTTATGAAAGGCTCATACACTACTGAGGAGTGATGAATGAAAGGGGTGACCAATGTGGTCGGATGGCTGGACCTTTATGAAAGGCTACCTACGTATCCCGGAGAAATCAAGCCTTGGTCGTAGTTCAAGTCTCACTAGATAGTTAGGAACATGTCTAGGATCCTTGAGGTTTTTGACGATTAATGGAGGAGTCACCTTATTTGATTTGACAATTAATGGAGGTTGTCACCTTACGAAACTAAAGCTTACATCGCTATCGAGGAGATAGAGGTAGCTAAAGTTGAGAAACTAAAGCGTACTTCGCTATCGAAGAGATAGAGGTAGCTAAAGTCAGAAGAACTAAAGCGTACTTTGCTATCGAGGAAATAGAGGTAGCTAAAGTCGGAAGAACTAAAGCGTACTTTGCTATCGAGGAGATAGAGGTAGCTAAAGTTGGAAGAACTAAAGCGTACTTCGCTAACAAGGAGATAGAGATAGCTAAAGTTGGTAAAACTAAAGCGTACTTCGCTATTGAGGAGATAGAGGTAGCTAAAGTTGGAAGAACTAAAGCGTACTTTGCTATCAAGGAAATAGAGGTAGCTAAAGTCGGAAGAACTAAAGCGTACTTCGCTATCGAGGAGATAGTGGTAGCTAAAGTCGAACGAACTAAAGCGTACTTCGCTAACGAGGAGATAGAGGTAGCTAAAGTCGGTAGAACTAAAGCGTACTTCGCTATTGAGGAGATAGAGGTAGCTAAAGTCGGAAGAACTAAAGCGTACTTTGCTATCGAGGAGATAGAGGTAGCTAAAGTTAAAATTTGACAATTTGGAGGCTATCACCTGACGTTATTCCGTTATAACGGAAGTAACGAAGGTGTTTTGAGAGAAAACATTAGTCTATTTAGAGATAACGGAGATTTTTTTGGAAACAACGTTACTCCGTTGGGAGATAACAGGAATTATTTGCCTAATTGAAAAGTCCAGGGGAAAAAGTGTAAATTCAGCTCAGACCGAATGAAGCCGCTCGGCGTGAGATGGGGAAAAAGAAGTCGTACGGATTTAAGCATGATTTCACCAGATTGATTTAAACAGCAGAAGAACGGGCAGTGGCGCCATTGCTGCTTCATTTTTGTCGAGGAGAGAGGAGAGAAAAGAGAGAGAAACCTAAAAATTCTTCAAATCCCTAGCTTCTACTACTCAAGATGGATCAAGGAGGGAACATCTTGCCTCGATAAGCGCGTAGAACCTTGTCACAAGCAGCGAGGATGAGGCGAAGGGAATTCGTTAGGATCGATCGGAAATATGATTTCACGACACCTACCTCCGAGTTCTATCCTAGCAAGAGAGATCATAAATCGATGAAACCTCAATCGATTGGGGTAAGCACTCTTGATTTGCTTGAATTAGTCAATTTTGGTTGAATTTTGATTGATTTAGGGCTTGATTCGATTTTTTGGGAATTTTTGCATTTTTCTTGCGATTTTATTGACGCTTTTAGGGATTTGATAATTAACCTATGAGGCTATGGACATAAATAAACATGCATGTGCAATTTATTTGAGAAAAATATGAGAATGACTCATTTTTGAAAATAAAGTAAGAAAAATAATGTCTAAAATGTGACGGAGTTCTTGCATGTGCTAGAACTAGGTCAATTTCTGAGCATGAATGGGAAAACAAGAATTTGGACGATGAAAAGGATTCATGCATGCCATCTTGAAAAATTAAAACTTGTGTGCAAAGAATTTTGTGAAAATTGGAATTTTTGTGTTTGGGAGAGCATGCGCTTGGGGTGACATGTTTCAAATGATGAAAGACACGTGTTCTAGACAAATGATGCTTGAAATCTCTTATGAATGCTTTCTTTGACAACATGTGCACTCTTTTGTGAATATATGCATGCTTTTGAGATGAAATGAAGGACTAACAAGCTTTTGCTGTGTTTTCCTACAGGAGAGCAAGTCGAGGGGACCAGCGGAGGTGGCGGTGAAGTTGTAGGACAGGATGCCCAACTTTGAAAAGGATGGCGTGAATCCTAAACAGCTGGTGGTGGCGACTGGCCTTCACTCTTTTGTTGAGGCTATTGGTAGGGGCATTCATGTGACCTCCAAGAGTAAGGGGCTGGTCCAGGCCCTTTCAGAGTTTTGGTAGGACACCACTCACAGCTTTCATCTTAGCTGGGGAGAGATCACGGTGACCCCAGCCGACTTTACTGCCATTACTGGCTTGAGATTCACTGATAGACCTGTGACCTGGAGGGATCACATTTATGAGGCCGAGTTCAGAGATTTTGTGGGTTTTGACTCCATCAGAAGGGGCTCAGGATGGAGACGAGGTTGGTTGAGGTTGAGATTCTGAGGTGCATGGAGGAGTTTGCAGCCAGCGAGGTGACTGCCCACCAGCTCGCGAGAGCTTTCTTATGGTTGATGCTATCTGTCACCATTTTTGCTAACTCTGGGACATTGGCGATGATTTGCCTGCTTGACTCTTTGGAGGACCTGGATGCAGTTCAGGAGGTCTCTTGGGGCGAGGCTAGATTGGCTGAGCTCTATTTTTCTCTGGATTTGTACAGCCGGAATAAGGCTACGTCTATGGACTGCTTTTCTTTTGCTCTTGAGGTATTCTCATTTTCTTTTCTTTCTTTTACTTTTATGTCTTGAGATTTTTATGAGAGAAATGACCCTTATGTTTTTAACATGCAGTTCTAGTTTTGGGAGGTGATTGGGTTCTTTCTGTGGAACCAACAGAGTGATCCAGCTACCTTTCCGGCTATGGTGCGCTGGAGGGGAGAGGTGAGAGATAAGTTCACCGGGAAGACCCAAATCACCTTTGATTATAAGATGGTGAAACCCGTTGTTAACAAAGACGGTCATGAGGGAGTGGACTTCTATCCCTGGGGGAGGTATCCAGAGGCTTTGATGGGGGATGCCGTGGTGGTGACTAGGCAGAGGAGGTGGCTGACAAGGATGACCTGTGATATTATTTATCAGGGGGACCGCTTCGCCAGGCAGCACGGTCACGTCCCTCCTTTGGGTGCTATTACCCCTCATGACCCTCCTCTGTTCATGCTGCAGCCCAAGCATTGGTCGGTGGATGAGATAGAGAGGTATCAAGCTGGATTGGCGGCTGAGGAGTATTTGGATTTCGCTACCCCGTATGCCACCTTTGTGGAGCAGCATTTGAGGATGCCGCAGAAGTTAGTGAAGATAGTCGCTGCTCAGGGGTAAGGGGAGGCAGAGCCGACTGATCCTCCTATGCCTCCTGCTCACCTTTCTTACGTGGTGAACGGGGTACCGAGGAGGTTGATGGTGCCTATTCCTGACACGAGGGAGGCTGAGTATACTCTTCCTGCTGATAGCAAGTTAAGTATCTCTGGGTCCCTTCTGTTTTCGGCTTTCTTTCTTTTCTGCAATTTTGAAATTTTTTGGGATTTTCTTAGATTTTCTCTTCTTTTCTCGCAGGTTCCTGCTCGCACCTATGATGGTTTGGTACGGCAGAATAGGGGCTGGAAGGAGGTAGCTCGATCCCTTTTGCGGAATCTGGCCTGTGCGTCGAGGGCTGCGGGGAATGTGCAGGAGCCCGAGTATGAGCACGTACCCGTCCACCTATCTGATGTGAGTGATGCTGAAGATTTGCTAAGGGATCCTGAGTTATATGAGTTGAGTAGCAATGATGATGAATCAGAGACTTAGGATTCCTTAGGATTGAACTAGGAGGAAGAGAGAGAAAATAATGAACAACTGTGCATAATTTGTTATTTTATTATTTTATTTGGGTGCCAAGGAGGCAAAAACAATGTAATGATCTTTTATTTTCTTTCCCTATTGATGCATTATGATTTGGCACACAACTTGAGCCTCGGGGCAGCTTTTTTGCTTGGAAATGGGGCAGAAATTGAGTCGGAATGGTTTATAATGGTATGTGACTGCATGAATGGTGTTTGGACATGTTTTTATGCAGGTTTTGTTGAGAAGGTGGGGTGAGAACTCCACTTGGGCAGCAGCTTTGGCTGCTGCAGATTTTTTTCTGCAGAAGCGAAAGAAGTCATCCAGCCAGGTCCTGGGCAAAAGAAGCCGTGCGGCTCGGAACCTTGTCTGAAATGGTTTTTTTCAAATAAAATCAAGGAATGGCCTTTTCATTTCATTTTCACCCAAGACTTGTCCCAACTGATCCCAAAGCATATTTTTGACCAAAAATCATCGAGTTCGATCAAAGCCAATGGAGAAACCAGTCCGATTGCAAAAGGGGAAAATGGATCATTTTCTCTCCGATCTTTAATCTTGAATGAGACACAACTTTCAATCTCATAAGGGGCTGTTTGACAACACCTTCAAGATCAAGTCTTTATGGCATTTGAAGGTTCTCCCGCTCGATTGGGACCTTTTGAGAGTAGCAGCGAGGTTTTGGGACGTCCGGAGACATGTTTACTGCTTTTCCTACAATGTACTCGTCCCAACCTTTGAAGACTTCTGGGCATTGATTGGGGGTCCAGAAATTGAAGCCATTTCAATTCCTTTGACCGGGGACTTACCGGTGACCGTAAAGTTGGCATCTTTTCTACAAATTTCTCCGGAAGAAGCCGAGGGGATGATGATAGCCCCTGACAGGATCGACATTTCCGATATCCAGAGTAGGTTCGGGTCTCTGTGTACTGCTGCAACTACGGTATCCATGGACGCCTTTGTCCTCTGTGTATTTTCCTTTATGTTTACTACCGAGTCCTTCAGGGTCTGTCATAGTGGCCTTTTGGACATGGTCGGAGATTGCAGGGCTGGAAAGGATATTGTCCCGTTGATTTTGGGGGATACATTGCACGGCATTGACATGATGGCTAGGGGAGGCCATTTCATGCGATATGGGAGCCCAGCCGTGTTGACTTTATGGTTGCAAGAGAGGGTTGGGGCTTTACCTGGGGCTTTGCCTACTCAATTCCCTTGGGTGATTTCCCGGAGGGGTGCACCTAGACAACAAGATCAGGGTAGTTGGGAGCTGATGATGGCTCGGCTATCGACCTCAGACATTCACTGGTGGGTGCCTCATTGGAGGTTGCAGACTCGGAGGATGTTTCAGGAGTCCTATGTAGTAAGAGTTTGGGACTATCTTGATCCTCTTTCTACATTCCCTGCTTAGTGTCCAGGCAGTTTGGGACTTTGCAGGAGCCGTTGGATGATTGGAAGGACATCCGTACCATGGAGGTGGCGCCTTTTGATATGAGAGGTCCAGACAGCTTCTCCTTTTTCTCGAGAGCGTGGACATATGCCGCTTTTCCACCCAGGGCCATTCTCAAGAACATGAAGAGCACCATCTTGACCACGGCTTACTTAGATTGGTACGAGAGGGAAATGGGGGCGACTCAGGTCATTTTGGGAGAGAGGCGTCAGGGTTTATTGGGTACTAACTGTGACTCGAGCAGGACTATGAGGGAAACTGAGGCAAAGGCTAGCTCCCATAACCAGTCAGGTGATTTTATTAGAGATATGGAGGACAGATATGAGCGATTATCAGAGGTCTCTCCTCTTACTGAGGCTCGGCAGGAGGAGATACGGACTCGTGCCAGGGTAGAGAAGGTATTTATTGACACAGGCTTGGTGGAGGCTCCAGTGAGGATTCCTGAAATAGGGATGAGGGAGATCGACATCATTGAGAAGAGGAGGAAGAACACTTGACGGGGTCGAGGTAAAGGGAAGAAGAGAAAGGAAGACTCGATTGATGACAACTGAGAGACCTATTCCAAGCACCTACTTATTGCCTTTTGCAAACACAATAGTTTATTAGGTCTTTTATTGTATATTTTAGTCTTTGTAGCAGGTTAGTAAAGTCAAGAGTAGACTGTGCTTAAACTCATCAAGAAGTTTTTTATTTGTAAATAACAAGAGATATTATCTTCAAAATTGGTCAAGACACATTTCAGGAAAATTTTGAATGTCTTATTTATTGTTTAGACTGAACCATTTCTGGCTGCCTACGTTCCCCTTTTACAAGAAAGACTAAGGAGCTCAGGTCTTCGTAGTTCATTCTGGTGAACTATTGGGATTTTTTATTTTTATTTTTTATGTGCAACCCTATTTTCTGCCTAGACCGCCATTTTTAGGGTTTTCAGCCTAGCTGGGCATTACTCTTTTTGCACTATATTTTTTTTCATTTTTTTTTATGTGCGACCCTGTCTTCTGCCTAGACCGCCCTTTTTAGGGTTTTCAGCCTAGCTGAGTATTACTCTTTTGCACTATTTTTCTATTTTTTTATTTTTTTAATTTTATTATTTTCTTTTTATTTTAGACATAGTACCGTCGAAGCTTGTTACTGTTGACTGGGTGAACAAAAGGATTGCCATCCAGGTCCGCGAGCTTCATTGCTCCTCCCGTTAGTATTTTCTGTACTACGTACGGGCCAATCCAAATGGGTTCCCATTTCCCCAGAGGGTTGTCTCTGGTAGGGGGCTTTACTTTCAGTACTAAGTCACCTTCTTTTATGTCTCTAGCATTGAGTTTTTTGTCGAACGCCCTGGCCATTCGCCTCTGGTAGGCTCGAGTGTGTTCCATGGCATTTAGCCTCCTTTCATCAAGTAGGGCCAACTCATCATGCCGACTGCGTAACCATTCTACTTCATTGATACTGTTTTCCAGGAGGACCCTTAATGACGGGATTTCCAACTCTACTGGCAGTACTGCTTCCATCCCGTAGGTCAGGGCGAAAGGGGTTTCTCCCATGGCTGTTCTAACAGACGTTCTATAGCCCCAGAGTGCCAGATGCAGCTTTTTGGGCCAGTCACGACCGTGGGTGGCCATTTTTCGAATAATTCTTTCGAGTGTCTTATTGGCAGCTTCTACTGCTCCATTGGTCTGAGACCTGTATGGGGATGATTTGTGGCTAGTGACTCTGAATTCTGACAGCAATATATCGCAGTCCCCTTCAAAGTGTGACCCTTTATCCGAAATGATCTCATTGGGCACCCCATATCTGCACATGATGTTTTCTTTGACAAATTGGACCACTTTCTTAGAAGTGAGGACCTTATAGGACTTTGCTTCTACCCATTTTATGAAGTAGTCCACTGTCACTAACACGAATTCAAGCCCATTGCTCCCAGCCAGGGTTATCTTCCCTATCACGTAAATACCCCAAGTTGGAAACGGCCAAGGAGTCATCATGCAGTATAGGTCATGAGGCGGAAGATGATTGAGGTTGGCAAACCGTTGGCATTTGTCGCACTCTCGGACATGCTGAACACAGTCTGTTTCTATGGAAATCCAGTAGTAACCCATTTTGAGGATCACTTGCATCAGTGCTCGGGCATGGTCCTTGAGGAACTGGTAAATCTGACTGTACGAAGGTTCCTTGACAGGCTCAGGTCCCAAGTCTATTTTGCAACAGAAAGTCGGGGCTTCTCTTCTACCCACTCTGAAGGGTTTTATTGCTTTTCCCTCGGGGATCTCTACCAATGAGGCTAGAGTAGCTAAGGCATCTGCAAATCTGTTCTTGTCTCTCGGCAGGTAATGGAAGGTCACTTCTCTAAACTGCTCAGTCAATTATTCCATGAATCCACAATCTTCCATCTGTTAGAGACCTGGTTGATGATCAGGCCTGAGTCTCCATAGACTTCGAGTTCCTTAACATTCCTTTCTAGGGAAGCCTCCAAGCCAGCGATACAAGCTTCAAATTCTGCACCATTGTTTGTGACAGGGAAGTTCAACTTGATGGCTATTGGTGTATGCTCATCCTTCGGGTCGACCAGTAGCATTCCTATGCCATTTCCCCTTTTGTTAGCAGCCCCGTCAAAGAAGAGCTGCCATCGGTTCTCAGGCTCAACTACGAAGATCCCTTCATCCGGAAACTGGGGTTCAGGCCCTCGGTCTTCATTGCTAGGGAAGCTTGCCAGATGGTCTGACAGCGCTTGACCCTTGATTGCCTTTCTCGTCACATAGTTGATGTCATACTCAGCTAGAAAGAATGACCACTTTGATAGGCGCATCGAAAGGGAAGGCTTGTCGAAGATGTTCTTGATGGGGTCCATTTTTGAGACCAAGTTCACAGAGTGGGCCTGCATGTAATGCTTCAGCTTTCCAACTACCCAGACTAGTCCTGCACAAGTCTTTTCGCATGCCGAGTAATTGAGCTCACTTCCTTGCAGCTTTCGACTGACAAAGTAAATGGCATTTTCTACCCGAGAGTCCTTCTTTTCCTGAGCCGGCATAGCCCCAACTACCGTATCAGTAACAGTGAGATAGAGCAGAAGAGGTTTCTGTCCATGTGGAGGGCATAGTACCGGGGGATGTACTAGGTACGCATTGATTTGGTCAAAGGCATCCTGGCATTCCTCATTCCATTATGTGTCCACATTTTTCTTCATGAGCTTGAAGATGGGCTCGCACATGGTAGTCAGCTGGTTGACGAAACAGCTGATATACTGCAACTTGCCCATAAAGCTTTTGACTTCTGTCTGAGTTTGAGGCGGCCTCATGTCCATAATAGCCTTGATCTTTCGGGGATCGGCTTCAATGCCTCGTTCTGTGACCATGTACCCAAGAACTTTTCCCCATGTTACTCAAAAGGTGCATTTTGCAGGGTTCAGTCTCATGGAATGTTGCCTTAACCTCTCAAAGAACTTTCGCAGGTCGACAAAGTGCTGTCCATCCACACCTTTGGAATGGATTATCATGTCATCGACATAGACCTCAATTTCTTTGTGGATCATGTCGTGAAAGAGTGCAGTCGCTGCCCTTTGATACGTAGCCCCGACATTCTTAAGCCCAAAAGGCATCACTGTATAGCAGTACGTCCCCCGTGGAGTGGTGAAGGTTGTCTTCTCTTGGTCCTCTTCGGCCATCTTAATCTGATTATAGCCAGCTGTAAGTACCCAAATTCGGATCGTCAAAATCCGTTAAAAGTTAACCGGAACCCGTTAAGTTCCCCGTTCTCAAGTCAACGAGACATCCCGGGATTGCCCCGTGCATCCCGACATCAAAGCGTACTCAACACACGTAAAAGTACAGCTTTCCCCGAAAAACGTACTTTTCGGGGTCTTCCGGGATTAGATTTCCCGTTTTCGAGCGTCTCGACCTTCCGGAGGTCATAACTCCCTCATACGAACTCCGTTTTGGGCCCACTACATATCAAATCGAACGCGAGAACAAGATATACGCAGGTAACTTGTTCAAATCAGGAAATATAGCCAATTTCAGGAACAGTCCGGCCAGACTCTTTCTGGAGTTTAAATACGTGTCAAAAACGTGTCAAGCTGGCCAAATGACCAAAATACCCCCCAAACTCACGTATAGTCCGGCCGGACTCTTTCTGCAAGGCAGAAAACCATCAGGCTAAGCAACATTGCTTCCTCACTAAGCAAGCAAACTTACTCCCCAAGTTCCTCCCTCCTCCTCCATGATTTTCTCCCTATAAATATTCCCCCCTCCTTCACATTTCAACACCAAATTCTCCTCCCTCCACCCCAAGCACAAAAGGCTTGTCTTTCTTCCGCTCTTCGGGGGCCCTCGTGCTACTCGTTGGCAGAATTCTCTACTCTTCGGGGGCCCTCGTGCTACTCGTCGGTAGATTTTGATCGTAAGCTAAACCGACACAAGTCGAAACGCTGCCCAAATTCCTAGGTTTTTAAGCACCAAATAAAAGGGGAAACTCTGCCCAAACACTTCCGAAACACCTTTCAAACACCTTTCCGTATCCCGTATACGCCCACCGAGCCAAAGGAGCCGACCCTAGCCATAGGTAGCTCCCTCTCTCACTCTCAAAATGTAGACGTACCGCCTTCTAAAGGGGTCCGATACGTTTTAGTCCTTGATCCTCTTCTCTTTCCGTAAGAGAATCAATCTCGGGTTAAAACGGCGTTCCGACCCCATTCCGTTTAAATTTCTGTCATTTACAATTCCGGATCGATCGATCCGTCGATCGTCATTTAAATTTCTGTCATTTACAATTCCGGACCGTTTGATCCGTCGAACGTCATTTACATTTCATGCAACTTTACAATTTCGAGTCGTTTGGCTCATCGATCGTCATTTACAATTCCGAGTCGATTGGCTCGTCAATCGTCATTTACAATTCCGAGCCGTTTTGGCTCGTCGATCGTCATTTACAATTCCGGATCGTTTGATTTCGTTGATACCGCACTTTAAATACTGTCATTTATAAAGTCCGACCCGTTTGGATCGTGATAGTATTTACTTTTCAAAGTCCGAGTCACAACCCGATTCGTTGATCGCAAAATCATTTAATACGTTTGGCATCTGAACGCTCATCTTCAAACTAAAAGCCGAATTTTGACATTCAAAATCATTTAATACGCTTTTTCTCGTAAAAATCGTTAACAATGACTCGCCCGGTTCAAAAACCGGAGTTCGACCTTCGAACTCCTTTTCAAACTCAAAACCGACGTTTGCCACGCAAACGCTCATTTCCGCCTCAAAACCGACGTTTGCCACGCAAACGCTCATTTCCGTCTCAAAAACGACGTTTGTCATTCAAACGCTCGTCTTTTCAAACAAAGTCACCTAATCTACGTTTGACATTCAAACCAAGATTAAGCTTGTCATTCAAGCCCCCATTTCAAAATGCAAACACACACACGCACACGATTTCGAGAAAGGTAGAAAGACTCGTCATACGAGGCATTTTGGGTGATCTCGTAATACTCTTCCCGAAACGTAACGTGACCTCCTGTGAATGTGTGCCCAAAATTTTGTGGATTCACGCGAGTTTGAAGACATCCGAGTTATTTGAAAAACGGAGTCGCCACGCCATTTTGATTACCTCAAAACTTTGAAAAAAAGGTTTTTACTTGGGTTCGGAGGTTAAGTTACCCCTTGGGAAGAACGTTTGGCGTTCACCCAAAGTGCCTTGCCGGAGCAAGTCTCCCAAGATTTCAGTAATCGTGCTTGCTTGCGTGCTTTCTTGTGTGCATGTGTTAGAGAAAAAAAAAGGGGGGGGGAATGTCCCAAGTTGTCTTCCGGACGTACAAACCATTTGTTGGTTGTCGCTCGGGATTCCTTGGAATTTTATGTATTTGGGATTATGATCCCGTCCTCATCTTATGACTTGTGATCATCGCATTTTAACCTCGTGACCCTCGGGACTTGCGTGATCGAGAGAATGACTCTCTTTTGGTCAAAGATGAGGTTCTTTAGAAAAGGAGGGTCCTTAGCCCATCAATCCTACGCTTTAAGACGGTCGAGCTCGTATAGAGGCTTCATACTCTTTCTTAAGCGATAATCGGAGATATAGGGTTCAAGGTTATCCCTTTCCAAAGAAATCGTGAACCTTTAATGGAAGGAACGATGTAAAGATAGGATCTTTTACACCGGTCCGTTCCAAGGTTGGGGGAAAGGGGAAAATGCATGATGAAAAATGACACTTTAATGAAAAGATGACATTTTTGGGTTTGCAAATGATGCTTTTTTGATTGAAAGACATGATCTTTATGCAAGTGATGCGTAAAGATAGGATTTTTATGCAAGTGATGCATGAAAAAGGGTTTTGAATGCAAAGGATGCATTTTTATTGAAAAGATTGGATTTTTATATGCAAATGATGCATAAAGATGACATTTTTATTTGAAAATGGGGGTTTTAGGTGCAAAGGATGCACCTTTATGAAAAAGACTACATTTTTATGACAAATGATGTCTTAATGCATGCAAAAGGGGAAGGGGATGATAAAGATATGATCTTTAACTATGAATGCCAAGTCCCAAGCAAGATATATGAATGCAATGAGCAAGTATATTAATTAAAATGCAAGGTTAAGGCGTGCGAGGTTACCAATGGCTTCCTTTGTTTCTTCGGACAGAGCTAGGAGGAGAGTTTGGTCTTGGGTCTTCAAGGAGGAGGGAGATGGCTTCTTTAGCTTCTTCTTCACCTTCTTGAGCCTTCACCAATATTCTTCACGTCTTGGGAGTGACTGATTGTGGGTGTATTGTTTTTGGGGTAGTAATGTTGTGTCTTGAAATGGGTAGAGGAGGCCTCTATTTATAGGTAATCTGGATAAGGTGAATGAAGCCGTGCGGCTAAGAGCAGCGAGCTAATGCAGCCGTGCGGGCTTATCCTGAATGACTCAACATTCTAGAACCATGCAAGGTGGCAAATTCTAGAACCCTCCTTCCTAATTAAGAAAAACGTGTTTCTTAATTAGGAAGGATCCTCTTCAGCCCTTATTTAATAAAAAACAGTTCCGGAATGTTTCCGGAACGCTGGGAAGGTCTGGGGAATTACCGGAAAACTTACCGAAATTGTCGGGAAAATTAACCGGAAGGCATGAGCCAGATTTGGGTACTTACAGAAGCCCCTCGGCAACGTCACTTGCAAGGCAAGTGGGGTTGTCGATAGAAAAGGATCCGATCTGGCGAATGCCGAGATGGATTAGATGACCGAGACGGTCGAGTGGCTGAACCTTTTGGAAGGCTACCTACGTATCCCGGAGGAATCAAGCCAGGCCGTAGTTCGGAATAAGATCCGCTGAGGAAGGGAGAAGAGAAAACTGGTCTCTTCTTTGGGGAAAATAGAAAATGACCTAGGAGGTCAAGCAATTGATCCTCTTTTGGGGACATGCTAGAAATGACCAAGGTGGTTTCTATGAGGGATTACTTCATCACTGAGGAGTGACGAAGGAACAGGGTGACCAAAGTGGTCGGATGGCTGGACCTTTTATAAAAGGCTACCTACGTATCCCGGAGGAATCAAGCCTTGATCGTAGTTCAAGCTTTGACTAGATCGAAATGTTATTCCTTCAACTTGGAATAACGGAGATCGAAAGAGAGAGCGAAATGTCATTCTTCCTCCTTGGAATGACGGAGATCGCGAGAGAGATCGAAATGTTATTCTTCCACCTTGGAATAACGGAGATCGAAAGATAGAGCGAAATGTCATTCTTCCACCTTGGAATGACGGAGATCGCGAGAGAGATCGAAATGTTATTCTTCCACCTTGGAATAACGGAGATCGAAGGAGAGAGAGCGAAATGTCATTCTTCCACCTTGGAATGACGGAGATCGCGAGAGAGATCGAAATGTCATTCTTCCACCTTGGAATGACGGAGATCGAAAGAGAGAGCGAAATGTCATTCTTCCACCTTGGAATGACGGAGATCGCGAGAGAGATCGAAATGTCATTCTTCCACCTTGGAATGACGGAGATCGAAAGAGAGAGCGAAATGTCATTCTTCCACCTTGGAATGACTCGGGAGATCGCGAGAGAGATCGAAATGTCATTCTTCCACCTTGGAATGACGGAGATCGAAAGAGAGTGCGAAATGTCATTCTTCCACCTTGGAATGACGGAGATCGCGAGAGAGATCGAAATGTCATTCTTCCACCTTGGAATGACGGAGATCGAAAGAGAGTGCGAAATGTCATTCTTCCACCTTGGAATGACGGAGATCGCGAGAGAGATCGAAATGTCATTCTTCCACCTTGGAATGACGGAGATCGAAAGAGAGAGCGAAATGTCATTCTTCCACCTTGGAATGACGGAGATCGCGAGAGAGATCGAAATGTCATTCTTCCACCTTGGAATGACGGAGATCGAAAGAGAGAGCGAAATGTCATTCTTCCACCTTGGAATGACGGAGATCGCGAGAGAGAATGCGTTTTGTAAAGAAGTAAGAAGGACTCAATGATTTTTGTAAAGAAAGTGGGATGTACCCGATAATTTTATAAGGAAACGGGGCGTACCCTGATAATTTTTTTTGTAAAATAGAATTAGAAATGCCAAAGGCAAATAAAATGAGCCACAGGGGTAAATTTGTAAAATAAACCTCGGGGGCACTGGAGGGAAAAATTTGATTGATATGATTGGAAATGCCAGGGGCATAAAGGGTAAAACAGGCCTACGGGGGACAAAATTGTAAAATTGAGCCTCAGGGGCAAAATTGCAAAGAGATGCTGGTCCCTTACTATAAGGATGGAAACGGGGTGACCTAGGAGGTTAAACGGCCGATCCTATTAGGAATGTGCCAAATAAAAGGGGGGTGACCAATGTGGTCAGATAGTTGGACTTTTATGAAAAGCTTACGCACCATTGAGGAATGGGGAAAGAAAAAAGGTGACCAATGTGGTCGGATGGCTGGACCTTTTATGAAAAGCTTATGCACTATCGAGGAACGGGGAAAGAAAAGGTGACCAATGTGGTCGGATGGCTGGACCTTTTATGAAAGGCTACCTACGTATCCCGGAGGAATCAAGCCTTGGTCATAGTTCAAGCTTCATCTAGACAGTTAGGAACGATGTCTAGGATCCTTGAGGTTTTGACAATTAATGGAGGTTGTCACCTGAGGAAGCTAAAGCTTACGTCACTATCGAGTAGATAGAGGTAGCTATAGCTGGACAAACTTGAGCATACTTCTCAATCTGTGATAGAGGTAGCTAGAGTTGGATTTTTTTTTTTTTTGACAATTAGGAAACTGTCGCCTGGTGTTATCTCGTTATAACGGAAGTAACGGAGGCGCTTTTTAGGAGAAAATGTTATCATTAGCAATTGGCACGTTACTTGAGCCTAGGGGTGATTTTTTCTTGGAAACATGGTAGGGGCTAGTGCGGATGTACATATGGAATTGTGTTTGGGAATCGTTTAAGACGGGTTTCAAACGGGTGGGGTTGTATCCCTTAGGCGCGGGCTGAACCATTGTTGTTCTTTGAGATGTTGTCAACGTGGACTAGGATTCCCTCTTGGGCCGAGAGGCCCGGGTTTAAAACTCGGGTCTCGATGAATGTTCCTTTCTCACATTACGGCATTTGAAGGCGATGCTGATAGGCTTTCACAACCAAAGCAGATGTTGAAGTGACCAAACCTCTCTTCTAGGGATGGATGCAACTTATCGAAGCCCCGGTCTAAGGAAATACTCTCTGCAAAAGCCCTATATCTTATTGAAGTAAGGAAAGATCCTTTCACTGGCAAAGCCCCGGTTGGATGAACTGAGTAGGCAAAGTTTTAGGTTACGGAACAAGTGACTTGATGAAGCCCCAATCTGATGACCTAGCAAAAATCCCAATATGATTGGTACTGCGGAAGTGATCCTGAGGTTGATCTGACCAAAATCGAATCTATCCAGGGACCTACTGAAGAACCCGATGCGAACCCCAAACATGGCTAAAGAAGCCCCAGTTTAAAGGAATGGCTTGGCAAAGCCCCAGCCTTGGAGAGTTTCGAGGCAGCCCTAATGCGAATTGTAGCAGAAGAGGGAGAACCTATCCTTTTTTCTCTTTTTTTTTTCTTTTATTTTCTTTAATCAATCAGTCAACCTTAAGAAGATGTGGACGAAGAGAAGAAATTTAGGAAGATATATACATGCAGGGGCATATTTTTCGAAAGGTGGGAATAGATCCCAATTTTGTGTTATTTTGACGGCCTTATTCGATGTAGGCACAAAACTCGCTTTGGGTTTGACTCTTTTGAGAGAGTATAAGCGTAGAAGGGTTTATAAAAGTGTATGGAAGCCCCTGCTGACAGAAAATCAGTGTTTAGCACTATTTTTCCTAAGATGTAGAAAGAGAAGACTTGTCAAGACATCTGAAAACTTGTTTTATTTACGATGATCACAAGATTGCTTAAAACCCTTTATTGATGTTCGGGTTATTCAACCACTAATCTCGATATGAACAAACATTCTGATTAATCATGAGGAGAAAGTCAACCAGTGTCACGGATCAAGGTTGGCTGGTGTGAAAGAAAGGTTTGTGTATAGGGAGGTCATTGATGAGACCGGGTTTTACGGGATCGGCGTAATCTATGGGAGAGGTCATTTGATGAGACCGAATTCTGCGGGATTTGAATATGCTTATGAGAGGTCATTGATGAGACCGGATTTTACGAAACTTGGATATTCTTATGAGGGAGGTCATTGATGAGACCGAATTTTACGAAACTTGGATATGCTTATGACCGGACCATTCTTTGGTTGCCTACGTTCCCCTCATTGTGAGGAGCTCGGGTCGCCGTAGTTCGGCCTTGGCGGCTGTGTTTGGGACATGGTATTTGTGGTTCCTTTAGTGAAAAGGCTAGGATGAGGCGATGATGAGGCGTGGGCCTCGAGATGATTCCTTGACCAAGTCATTCTTGGACGGCCGCTTCGATTGCTTCTTCTTTCATTGGGGAGAAAGGATTTGCACGTGCCTAAATGCTTCTGTCTTTGCTTCGACCGTCCCATTGTTATTGACAACTTTCATTTTTCGAGCTTTGGTCTCGCACATGTCTGTCAAGCTTTTGATTGGTGGCTGGGTCCTTGGCCTCATTTTCTTTTATTTTTATGTGCAACCTGTTTTTGCCTAGACTTGCCCTTTTTGGGATTTTCAGCCTAACTGGGCACTAAGATTTTTTTTCTTTTTCTTCTTTTTTTTTATATGTGCAACCCTGTTTTTTGCCTAGACTGCCCTTTTTTGGGATTTTCAGCCTAGCTGGGTATTACTCTTTTTTTTGCACTACATTCATTTTTTTTCTTTTTCTTTTTTTATTTTCTGAAGCACCTGAGGACCAAGGCGAGCCCCTACTTGAACATTCTTGATACCCTTGAGGTCTAAGCCAAGCTCCTAGGTTGTTGCCGACACGGGGTCAATCTTTTGAAGCTGAGTGGCCTTTTGCTGTCCCTTGATGTTGCCGTCGTCGTTGACTTGGTCAAAATGAAGGTGGGGACATGATTGGGAAAGTGTATGGCTTGATGGAGGCCTTTTGTGGGGTGAGGAAAGTGTATGGCTTGATGGCATTAGTTGACTTTCTCACACCGATTAATCAGAATGTTAATTATTTCAAGAGATTATTTGTTGAGCAATGCAAGTGATCATATAAAATAAAACCATTTCATTAAATGTAATGTAGGTGTGCAAATAATGTCTTAAGTCTAGCAAGAAAAGAAGAAGACTCTTTTATAGAAAATTGAAGATTAATTACAATGTCCATGGAGGACTTGATTTGAAAGAGAAAAGTACTAGAACCTACGAAGGTTGACTGAGAGACTATTTTTCTTTTTTTTTTTTAATCTTGCTTAAGGATAAGTAGACCCTAGTCTAGCTACTCTTCGCTGGTTGGGTTGCCCGGAGTAACTTGAGCTTTCCTTCGTAGATCGGCCACTTGAATTTCTTTCTTCGAGATCCACACACTTATGCATCACATGCCCAAAATGCTTGTGGTACTCGCAGAACTTGGTCCTGTCAACTCTACTGGGGTTTCTTGGCTTATAATTCTCGAGAGGTGTGAGAAGGCCTCGTTTCACCAAATCATCGAAAACTTTGCTCATGGGCATCCCGAAATCATCAGACTGACGTTTCTGACCTTGTACATCCTGAATCGACCTCTTACCATAGCTTTCTGTTTTTGGCCCATGGAGGTTCTCGAGCTTCCCATTTTCTATCAACTTCTGGATCTCATGCCTCAAATAGGTGCAATCATCAGTGTTGTGCCCAGGGTATTGATGGAAAAGACAGTGCTTGGACTCATCCAACCGAATACTGGGGTTCCTGGGCTTCCAATTCTCCAGTGGCTTTATCAGCTTTTCTTTCATCAGCTCTTCCAGAATCTTGCTTAAAGGCATATCCGCATCGTCAAAGTGAAAGGAGCGAGGTTTTTGGGAGACCTTGTTGTTCTCAAAACTCGGATTCCCATCGTCCAATTGGTTCCACTGTTGGATTTGGCTGAAGGAAGCTATGACATTCTTTCCTTTGTGAGGAACTGGTGCTGACATGGGTACGGTTGCTGTTTGGTGCTGGTGGCATTGGGTTATGCTTGGTGGAGTCATTTCCTTGCCTGGTTCGACGTCTGGGGTCAAGGGAGTATTGATACTCATCATGAAGTCAAACTTCTCTTGCATTCGTTTCACTTGTTCCATCAATATTGCCACATGGGGGTCAACGAGGACTCTCGAGTTACCAGCACTCGCAACAGGACTCTTATCAGTAGAGGGAACCACAGTAGCAAACTGACGGCTGAATTCATTAAGTCCGGTAGGTGACAGCTGGAAACTTGAATCATCCAGATTTTCTTTTGGCAACTCATGGCGCATTCGAGGTGGGTATAGGGGCTTCAGAACATAGCCACATAGCTCGAACTGATTATGTGAAGCTGGAGTATAGACTGGCAGGTATTGCTGGAACTGAGAGACAGGTGGGGTGAAGCCCAATCCATTCTGAGGAACTGAGGGCAATGAAGCCCTGATGAGCTGGGATGTTGGAAAGGACTGAGGAGAAGTGGTCCTTGGCAAAGGATCATATGTGGATGGAGGAAGGTATTGGTTATAGGCTGAGGGAGCTGAGATGGCTACTTCTGGAGTCTCATCTTCGACCACTACCAGAGAACCGTTGGACTCAACTGTTACTTGAACTCCATTGCGGCGAAGAGCACCGATGAGCAATGACAGCTGCTCTTCATGAACCTTCTGGGCATTTTCCAAAGCCAGGACTAACTCTTCCTTCCTAAACATCTGATTTCCTGCACCCTCACTTGTTTCTGTCCAAATACGCCATTACAGTGAGGCCGATGAACTGTCTGAACCTAAGGTTTTCTGAAAAACTGCTGACCCAGTATTCTTGTCCACTTCCTTCTCGCTGCGGGAAAGGGATAGGCAAAGTTTAGGCTCGGGGATAGGTAAGGTAGGTAAGATTTAGACTTGGAGGTAAGTGTTTAGGCTGAAGGCTCAAGTAACATGCACTTATCGCTTTAACTTTTGCTCGAAACACATTTTCTCCTAATCCTAATTGATCGGAAAAGATGAGACCTTGGAAGGTCAAGATTGGAAGTGGAGATCGGACCGAGGAGGTCGCGATTAAGGACTTGACCGCGAAAGGTTGAGATGGGAAAATCGAAAATCGGACCGAGGAGGTCTCGATTAGGGTTTGACCATGAAAGGTCGGAATAGAAAATCGGAAATCGGACCGAGGAGGTCTCAATTAGGGATTTGACCGCGAAAGGTCGAGATAGGAAAATCGGAAATCGGACCGAGGAGGTCTCGATTAGGGTTTGACCGTGAAAGGTCGGAATAGAAAATCGGAAATCGGACCGAGGAGGTCCCGATTAGGGTTTGACCGTGAAAGGTCGGAATAGGAAATCAGAAATCGGACCGAGGAGATCTCGATTAGGGATTTGACCATGAAAGGTCGGAATAGAAAATCGGAGATCGGACCGAGGAGGTCTCGATTAGAGATTTGACCGTGAAAGGTCGAGATAGAAAATCGGAAACCGGACCGAGGAGGTCTCGATTAGGGATATCAGAGATAGGAAAATGCAATTATGATTACATGAATTGTTCAAATTTACTTAAAACAATGTCTTTTATTTATTTCTATTTGGTTGGAAAAGGGGGTTTGCCCTTCTTTTTCGCAACTACTCTAAATCCTGGATCAGTGGGTTCCGTCACTACGTCTATAAGCCCCTCGTATTCCACCTGTATTTCGACCTCCCAGGGTGGACAGCCCCGGGCGAGGGTCCTATAGGGCACGCGGATCCCACCGACCGAGAGTAAAGAACGCTCCTAACGGGTCTAGCGGGTCATAGGAACTTTCAACGCACGAGCGATGCGGATTATAGTCAAGGCAATACCGGGAAAGTCTCGTCTCTCTGCCTTGACGGATCTTTGGCAGAATTTCGCTTGAGCGAATGACGTTTTGACTTTCGGTAATGTCCGAGAATATAATAGGCATGGGTCGGGCGGTAAAAAGCCGGATGACACGGTGTCACATTGAACTTCGTTGCATACGCCGGGCGTGAGTTAGAATCGAAGTCAATGCCGGGTCAAGATCTTGCCAATTTTTCCTTGTCGGAATTTTAGCAGAGCTTCGCTTGAGCGAAAGATCTTTTGTTTTGTTGGCAAAGACTCGGTCTTGACTCTTACACATTTCGTGCAGGTCAAGGTCAATAGTCAATGTCGGAGTTGAGATCTCGCCAATTTTTCCTTGTCGGAATTTTGGCAGAGTTCTTCTTCCGTTATGAACTAAGGCTTGACCTTTACGAGGGTATGCAACTGGGCTATATGACACGGACTAGACCAAAAACCAACCAAAAGTCACGGTTTTTGAAACGTGTGACACTGACCGTGCATTGGTCGACACCGGCCGCCATGGGGAGGTTGGGATGATTCCGTGCGCGCCCGGAGCATCGTAAAGGCCTGTCCGTGACTGCAGCTGGAACCACCCTCGGGTTTGAAGGACGTGCGTGCAAAAGTGTACAGGATATATCAGGTGCGCGTAGTGTGCGGTCTCCTAAAAATGTTCCTTTTTGAGTTAAAACAGAGATTTTCAGAAATGTGTTTTAAAGGAATGATTTTCGGGACGGGGAAAATGCAACACGTAAGCACGTAAATTTTCTGGGAGCCCCAGTCAGTCATGAAGCTGAGTAGCCCCAAGCTGCTAGGACTGCCAGATTAACCATGATTTTTCCTGGTGGAATTGCCACTGAGGTCGCCCGGTCAGAATCCAAGGAGGATTGAGCCGTACGACTGCATGGATCAATTTTCCAGGTTCCACTCCTTTTGCTATTTTTCGGGTTGTTTCCCGTTCAAAGTATGCACAAATTCCAAGATGCAAATGATGCAATGCATGGTAAAGAAAGCAAGCACGATTAATGAAATCGGCGACGGGAGTCTAACCCGCTCAAAGGGAAAAGCTTTCTTTTATTTTTTCAAATTTTTTTTTTTTCGAAAAGGGATACTGGTACGTGGATTGTTAAACCACCGGTTATCCCAACTCCCACGTCAGGGAGTGTACAGGAAGGGTAAGTGGTTTCCACCTATATACCGAGTATCGATTTTTTTTTTGTTTTGAAAATAAAAGCTTTTCTCCTTTGGGTTTCCCCAGCGGAGTCGCCAAACTGTGAATGTGTGCCCAAAATTTTGTGGATTCACGCGAGTTTGAAGACATCCGAGTTATTTGAAAAACGGAGTCGCCACGCCATTTTGATTACCTCAAAACTTTGAAAAAAAGGTTTTTACTTGGGTTCGGAGGTTAAGTTACCCCTTGGGAAGAACGTTTGGCGTTCACCCAAAGTGCCTTGCCGGAGCAAGTCTCCCAAGATTTCAGTAATCGTGATTGCTTGCGTGCTTTCTTGTGTGCATGTGTTAGAGAAAAAAAAGGGGGAATGTCCCAAGTTGTCTTCCGGACGTACAAACCATTTGTTGGTTGTCGCTCGGGATTCCTTGGAATTTTATGTATTTGGGATTATGATCCCGTCCTCATCTTATGACTTGTGATCATCGCATTTTAACCTCGGGACCCTCGGGACTTGCGTGATCGAGAGAATGACTCTCTTTTGGTCAAAGATGAGGTTCTTTAGAAAAGGAGGGTCCTTAGCCCATCAATCCTACGCTTTAAGACGGTCGAGCTCGTATAGAGGCTTCATACTCTTTCTTAAGCGATAATCGGAGATATAGGGTTCAAGGTTATCCCTTTCCAAAGAAATCGTGAACCTTTAATGGAAGGAACGATGTAAAGATAGGATCTTTTACACCGGTCCGTTCCAAGGTTGGGGGAAAGGGGAAAATGCATGATGAAAAATGACACTTTAATGAAAAGATGACATTTTTGGGTTTGCAAATGATGCTTTTTTGATTGAAAGACATGATCTTTATGCAAGTGATGCGTAAAGATAGGATTTTTATGCAAGTGATGCATGAAAAAGGGTTTTGAATGCAAAGGATGCATTTTTATTGAAAAGATTGGATTTTTATATGCAAATGATGCATAAAGATGACATTTTTATTTGAAAATGGGGGTTTTAGGTGCAAAGGATGCACCTTTATGAAAAAGACTACATTTTTATGACAAATGATGTCTTAATGCATGCAAAAGGGGAAGGGGATGATAAAGATATGATCTTTAACTATGAATGCCAAGTCCCAAGCAAGATATATGAATGCAATGAGCAAGTATATTAATTAAAATGCAAGGTTAGGGCGTGCGAGGTTACCAATGGCTTCCTTTGTTTCTTCGGACGGAGCTAGGAGGAGAGGTTGGTCTTGGGTCTTCAAGGAGGAGGGAGATGGCTTCTTTAGCTTCTTCTTCACCTTCTTGAGCCTTCACCAATATTCTTCACGTCTTGGGAGTGACTGATTGTGGGTGTATTGTTTTTGGGGTAGTAATGTTGTGTCTTGAAATGGGTAGAGGAGGCCTCTATTTATAGGTAATCTGGATAAGGTGAATGAAGCCGTGCGGCTAAGAGCAGCGAGCTAATGCAGCCGTGCGGGCTTATCCTGAATGACTCAGCATTCTAGAACCATGCAAGGTGGCAAATTCTAGAACCCTCCTTCCTAATTAAGAAAAACGTGTTTCTTAATTAGGAAGGATCCTCTTCAGCCCTTATTTAATAAAAAACAGTTCCGGAATGTTTCCGGAACGCTGGGAAGGTCTGGGGAATTACCGGAAAACTTACCGAAATTGTCGGGAAAATTAACCGGAAGGCATGAGCCAGATTTGGGTACTTACACCTCCGAACCTAACAATCTCTGGTACTAAAAAGCTTTTTACTCATTTTTGCTACCAATAAAATGATCCCCATTTTCAAAGCCTTTTCCTAAGTTTTTGCTACCAATAAAAACGACACCCTTTTCACTAAAGCCGTTTCTCAACGTTTTGGGCTCAGAATACAAAACCGCGTGGCGACTCCTCTTCCTTCCCGAAAGCGAGGTCTCAAACACCAACCCTCCGCGAAAGACAACCGCCTTTCGCCGCCGCGCGAAATCCGGGTAATTTCAGTTGGCGACTCCGCTGGGGAAATGATACTTTTTTCAAAACTACCGTTGTTTTCTAAAAAGCCTTCCGTGGGTCAAACTTTCATTTACACTTCCTCGTTTTCGTGTGTGTGTGTTCCTTTAAACCTCGAACGGTTTGTTTTTCAAAGGCATTACATTGTCAACTTTTCAAAATCATACCATGTTTGTGCATCCCCATTCATGTTTGATTTTCATTGCTGTCTTTTGAACTGCGCATCATAATTCTTTAAGACACATTCTGAAAAATCTCTGTTTTACTCAGAAAAAGAATTTTAGTGACCGCACACTACTCGCACTTGCTGCCTCGGTACACCGCACTTCACGTGCACTTGCTGCCTCGGTACACTGCACACTACGACCCGTAACCCGGGATGGCCTTATCAGTTGCACCCCGATTGGTCTGCCAGACACCTTTCGGGGGCACACGGGGTCATCCCAAACATCCCATCCTAGCCCGTGTAAGCCATGCACTCTTTGTGTCACACTTTGTCCAAGACCCCGGTTGGTTTTTGGCTTAGCTCGTGTCATAAAGCCTAAGTGTATGTTTTTTACGCCGGGCCTCGCCCCGAGTCAAGCTTGAGAGGTTGAGACCGAAGGTCGTTCCTGACCTGAAGTCTCGAGCTCTTCAGCCTTGACTTTGACGCGGAGCTCTGCCGAAAAATATACCCGAAGGTTCAATGTGACACCGTGTCACCAAACCTCGCCGTATGTGTAAGTACCCAAATCTGGCTCATGCCTTCCGGTTAAATTTCCCGGCAATTTCGGTAAGTTTTCCGGTAATTCCCCGGACCTTCCTAGTGTTCCGGAAATGTCCTGGAACAGTCCAAAATCAAATTAGGGCTGAAGGGAGCCTTCCTAATTAAGAAAACACGTTTTTCTTAATTAGGGAGAAGGTTCTAGAATAATGCCACCTTGCATGATTCTAGAATGCTGAGTCACAATGGATAAGACCGCACGGCCTCATTTGCAAAGGACCTGCAGCCGCACGGCTTCATTAGCCTTATCCAGACTGCCTATAAATAGAGCCCTCCTCTACCCATTTCAAAACAACAAAAACAACAACAAAACACACACACTCCATAGCAATATAATCAAGACGTGAAGAACACCTTTGAAGGCTCAAGAAGGCGAAGAAGAAGCTCAAGAAGCCATCTCCCTCCTCCTTGAAGACCCAAGACGAACCTCTCCTCCTAGCTCCGTCCGAAGAAGCGAAGGAAACGATTGGTAACCTCGCACGCCCTAACCTTGCATTTTAAATTGATATACTTGCTCATTGCATTCATATATCTTGCTTGGGACTTGGCATTTATTCATAAAGATCATTTCTTTATCACCCCCTTCCCCTTTGCATGCATTAAGACCTCATTTGTCATAAAAATGTAGTCTTTTTCATAAAGGTGCATCCTTTGCACCTAAAATCCCTATTTTCCAATAAAAATGTTATCTTTATGCATCATTTGCATATAAAGATCAAATCTTTTCCAATAAAAATGCATCCTTTGCATTCAAAAACCTTTTCTAATGCATCATTTGCATAAAAATCCTATCTTTACGCATCATTTGCAATAAAGATCCTTTCTTTAAATCAAAAAGCATCATTTGCTAAAACCAAAATGTCATCTTTTCATTAAAGAGTCATTTTTCATGCATTCCCCCTTTCCCCTAACCTTGGAACGGACCGGTGTAAAAGTTCTCATCTTTGCATCGTTCCTTCCATTAAAGGTTCATGATTTCTTTAGGAAAAGGACAACCTTGAACCCTATATCTCCGATTATCGCTTAAGAATGAGTATGAAGCCTCTATACGAGCTCGACCGTCTTAAAGCGTAGGATTGATGGGCTAAGGACATTCCTTCCTAAAGAACCTCATCTTTGACCAAAAGAGAGTCATTCTCTCGATCACGCAAGTCCCGAGGGTCCCGAGGTTAAAATGCGATGATCACAAGTCATAAGATGAGGACGGGATCATAATCCCAAATACATAAATTCCAAGGAATCCCGAGCGACAACCAACGAATGGTTTGTACGTCCGGAAGATAACTTGGGACATTCCCCCCTTTCTCTCAAACACATGCACACAAAGAAAGCACGCAAGCAATCACGATTAATGAAATCTTGGGAGACTTGCTCCGGCAAGGCACCTTGGGTGAACGCCAAACGTTCTTCCCAAGGGGTAACTTAACCTCCGAACCCATAAAACCTTTTTTTCAAAGTTTTGAGGTAATCAAAATGGCGTGGCGACTCCGTTTTTCAAATAATTCGGATGTCTTCAAACTCGCGTGAATTCCAATAAACAAAAATTTGGGGCACACATTCACAGTTTGGCGACTCCGCTGGGGAAACCCAAAGGAGAAAAGCTTTATTTTCAAAACAAAAATCGATACTTGGTATATATGTGGACCCCACTTAACCTTCCTGTATCGCTCCCTAACCCGGGGCTTGGGATAACCAGTGGTTTAACAATCCCACGTACCAGTATCCCTTTTCGAAAAATTTTGAAAAAAAATAAGAAAGCTTTTCCCTTTGAGCGGGTTAGACTCCCGTCGTCGATTTCATTAATCGTGCTTGCTTTCTTTACCTTGCATTGCATCATTTGCATCTTGGATCTTCGTTCTTACTTTGAGCATAAAATATATCGCAAAGGAGTGGAACCTGGAAAATTGATCCATGCAGTCGTACGGCTAATCCTCATAGGATTCTGACCATACGACCTCAGTGGCAATTCCACCAGAAAATCGGGGTTAATCGGCGAGTCCTAGCGGCTTGGGGCTACTCGGCTCCACGGCGGCGGGGCTCCCGAAAAAATTTACGTGCTTATGTGTTGCATTTTCCCCCGTCCGAAAATCATTCCTTTAAAACACATTTCTGAAAATCTCTGTTTTAACTCAAAAAAGGAAACATTTTTAGGAGACCGCACACTACGCGCACCTGATATATCCTGTACACTTTTGCACGCACGTCCTTCAAACCCGAGGGTGGTTCCAGTACTGATCACGGACAGCCTTACGATGCTCCCGGGCGCGCACGGAATCATCCCAACCTCCCTATGGCAGCCAGTGTCGACCAATGCACAGTCCGTGTCACACGTTTCAAAAAACCGTGACTTTTGGTTGGTTTTTGGTCTAGTCCATGTCATATAGCCCAGTTGCATACCCTCGTAAAGGTCAAACCTTAGTTCATAACGGAAGAAGAACTCTGCCAAAATTCCGACAAGGAAAAATTGGCGAGATCTCGACTCCGACATTAACTATTGACCTTGACCTGCACGGAATGCGTAAGAGTCAAGACCGAGTCTTTGCCAACAAATCAAAAGATCTTTCGCTCAAGCGAAGCTCTGCTAAAATTCCGACAAGGAAAAATTGGCAAGATCTTGACCCGGCATTGACTTCGATTCTAACTCACGCCCGGCGTATGCAACGAAGTTCAATGTGACATTGTGTCATCCGGCTTTTGCCGCCCGACCCATGCCTATTATGTTCTCGGACATTACCGAAAGTCAGAAACCGTCATTCGCTCAAGCGAAACTCTGCCAAAGATCCGTCAAGGCAGAGAGACGAGACTTTCCCGGTATTGCCTTGACTATAATCCGCATCGCTCGTGCGTTGAAAAGTCCTATGACCCGCTAGACCCGATAGGAGCGTTCTTTACTCTCGGTCGGTGGGATCCGCGTGCCCTATAGGACCCTCGCCCGGGGCTGTCCACCCTGGGAGGTCGAAATACAGGTGGAATACGAGGGGCTTATAGACGTAATGACGGAACCCACTGATCCAGGATCTAGAGTAGTTGTGAAAAAAAAAGAAGGGCAGAATCCCTTTTCCAACCAAATAGATATTAATAAAAGACACTGTTTTAAGTAAACTTGAAGATTCTAATTTGCATATTGCTTGAGCCTTCAGCCTAAACACCTACCCCGAGTCTAAACCTTTCCTATCCCTTTCCCGCGAGAAAGAAGTGGGTGAGAACACCGGGTCGGCGACTTGTTAGCGCGAATCCTCGGATAGTTCGCGAGAATCCTCGGTTTTGTCGGCTTTTCGGTGTCAAAATGGCCAACATGGTAATCCACAACGGTAATGACCAAGCAGTTGGAGGGGCTATCCCAGTTCAACCCAAGCTTCACATCTGGTATGATGTATGTGATTGTGAAGACTGCTTAGAGTATGAGTATCAAGAATGGATCAATGAGGATGCCCCTTCAAGGAAGAAGAAGAAGAGAAAGTCCACACGGCGAAGCTTAAGGAAAGATATGAAGTGGGGACAAGAGCGTAGGAACTTTAGGAGAGCCTTCGGGCAAGTTCGACTACTATGTCGGTTATGCCAAGGAACTGCCAAGGAACCCGTCACCCCAAGCACAGTCCGGCTGGTATCCCCATGTATAGTGATCCTCTTGAAGCGAGAAAGTGCTGAATTTGTGGCCATCGTGAAGTTCAATGAGAAGCTAGCAAATCTAGAAGCGAGAACACGTAAAGCCTATTGAATACATAGCCGGTCAAGGAAGAATTAAGATCCCCTCTCGAAGAAGACTTCATCGGCATTATCCAAGCCAACCCTCCTGTTGGCTACACCGACAAGGTCGTGGTGTCCAAGATCGGTAAAGAGAAAATAAGTTATCGGCGGTGCATTGATAAGATGAGCCGGATCCTTCGGATCAATGAGTCCGGTCGCTACGGAAGAGCTAGGCGAAAGATTGCAACAAGTTACTTTAGTTCCCCTCACCATCTTTCCACGATCTGGCACATCAATGATTTCCGGCAAGCTTTTTGATCGGTTCGAAGTCTCCAACTTTACGAAAAATGCCGACAAGACTGCTACTCCCAGTGGCAACAACAAGAAGGAGTGAGATCCCTGTCCAACCCTTGTCAAGTCCCCCTCGAGTCAATAAGTAGCGTAGGGTCCGGGGTCGGTGTTGTCTATTCGGTTGAGTCGGGAATCTTCGAATTCCGGTCCTCAGAGTCATCCGAAGGCCTCACGCCTGAGGATTATGAAAAATGTAATCGATGTCATCTTTCCCCTTATCTTGAATGAAATAACAAATCTTTCGATTATCCTCTTATTGCCAACTTAACAAATGATAAATTAACTCAAAACTTAACAACGAGTTAATAATGAATCATTTGAACAAGATGCAAACACACTAAACGAACAATACATTAAAGAAATCTTTAAGCGGGTTTCGAAAAAGAGGAAAACCGGGCCCAAGCCGCCGAGGAGGTTTTGATAAGTGTGAACTTGGGTACTATTGAGGAACCTAAAGAGACACGAGATTGGAAGCTTCTTCCAGGGGTTGAAAGGGACGAGATTGATCGAGCCGCTCGTAGAATACGTCGACGTGTTTGCATGGTCATACAAAGATATGCCGGGGCTAGACGGTTCGATAGTAGAGCACGAATCCCTCTAGCACCGAGATGCTAAGCCAAGAAATGTAAACGAGAAAGATTAAGCCGGAATGGTCTCTACTGGGTCAAAGAAGAAATTGAGAAGCTACTGCGGGTAGGGTTCATCGAGTTATTGAATACCCGACATGGTTGTCCAACATCGTGGACCGTAACCAAGGCCAATGGGAAGGTGCGCCGCTGTGTGGATTTCCGAGATCTCGAACAAGGCCGGCCCCAAAGACGACTACCCTCGCCAAACATAGATATCTGGTGGACTCCACGCCAACTACGAAGTCAAATCCTTCGTTGATGGTTTTGCGAGCTACAACCGAGATCAAGATGGCCGAGGAAGACCAAGAAAAGACAGCCTTCACCACACCGTGGGGGACCTCTTGTTATACGGTAATGCCATTCGGGCTCAAGAATGCCGGGGCTACTTACCAAAGGGCAGCAACCGCGCTTTTTCATGACATGATCCACAAGGAGATTGAGATCTACGTAGATGACATGATAATCCACTCCAAAGGAGAAGGTGGGCAGCACTTTGTTGACCTACGAAAATTCTTTGAGAGGCCGAGACAAAGCATTCCATGAGACTAAACCACGCCAAATGCACCTTCGGAGTGACAAGGGGAAAAGTGCTTGGGTACATGGTCACGGAGCGAGGTATAGAAGTTGACCCCGAAAGATCAAAGCCATCATGGATATGAGGCCACCTCAAACCCAGGACGAAGTCAAGAGCTTCATGGGTAAATTGCGATCATCGGCCGTTTCGTCAATCGGTTGACCACTATGTGCGAGCCCATCTTCAAACTCATGAAGAAGAATGTGGACACAGAATGGACCGAAGAATGCCGGGATGCCTTTGACCGAGATCAAGGCATACTTAGTACATCCCCGTCTTATGCCCCCACATGGACGAAGCCTCTTACGCTCTATCTCATCGTCGCATTACACGGCGGTTGGGGCTATGCTTGCTCGGAGAAGAAAGACTCTCGGGTAGAAAATGCCATTTACTTTGTCGGCCGGAAGCTACGGGGAGCGAGCTCAATTACTCGGCATGTGAAGAGACTTGTGCGGGACTGAGTCCGGGTAGTCGGCAAGTTGAAGCATTATATGCGAAGCCCACCCTGTGAATTTGGTCTCGAAAATGGACCCCATCAAGTACATCTTTGACAAGCCTTCCCTCTCAATGCGTTTAGTGAAGTGGTCCTTCTTCTTGGCGAATACGACATCAACTATGTGACCGAAAGGCCATCAAGGGTCAAGCATTGTCGGATCACCTAGCGAATTTCCCGATGTGAAGACAGAGGGCACGAACCCCAATTTCCGGATGAAGGGATCTTTGCGGTTGAGCTGAAAACAGATGGCAATTGTTCTTTGACGGAGCCGCTAACAAAAAGAGGAAATGGTGTAGGAATGCTATTGGTCGATCCGAAAGATGAACATACCCCATAGCCCTCAAGTTGAACTTTCTGCCCACGAACAATGTCGCGAGTATGAAGCTTTGCATTGCTGGTTTGGAGAGGCCGCCTTAGAAAGAAATGTCAAGGAGCTCGAAGTTTACGGAGACTCGGCCACGATCATCAACCAAGTCTCCAACAAGTGGAAGGCTGTGGACCCTAATCTACAACGATATCATGCCCATATGGAGGAGTTGGTGGACGGTTCGAGAAGTGACTTTCCACTACTTGCCGAGGAAAAGAACAGTTCGCGGATGCCCTAGCTACTCTAGCCTCATTGGTAGAGATCCCAGGAAAAGCCATAAAGCCCTTCGAGTGGGTAGAAGAGAAGCCCCGGCCTTCTTGTGAAGTGGACACGGGACCCGAGCCCATAAAGGAACCTTGGTACAATCAGTTACCAATTCCTCAAAGACGGAGAGTCGGCTTTCGGAGACGAAGAAGGTAGACCAAAAGAAGGTGTCGAGCCAAAAGCTTGCGAGCCACGAAAAGGTTGGCTTCCCATTATGTCATTCTAGGAGGCAACCTATACAAGAGCGGTATCAAGGACCACTCCTCTTATGTGTCACTCAAGAAAGAGCCGGAGAGTTGATGACCGAAGTCCACAATGGTCCCTGCGGTCCTCACATGAATGCCGAGCCACGATGCAAGTGATCCTCGAATGGGTTACTACTGGATCTCTATGGAGACAGTGCGTTCGGCACGTCCGAACTGCGACAAATGCCAACGGTTTGCCAACCTCAACCATCTCCCACCTCATGACACATGCTTGCATGACGACTCCTTGGCCGTTTGCAACTTGGGGCATTGACGTGATAGGGAAAATATCCCGGCGGGAGCAATGGGCACGAGTTCGTGTTGGTAGCCATCGACTACTTCACCAAGTGGGTAGAGGCCAAGTCCTACAAGGTCCTCACTTCCGAGAAAAGTGGCCCGGTTCATCAAAGAAAACATAATGTGCGAGATATGGGGTGCCCAACGAGATCATTTCGATAATGGGTAACACTTCGAAGGAGGCTGCGATAGGCTGGCATCGAGAATTCGAGTTACTCGCCACAAGTCGTCCCCGTCTGGACCTCGGACCAATGGAGCCGTGGAAGGCTGCTAATAAGACACTCGAGCGGATCATCCGGAAGATGGCCACCCGTGGTCGTGATTGGCCCGAAAAGCCGCACCTAGCACTCTGGGGCTACTGAACATCTGTCGAACGGCCACAGGAGAAACTCCTTTTGCCTAACTTACGGGATGGAAGCGGTGTTACCGGTGGAGTTGGAAATCCCGTCATTAAGGGTCCTCACGGAAAACGGTGTCAATGAAGTGGAATGGTTGCGCGGCCGGCATGATGAGTTAGCCACCTTGACGAGAGAAGGCTAAAAGCCATGGAACACACCCGAGCCTACCAGAGGCGAATGGCCGGAAGCGTTTGATAAAAGGTCAAGGCCGGAGACATCAAAGAGGGCGACTTAGTCTTTGAAAGTAAAGCCCCTACTAGAGACACCCCACAGGAAAATGGGAACCCGTCTGGATCGGCCCTTATGTGGTGCGAAGATACCGTCGGGAGGAGCAATGAAGCTTGCGAGACTTGGATGGCAATCCCTTTGTCCACCCAGTCAACGGTGATAAACTCAGAAAATACTATGTCTAATAAAAAAAAAAAAAAAAAAAAAAAAAAAGAAAAATCTTAGTGCAAAAGAGTAATGCCCGGCTAAGTGAAAACCCCAAAAAGGGCGGTCTAGGCAAAAGACGGGGTTGCACATATATAAAAAAAAAAAAAAAAAAAAAAAAAAAAAAAATCTTAGTGCAAAAGAGTAATGCCCGGCTAGGTGAAAACCCCAAAAAGGGCGGTCTAGGCAAAAGACGGGGCCGCACATAAAAAAATTTGGTTCACCTGGAATGAACTACGTGAGACTGAGCCCCTTAGCCTTTCTTGTAAAAGGGGAACGTAGGCGACCATATATGGTTCGGTCTAAACAATAAAAAGGACAATCAAGCTTCCATGAAGTGCGTCCTAAATAATAAAGGGTATTTCGGTTTTCATAAAACGGGTCCCAATCAATAAAGACATTTGAATTTCCATGAAATGTGTCTTGATTAATTTTTAAGATAATATGCCTTGTTCATTACAAGTTAAAAACTTCTTGATGAGTTCAAGCACGGTCTACCTCTTAACTCGCTAACACCTTTAAAAAGATCTAAAATACAATAAAATGCCTAAATAAACTAATGTGTTTGCAAATGGCAATAAGAGGATCTTGAGAAAAGACTTGTCGATCGTCATTCGCCGAGTCTTCTTCGGTCTTTCTTCCCTTTTCCTCGGCCTCGTCGAGTCTTCTTCCTTTTCTTCTCAATAATGTCGGTATCCCTCATCCCGACCTCGGTATCCTCAGGAGCCTCTACCAACCCCGTGTCAATGAGCGCTCTCTCTATACGAGCACGAGTCCGTATCTCCTCCCTCGAGCCTCGGTCAGGAGCGACCTCGGACAATCTCTTGTACCGAGCCTCCATATCTCGACCAAGTCACCTGTGGTTATGGCAACTCTCCTTAGCCTCGGTCTCCCTCGAGTCCTACTCGAGTCACGATCGGCTCCCAATAAAGCTCGACGTCTATCCTCCAAGATAACCCGAGTCGCTCCCATCTCCCTCTCGTACCCGAGTCCAAGTAGACAGGTGGTCAAGATGGTGCTCTTCACTGCTCCCGAAGATAGCCACAGGTGGGAAAGCGGTATGTGTCCAAGCCCTCGAGAAGAAAGAGAAGGCTGGCTGGATCTCTCATGTCCAATGACACCACCTCCATGGTCCGGATGTCCTCCCAATCACTCAATGGCTCTGTAAAGCCCCAAAGCTGCTGGATACCAAGCGGGGTATGTAGAAGGGCGACCGGCCAGAATCCACGGAACCCTCACAACATAAGACTCTGAAATATCCTCTGATGCGCAACCTCCAATGTGGTATCCACCAACGGATGTCCGAAGTGGATAGCCTAGCCATCATCGGCTCCCGGCTACCCTATTCCTGTTGCCTAGGCGCACCTCTCCGAGAAATCACCCAAGGGCATTGAGTCGGCAAAGCCCAGGCAAAGCCCGAGCCTCTCCTGCCCACAAAGTCAACATAGCCGGACTCCGGACCTCATGAAACGGTCTCCCAGGGAGCCATCCTGTCGATCCCATGAAATGTCTCTCCCAAAACCGGCGGGACAATATCCTTCCCGACCACTGCCGAGTCTCGACCATGTCCAAGAGGCCACTATGACGAATCCCCACGGACTCGGCGGTGAACAAAAGCGAGAATACGCGAGAGAATGAAAGCATCCATAGCCACCGTGGTCGCAGCCGTATCCGGAGACCCAAACCTGCCCGGGATATCATAAAGGTCAATCCTATCAGGGGCTACCATCATCCCCTCGGCCTCTCCCAAAGAAATTTGCAGAAAAGATGCCAGCTTTACCGTCACCGACACGTCTCCGATCAGCGGAATAGATATAGCCTCGGTCTCGGGACCCCCAATTCGAGGCTCACGAAGTCTTCGTGCGTTGGGACAATTTCGTTGTAAGAGAAGCGATAAACATGTCTCGGACGTCCCGAGAACTTTCTTTGCGGCTCTAACAAGTCCCAATCGGGCGGGAGATCCCTCAAATGCCATAAAGATTTGATCTTGAAGGAAGAATCAAGCAGTCCCTTGTGATTTTGGAAGTTATATCTCGCCCAAGATTGAAGACCGGATAGAAAATGGTCTCGCTTCCCCCTTTGCAATCTGACGGGCTTCTCCATCGCAAAGTGTTCAAAAATGGTGCTTTTAGGTCCAAAATATGCTCTGGGAACAATTGGGACAAGTCTAGAGTGAAAATGAAATGAAATGGCCAAGCCTTGCTTTTATTCAGAAAATAACCAGCTCAGACAGGCGTTAGCCGCACAGCTTCATTTGCCCTCAAGGCCATGCCGCACGGCTACATTAGCCCTCTGCGAAAAAAATTCTGCGGCAACCAAAGTTGCTGCCCAAGGGAGTTTTCACCCCACTTTTTCAACCAAAACACGTACAAAAACATATCCAGAAGCCATTCAAGCATTTATATACCATTATAAATCATTTTGGCCCAGTTTCAGCCCCGATTCCAAGCAAAAAAGTTGCCCCAAGGCTCAGATAATATGCAAATTAATAAAAGCATAAATTAGAAAAGTAAATAAAATGTAAATACAATGTTTTCGCCCCATCGGCGCCCAAATAAAGCAAAAAATAAACAAGTTGTGCATAAAAATTGTTCACTGTTTGTTTTCATTCCAAATCTATTCTAGAGACCTCCTAGGCCTCCGATTCTTCTTCCTCCTCATCGCTACTCAACTCATAAATGCTAACCTCCCTCATCAAGTCCTCCCGGTCACTCACGTCGAGACAAATGGACATTATCGTGCCCGTACTCGGCCAGTTTGCTCCCGGAATGTCGGCGTTGGGTCCCCGCCCCCGAGGTACGGCGCTGGAAGAGTACTCCGAGGCCGATGAGGTAGACGATGTGCCCCAGACGTGCCGTCTCTTGCGCCCGGGCTCTGTGCATCCGCTGCCGCCTTGAAGCGCAGCCGGCTTCCTCGAAGAGGCCGGCACATGTCCTTCCCGGCCCCTATTCGCCCGACCAAACCTATCGTAAGTGCGAGTGGAACCTGAGAAAAAGAAGAGAAAAATCTCGGAAAATCTCGAGAAAATTGCAAAAGCAAAAAATCGAAAGCTAAAAAGGGAATAAGACCCTAAGAGTACACTTACGGTGCTATCGGGCGGCAAGGTGTCTTGGGGCTCCCTAGCATCGGGGACGGTATCCTCATCCTCCTCGGCACTCCATGGATCACATAGGACGGATGCGCGGGAGGGATTGGCGGGTCGCAAGAGGCTCATCCTCCCATATCCCCGGGAGTGACCGCCGGCTTCACTCAAGCTTACGTGGCGTCCTCGGCGCCGCTCCACAAACACGGCATAGGGGTGTCCATGTCAAAGTACTCCTCCGCAGCCTATACCTCCACGGTACCTAGCTATCTCATCCTCGGCCAATCCACAGGCTGCGGCATCCGTCTTTGGAGGGTCGAAGGAGTAATGGCATCTAGTGGGGGAACATGACCGTACTTGCCTCGAGAAGCGGTCCCCCAAGTAAATGACATCACATGTCGGCCAGTGAGCCACCTCCTCTGCCTCGTCACCTCGATGGCATCTCCCGGCCAAAATCTCTGGATACACCCCCGGGGGTAGAAGTCCACTCCGTCGTGCCCATCACGTTGATGACCGGCCTCACCATCTTGTAATCGAAGGTAATCCGGGTCTTCCCAGTGAATTTATCTCTCGCATCTCCCCTCCAGCGAACCATAGCAGGGAAGATGGTGACCTCACTCTGCTGGTTCCAAGGGATGAACCCGATCACCTCGCAAAACCAGGCCTGCATGTTCAAAACATCAAAAGGTCATTCTCTCTCATAAAAGTCTCAAGATAGGAAAAGAGAAAAGAGAAAAGAAAGGAGACTACCTCAAGGGCAAATGAGAAGCAGTCCGTGGAAGCAGCTTTGTTCCGACTGTACATGTCCAACGAGAAGTACAATTCCGCCAATCCGGCCTCGCCCCAAGAGACCGTCCCTATCCCATCCACATCCTCCAAAGAGTCGAGGAGGCAAGTCATGGCCGGCGTCCCGAATTGGCGAAGATAGTGGTGATAGCATCAACCATATGAATGCTCTAGCCGAAGGTCTTTGGCGATCACATCATTAGCGGCAAATTACGCATGCAAGTCTGGGCTGCCACCTCGGCGTTCCGCGTCTCCATCCCAGCCCCTTGGGAATCGGCTCAAACCCGACCAAAGCACGGAACTCCTCGGCGTAATATGGTCTCTCCAAGTCACGGGCCTCCCGGTGAGCGCATAGGCCCGATGTAGGTTTGTGAAATCGGCAGAGTCACCGTCGGCTCTCCCGGCTCGGTGAAAGCTATGAGTCTTGTCCCACCGAGGAACTCGAAAGGGCCTGGACCCAAGCCCTTGCTCTTAGAGGTGATGTGAACACCCCTGCCGATAGCCTCTACAAATGCATCCGGGCCGGTAGCCCTCACCCATTTGCCCAGGATTTACCCCATTCTTCTCAAAATCCGGCATCCTCTGCCAAAGCTTCACTGCAATCTCGGACGGTCCTCTAGACTTGTTTTCCTGTAGACAAGCACATCAAAAAGAAGCGTCAGTCCTTCATATCATTTCAAAAGCACGCGTATATTCAAAAGTGCACATATTTTTCAAAAGAAAAGCATTCATAAAAGTTTTTCTAGCATATCTTTTGCATCAAAAACGTGTCTTTCATCACTTGAAACGCGTCATTGCTTTCCTAAAGCACAAAATCACAATTCTTTGCACATAAGCATTATTTTTCAAATAAAACGGCATGCATGAATCATTTTCATCTTCCAAAATCATGTTTTCTCATTGAAAATCAAAAATTTTGACCTAGTTCTAGCACAAGGCAAGAACTTCGTCTCATTTAGACAAATCTCATTCTTACTTCATTTTGCGAGAAAAAAGTGAGTCATTCTCATACTTTTCATCAAAATAAAATTGCGCATGCATATTCTTAGCCTCATAGGTTGTTCATGCATCTCAAAATCATTCAAAAATCCTAGGAAAATCCTAAAATTCGGGTCAAGCCCTAAATCATTCAAAATTCAAGCAAAATCATCGGATTTGAGCAAAATAAGAATGCTTACCCCAACCGATCGAGGGTTCGTTGACTTATGCTCCCTTCTCCCCGGGTAAAGCTCCGATGGAGGCGTAAGGAAGTCATACTTCCTCTCCGTCCGAACGAGCTCCTTTCTCCTCCTTCTCGCAGCCGCGGAGATGTTCCTTCTTGCTTGCCTCGGTATGGGATTGCCCTCCGGATCCATTCCAATCGATAGAAGCAAAAAAGGGTTGAAGAAATTTCGAAATTCTCTCTCTTTTCTCTCTCTCTCTCGGCTGAAGTGGGCGGCAACAAGTGCCCAGTCCCCGTTCAAATCTGATTTTAAATAATCTGGAAAAAACAGGTCTCTAGCCGTACGGCTTCTTTTTCTCCATCTCATGCCGGGCGGCTTCATTCGCTCTGAGCAGAAATTACAATCCTGCCCCTGGACCTTCCACTTGGGCATGCAATTTCCGTTATCTTTTAAAAAAGATAACATCTTTTCAGAAAATATCCCTTATCTCTTTAGCAATCAAGCTCTATTCCCAGTCGCCTCCGTTAATTCCGTTATAACGGGATAACACTAGGTGACAACCTCCGAATTGTCAGAACTCTAAACTTGTGCTACCTCTATCCGCGAATAGTGACGTATGCCCAAGTCATTTCAACTTGTGCTACCACTATCCGCGAATAGTGACGTATGCCCAAGTCATTTCAACTTGTGCTACCACTATCCGCGAATAGTGACGTATACCCAAGTCATTTCAACTTGTGCTACCACTATCCGCGAATAGTGACGTATGCCCAAGTCATTCCAACTTGTGCTACCACTATCCGCGAATAGTGACGTATGCCCAAGTCATTCCAACTTGTGCTACCACTATCCGCGAATAGTGACGTATGCCCAAGTCATTCCAACTTGTGCTACCTCTATCCGCGAATAGTGACGTATGCCCAAGACATTTCAACTTGTGCTACCACTATCCGCGAATAGTGACGTATGCCCAAGTCATTTCAACTTGTGCTACCACTATCCGCGAATAGTGACGTATGCCCAAGTCATTTCAACTGGTGCTACCACTATCCGCGAATAGTGACAATATGCGCCAATGAATCATTCCCCACGGCTACCACTATGCGAATAGTGACGTATGCCTAGTCATTCCAACTTGTGCTACCACTATCCGCGAATAGTGACGTATGCCCAAGACATTTCAACTTGTGCTACCACTATCCGCGAATAGTGACGTATGCCCAAGTCATTTCAACTTGTGCTACCACTATCCGCGAATAGTGACGTATGCCCAAGTCATTTCAACTTGTGCTACCACTATCCGCGAATAGTGACGTATGCCCAAGTCATTCCAACTAATTGCTACCACTATCCGCGAATAGTGAAGTATGCCCAAGTCATTTCCAACTTGTGCTACCACTATCCGCGAATAGTGACGTATGCCCAAGTCATTTCCAACTTGTGCTACTATCCGCGAATAGTCAGTCATTTCAACTTGTGCTACCACTATCCGCGAATAGTGACGTATGCCCAAGTCATTTCAACTTGTGCTACCACTATCCGCGAATAGTGACGTATGCCCAAGTCATTTCAACTTGTGCTACCTCTATCCGCGAATAGTGACGTACGCTCAAGTTTCCCAACTTAAGTTACCTCTATCTCCGTCATAAAAGAGATAGCGCCGTAAGCTTTAGCTTCTGTTAAAAGGAAATAATTTTTAGGTGACAAATTTCCAAGTAATTGTCAAATTAGGTGACACTGAATTGTCAATTAGGTGACCTCCGCAATTGTCAAATCGTGACAAACCCTCCGAATTGTCAAAATCTCAAGGATCCTAGACATCGTTCCTAACTATCTAGTGATGCTTGAACTACGATCAAGGCTTGATTCCTCCGGGATACGTAGGTAGCCTTTTATAAAAGGTCCAGCCATTCGACCACTTTGGTCACCCTGTTTCTTTGTCACTCCTCAGTGATAAAGCGCCCCCTCATAGAAGTTCAGATATCCGACCACCTGGGTCACTCCTAGCATATCCCCAGTAGGATCAATTGCTTGATCTCCTAGGTCATTTTCTCTTCTTTTTCCCCGGCAAGAGACCGGTTTCTCTTCTTCCTTTCCCCGCCGGATCCTAATTCCGAACTACGGCCCGGCTTGATTCCTCCGGATACGTAGGTAGCCTTCCAAAGGTTCGGCCACTCGACCGCCTTGGTCACCCAATCCGTCTCGGCATTCGCGAGATCGGATCCTTTCTATCGACCCCACTCGCCTTGCAAGTGACGCGTTGCGGGCAGTAAGTACCCAAATCGGCTCATGCCTTCGGTTAAATTTCCCGGCAATTTCGGTAAGTTTTCCGGTAATTCCCTGACCTTCCTAGTGTTAGAAATGTCCCGAGCAAATCAAATTAGGGCTGAAGGGAGCCTTCCTAATTAAGAAAACACGTTTTTCTTAATTAGGGAGAAGGTTCTAGAATAATGCCACCTTGCATGATTCTAGAATGCTGAGTCATAATGGATAAGACCGCACGGCCTCATTTGCAAAGGACTCGGCCGCACGGCTTCATTAGCCTTATCCAGACTGCCTATAAATAGAGCCCTCCTCTACCCATTTCAAAACAACAAAAACAACAACAAAACACACACACTCCATAGCAATATAATCAAGACGTGAAGAACACCTTTGAAGGCTCAAGAAGGCGAAGAAGAAGCTCAAGAAGCCATCTCCCTCCTCCTTGAAGACCCAAGACGAACCTCTCCTCCTAGCTCCGTCCGAAGAAGCGAAGGAAACGATTGGTAACCTCGCACGCCCTAACCTTGCATTTTAAATTGATATACTTGCTCATTGCATTCATATATCTTGCTTGGGACTTGGCATTTATTCATAAAGATCATTTCTTTATCACCCCCTTCCCCTTTGCATGCATTAAGACCTCATTTGTCATAAAAATGTAGTCTTTTTCATAAAGGTGCATCCTTTGCACCTAAAATCCCTATTTTCCAATAAAAATGTTATCTTTATGCATCATTTGCATATAAAGATCAAATCTTTTCCAATAAAAATGCATCCTCTGCATTCAAAAACCTTTTCTAATGCATCATTTGCATAAAAATCCTATCTTTACGCATCATTTGCAATAAAGATCCTTTCTTTAAATCAAAAAGCATCATTTGCTAAAACCAAAATGTCATCTTTTCATTAAAGAGTCATTTTTCATGCATTCCCCCTTTCCCCTAACCTTGGAACGGACCGGTGTAAAAGTTCTCATCTTTGCATCGTTCCTTCCATTAAAGGTTCATGATTTCTTTAGGAAAAGGACAACCTTGAACCCTATATCTCCGATTATCGCTTAAGAATGAGTATGAAGCCTCTATACGAGCTCGACCGTCTTAAAGCGTAGAATTGATGGGCTAAGGACATTCCTTCCTAAAGAACCTCATCTTTGACCAAAAGAGAGTCATTCTCTCGATCACGCAATTCCCGAGGGTCCCGAGGTTAAAATGCGATGATCACAAGTCATAAGATGAGGACGGGATCATAATCCCAAATACATAAATTCCAAGGAATCCCGAGCGACAACCAACGAATGGTTTGTACGTCCGGAAGATAACTTGGGACATTCCCCCCTTTCTCTCAAACACATGCACACAAAGAAAGCACGCAAGCAATCACGATTAATGAAATCTTGGGAGACTTGCTCCGGCAAGGCACCTTGGGTGAACGCCAAACGTTCTTCCCAAGGGGTAACTTAACCTCCGAACCCATAAAACCTTTTTTTCAAAGTTTTGAGGTAATCAAAATGGCGTGGCGACTCCGTTTTTCAAATAACTCGGATGTCTTCAAACTCGCGTGAATTCCAATAAACAAAAATTTGGGGCACACATTCACAGTATGCACCGTGCCAGCCACAACTTGGCCAATGCCAAAAGCTAAGGTCCCTCGCGCAAGCGAGTCAGGGGAGGTCATGCTGAAATTTTGGCACGATCCCCGCCTTAACTTAAGGACGTTGACTTCGACCGTGGCCCGTGCGTCACATACGTTGGAAGTTTGCGTGATCAGCTAGCCTTAAGTTCACTTTTTCGTTTGTCGGTGGAACTCGCTTGCCTTATAGGACCTCGCTCGGGATTGTCCGTCATGAGAAGATGATCTACAAATGGAAACGAAGGTCTTATAAGCGTAGTGACGAGATCCACTGATTAGAGCTCTAGGGTTAGTTGCGAAAAAGAAGACACGCTCTTTTCCAACCATTTAGGACTCTGAGAAAAATGTGTTTTCAGTAAACTTAAACAACAATTGCATGGTCCCATCTCGGGAATCTTTAAAATAGTGACCCTCGCGGTCCAATTCTTAATCGCGACCTTCCGTGGTCCGATATCTCATATCTTGACCCCTCGCGGTCCTACTCTCAATCGCGACCTTTCGTGGTCCGATGTCTCATATCTCGTACCTCGCGGTCCAACATTCAATCGCGACCTTCCGTGGTCCGATATCTCACATCTCGACCCCTCGCGGTCCAACCCTCAATCGCGACCTTCCGTGGTCCGATATCTCATATCTCGACCCCTCGCGGTCCAACTCTCAATCGCGACCTTCCGTGGTCCGATATCTCATATCTCGACCCCTCGCGGTCCAACTCTCAATCACGACCTTCCTCGGTCCGATATCTCATATCTTGACCCCTCATGGTCCAACTCTCAATCACGACCTTCCTCGGTCCGATATCTCATATCTCGACCCCTCGCGGTCTAACTCTCAATCGCGACCTTCCTCGTTCCGATATCTCATATCTCGACCCCTCGCGGTCCAACTCTCAATCGTGACCTTCGCGTTCCACTCCTAAATCGAGACCCTCGCGGTCCGATTTCAAATCTCAAATCTTGACCTTCGCGGTCCAATCCTTATTCGCGACCTTTCTCGATCCGATTCTCAAGATCTGACCTTAGCGGTCCAATCCTCAAGACGTGACCTTAGCGGTCCAATCCTCAAGACGTGACCTTAGCGGTCCAATTCTCAAGTCGCGACCTTTCTCGGTCCGATTCTCAAATCGCGACCTTCGTGGTCCGATCTCCGATCTCCTATCTCCGATCTCAAGTAGTCAATCGAGACCTTCGCGGTCCGATCTCAAGTAGTCAATCGAGACCTTCGCGGTCCTATCTCAAAACTCCAATCCCGACCTTCGCGGTCCGATCTCCGATCTTCAATCGGGACCTTCGCGGTCTGATCTCAAAAGTCGATCCCGACCTTCGTGGTCCGAGCTCCGATCTTCGATCTCCAATCTCCAATCGAGACCTTCGCGGTCCGATCTCAAATATTCAATCCCGACCTTTCACGGTCAATACTTTAAATCTCGACCTTTCACAGTCCAATTTTCGAGCCTTAAAGCCTTGAGCCAAATACCCCTTCTGAAAACTAAGCCATACCTTTCGTTCCCTGCAGTGAACAGAGAGTGGTTCAAAATTCCGGGTCAGCTCCTCGCCAGAATTACAGTTACGACAACATCAGACAGTTCCTCAGTTTCCTCAATTCCCTCAGCCAGACTTTCCGACATGTCAGACTCACTGAGAAATCGTGACGGGAACTGAACCTCGCCATCGGTAGAAGCCATCCAGGCTTGTGAGGTCCACAAGAAACAGTAAAAGGATCAGCAGAATTTCATGGTACAGCTTCTGAATGAGCGAGGCATAGCAGCTATCCCCCAGCCAGAAGGTACTTTAGTCCTAATCGAGGACGATGATCCTTTACGATCAGCTCTCCAAACCTTCACCCAGGGTCCTCTGCCTTTGAAATCCGGAAATCCTTCAATCCAAGGAAACAGCCGACTGGGGCTTCATACTGCCACCTCTCAAAGCAACCCTGTCATATACGGCCAAGCCAGTACTACCCCTTTCACTCAATGCAACCAGCGCAGCGCTGGATCCTCTCAAACAGATCCCAATATCTCTCAAAATCCTCCCAGGTTCACTTCCTTCCAGCAATATGCTCAGTCACCAGGTTTCCCCCACATAACCTTTCCGACCCATTACTTCGGACAACCTGTAACTGCTTCATGGCCTCAATTCCCTCAGTTTCCACAGTATCCACTAAATTATACTCCGTTCCCTCAAAACCCGTTTGTCCAACCCCATATCATGGTTCCATCCAATAGTGGACCTTTGGTTACAGGTTCCAGCAGGCCAGAGGTTTTTATCGACCCGCATGTGGTTATGCCGGCAGAACAGAAGGCAGACGAAACTACGGAAGAATTTTACAAGGTACAGAGCCAGAAGCTTTTTGAAATCCTAAAGTCACTGCCCGAGGATGAGCAAATGAGAGCCTTCGAGTCATGTTTGGAGCCATCAGTAAAAGCATTAGTCGGCCATCGCTTCTGCCTTGATCTCCGATCCATGGTCAATACGGGTCCCCCATCTGAGAAAGACCCGAAGGAAAAGCATGCCCCGAGCACAGAGCCATCTTACCAGTATAGAGCAGCAACTGCATTCAACCCTGCACCGGCCCCCGGCAAAGGAAAAGACACCACTGTCAGCCACCTCCAGCAGGGACATCAGTCAAGCAATGGGGACACGGCCCTACAAAGCAACGACTCTTCCGGGAGACAGCCTTCCCGTCGCTTCGACAAACTAGACATGCCTCTAAGCAAGATGTTGGAGAAACTGATCAAAGAAGACCTACTCACGCCTGTAGAGTACAAGCCAAAGAATCCCACAGCCAAGGCTGACAAAAGCAAGTACTGCGCCTTCCACCAGTACCATGGGCACATAACTGATAACTGCTTCGGTCTGCGGTATGAGATCCAGAACCTGATAGATGACGGAAAGCTCAAGCGTCCTGGCAGTTCAACAACAAAAGAGCAGCTAGAGTAGGGGCTACCTATCCTCGAGATCTGTCAATTGTCTTTTGGTCAACCTTCGTAGGTTCTAGTACTTTCCTCGTTCAATCAAGTCCGCCTCGGACATTGTAGTTAATCTTAAATTTTCTATAAATAAGTGTCTTTTTTCTCTTCTTGCTAGACTTGAGACATTATTTGCACACCTACATTACAACTAATGAAATGGTTATATCCTAAATGATCACTTGCATTGCTCAACACATAATCTCTGGAAATAACTAATGTTCTGATTAATCGGTGTGAGAAAGTCAACTGGTGCCCTCCCCATACACTTTCCTTACCCCACAAAGGCCTTCATCAAGCCACACACTTCCCAAAAAACATGTCTCCACCATCACCTTGACCAAGTCAACGACGGCGGCAATATCAAGGAACAACAAAAGGTCATTCAACCTCGAAAGATTGACCCCATGTCGACAACAACCTCGAAGCTCGCCTTCGCCCTCATGCGCATCGAGAAAGTTAAAGCAGGAGCCTGCCTTCATCCTCAAGAACTTCAAAAACAAAAAAACACAGAGAGAGAAAAGTTCAAACAAGAACTTCAAAAAAGAAAGAGAGAGAGAGAGAAAAGTTCAAACAAGAACTTCAAAAAAAAAGGAAAAGAAAAAAGAGAGAAAAGTTCAAAGCAAGAACTTCAAAAAAAAAGTTGAGGCGAAGGACCCAGCACCGCCAATCACAAGCTTGACAGATGGGTGTAAGTGCTCCAATTTGAGTTGTTAGTATTTTCGTTAGAAAATTAACGAAAGTTTAACATTACTAACATTTCTAACAATTCCTAACCTTTCTAACAAAGCAAGGGTAAAGTGGGCATTGCCATTTAAAGTTAAACCAAGAAAAGAATCTCAAAAAGCAAAAGAAATTGGAAAATTCCAAATTAGGCAAGTTGAAAAACAAACTGCTGGAATTTTTTGAATAATATTCTTCCTGTTCAAAGCCTGGAGCAGCATTTAATGCACCAGGCACGTTTACGATACCCTCCGCGCGGATCTGTTTGTCATTTCAGAGGGCCTATAAATTGAACCCTCCTCTCTCGCCACACAACACAATTTACACACAAGAATAAAGCACTCTGGTGAAAAACAAAGAGAAAATAGTGGGAATCCTTAGATTGCCACCATTTTCTCTTGAGTCTTTCCCAATCTCACTTCAACACTCTCAAATCACTCCCATTCATACTCTTAAACACACAAGCTCAAGCTTAAACCATCACCAAAGAGGAGGATTAGAGAGAAAACATAGAGGACTTAAGTGTTATCTACTTGTTTTCTCTTTGACCAACTCTAATCACAAACCCTAAACACATTCAAATCTTGATACTCCCCAAGCCAAGCTCATACACAAGGAAAGATAGGTATAACCTCCCTCTTCCTATCCTAAATCTCTCTCCTTCATGCATGCATCTCAAGCTTTAAAGATGTAGTTTGTTCATCAACTCATTTGTTGTTCATCTTTGCTTGACCTAAAAATGTAGTCACCTTGGAATAAATTTCCAATGGATGACCATTTAAAAGGTCTAAATCATTTTCTTACTCACTTAAAAGTGTTTTTCTAAAGATCATTCACTAAAAAGTGTTTTCCAAAAATCATTTTCATACACAAAATCTTTCTTTCAAAGGATGAAATTCCCCTTCCCAAGCAAATGAAATGCTTGAATTCCTAATGTACCCCAAGGATGGTTTGATATGATAGATCACCACTAAAATGTTTAGTGATCACTAATCAAAGCCTAGGGAAATGGGGACAAGCATGGATGCAAAACCCCCCTTAAAATCATGTTTTTCCTTCTTGAGAAGTTGCTGTCCAGTAGCAATTTTCTAAGACCTCTGTCCATGGTATAATTTTTTGGACATACATAAACTTGGAATTTGGTGTTGACTACAAAATACTTTTTGTATCCAACATCCAGAGATTTTCAGAAATATTTTTATTTTATTTTTTACGTGAGTAAAACTCCTTTTTTCAAATTTTCTTTTAAAGGTCAGTTCATCAGTCTCTGGAAATCCCGATTTCATATCTGAGATTTCCAGAAGGTTTTGGTCCACCAAATCTTCTCCAAAATGGATATTTCTTTCACAGAAACCTTATTTAAGGTATTTTGAACATTTTTCATTCTCGGACTTTTCCCATATTCTGGAGTTTTAAAGCCCTAAAGTCCATTTCAAAATCAAGTGTCCACTGCCTTTTTCATTCTGGCAGAATTAGTTTTCAACTTCAAAAAATCTTTTGAGTATCAAAACTCAACCCAAAAATCACACCAAAAATCATGGGATCAGTTTAAAGCCTTAAAAAGAGTTCCCAATTTTTACTTTTCTCAGTTTCAACTTATTTTGGCCAAAACACACACACACACACACACACACAACAAAGGATTTCAAATGTTTGGAAGACTCGTTTTACGAGGCGTTCCGGGTGAACACTAATGTTCTTCCCGGCGCGTAACGTGACCTCCGAACCTAAATATCTGATCTCGGGAATTTTTCAAAGTTTTGGCCCTCAAAATAAAAATGGCGTGGCGACTCCGTTTGATTTCAAAAATCGGGTACATCACAATGGGCAAACAAAATTAAAGCTCGAAGAATGAAGGTTGTCGATAACAATGGAGCAGTCAAAGCAAAGGCAAAAACACATCATAAGCCCTTACACTACATTCGAATTCTTTCTCCCCCGGTGAAAGACGCTGATCAAGAAGCAATGGAATCAACGAAGAAGCCGTGAACAATGACTTGTCAAGGAATCACCTCGAGGCCCGTGCCTCATCATCCAAACACCTCGAGGCCCGTGGCGACTCCGTTTGATTTCAAAAATCGGGTACATCACAGTGGCGACTCCGCTGGGGATTAACAAGTTTTATTTTTTCAAAAAAAAAAAAAGAGAAAAACTTTTGAGGGTCAAGCTTCCGTCCCGACATTTAAAATCCTTTGTCTTGTGTGTGTGTACCGGGTTTGCACATTTTCGTGTTGTTTTGGCCGCCTCGAAAAAAGTCAAAATTTTGACTGTCGGAAATCATGTCCCTAACTGTGGGAATTTTTGTGATTATGTGCTTATGTGTTCATTAATTTTCAAAAAAAAAATTTCAAAAAAAATTTTCAAAAAAAAAAATTTCAAAAAAAAAAAGGATTTTCCAAAAAAGAAAATTTTCAAAAAAAAATCATGCATCATACTTTTTAAGACACATAAAAATTTCTATTTTACTCAGAAAAGAAGATAGACTGCTTGCACACTACGCGCACGTGGCCTTACACTGCACACTACGTCCCTAACCCGGGGAAATCCTTGTCACGGCCCGTTTGGTCTTATTACGCCTCTCGGTGCAAGCACAGGACTACCCAAACATCCCATGGAGCCTCGTGTCGACCATGCACTCGTCCGTGACACACTTTGTCCGAGACCCGGTTGGTTTTTAGTCCTGGTCTCGTGTCATGCCCCGTCCGTGTATAGACCTTTCCTTTCAAGTCTTTGTCGACATACCGACTCGGTATCTTTCGGGTCCCTAATCGCCGAAGTCATGCCGGTTTTCCGCCGCAGACTTTGACCAAGATATTGACCGGCGCCTTGACTTTGACTCGACCGGCACAAATTATACACTGACTTCCAGCATGACACTGAGTCATCAAGGATTAATGATTATTCCATGCCTAATTACGGCCTAACTGACGACAAGTCAAGATCAACTGTGGACGCTTATCAGTCTGAACCATGCTGACTTTCTGTCGAGCCCTCGGACATTATCTTGACTTTTACGTCAGCTTTGTCCGTAATTTGCATCGAATGCTCGTTAAGACTCGATTACCCGCCAGACTTTTAGGATCGTTTTTCTTTTCGGTCGGTGGGACCCGCTTGCCCTATAGGACCCTCGCCCGGGCCGTCCACCCCGGGAGGTCGAAATACAGGTGGAATACGAGGGGCTTATAGACGTAGTGACGGGGCCCACCGATCCAGATCCGAGTAGTTTGCGAAAAAAAAAGAAGAGCAATCTTTTCCAACCGATTAGGTTAATAAAACATGCTTTAAGTAAACAAGAACAAATAACTGCATGTTGCATGATCCCTAAGCCCAAACACCAACCTGTTTCGCTTTCCCGAGTCCGAACCACACCCTTTTGTGCCTCCCACAAAGCAAAGTTTGGGTCGAGACCCCGGGTCATCGTTTGTTCGGCTCGGTCATTCCGAAGTCGAGATACTTCATCGGTTTCCTCCTTCGCTTCAGCTCAAAGTTTCGTAATGACCAACTCGGAGGAGAACGGTGGGGACGTACAACTCCATACCCCGAAAATCCGCAAAATGACGAATAGTGGAATCGGATGTTGGAGCGAGATAAGACAAAATCAAGAGGCTCGGATCGCCCGCTTATTGGAAAGTATCGTAACCTGTGGGCTAGCAATTGTTCGCCACCCTAATGGAACCTTTACGGTTGATGCGGAGATTGGAGCTAATTACCCTCCCGGGCATGCCAACTACCGTCAAATGCCCTGTTCCCTTTCGTGTGGAACTACTAATGGGCCAAGCATCCCCCAGCCTATCACTCAGCCTGCCTCTCGGCCGCATCGTATCGATCTTGGTCATATTCCCCCCGGCGCCTCTCAGTTTTCACCTTTGGGTTTCAATCGCCCGTTTCGCCCCGCTTGGAAGGGTCGGTTCGCTACTCCAAAACCTCGCCCGGCCCGGCCATCGGGCCTGGAATTGGTCAGTTCAGTACATCTCAGCCCCTACAGCTCGATACTCCTCAACAGTCCGATCTAGGTCAACCTGCCCCCGGTGTCTCTCAGGCCTCACCACCAGGATTGAATCAGTTGGCTTTCGCCCCACAGCTTGGAAGGGGTCAGTTCACTACTTCACAACATCAGTCTGGCTCGGATCATCATCTCGGAATGGGACAGTTCACTTCTCAGGCTCCATGGTTCAGAGGGGGCCAGCTTGCTTCCTCTAATTCTCGAAGCACACTTGCATGATACTGCAAGATCACATGGGTCACCAGGCTTTTATCACCACTTCATCAGGTTCACCGTATTCACAATATCCTCCAAGCTCTACCTCGCCCCTCCGGTTGGGAAGTCCGACAAGGTCAAATGCTCCTCATCAAATTCTCCACCCGGCCATTACGCAAGCTGCTCCTGCTCATCAAGTACAGTATACACATTTCACTTGCAGTCATGTTCCTCAGTGTGGTCAAGACACATTCAATCCTACTGTTACGATGCCTCAAACCTCATGTTTTCAGTAGCCTTCTGGATCCGCACTCACTGCTCCCTGGTATCCACCCATCACAATCCATATATCCTCATCTTCGGCAACTGCCAGGCCTTATGAGGAGGGTTACGGTCACGCTTTTAATGCTCAGACTGTCATTCCTCCCACCAGAGTACTTCCTACTATGGTTTCGTTTGCTAATGCCAATCTTGTGGCGGGGTCATGCAGTCCTAATGTTCCTATTGACTCGTCCAATGGATTATTGGTAGAACCAATTAAGAAGGCACAAGAAAAGCCTAGCAACGAGGGTATCGACGATCGCTCGACTCGGGCCATCTCACCATACTAATCTTGTGTATCTGACACGAATGAGTTTTACAAAAGGTCAAATCTCGACGATTACATCGATGATTACATCAAAAGGGTTCATGCACGGGAAAAAACTACGAGTCTGAACATGTCTCACCGCTATAAGCCTTACCCTTCCAATACGGCTCCGACATCCAGTAAAGGAAAGAAGGCATTGTGTACAATTGACGGCACCCAAAAGCAACCAAGAAATGGTGGTCCTTTAAGGCAACGAGAACGTTTTGATGATTTTGGGATGCCCATGGGCTTAATTTTCAAGGGTTTAGTAAAGGAAGGCCTTTTGGAGCCTCTTAGGGACTACCATCCAAGGAGCTCAAATGCACCCCTCGACATGAGTAAGCACTGCGCCTTCCATGATCATTATGGCCACACGACCGACAACTGCACAGTCTTGAAGAGAGCAGTTCAAAGGTTAATCGAAGCGGGCAAGCTTGAGCGCCCCAATAGACCAAAACCGGCAAACCCTGTTCAGAATGGTGACCAAGTCAATGACCAAATCTCGGATCAAAGAGCATTGAGAATTTATTCTCCCCAAAGGAGAAACCACATCCCGAGGATTTGGGTGTTCCCTTAAGCAAAGTTTTAAATAGCTTGCTAAAGCAGGTCTCCTCGAACCCATGAGAAACTATCGCCCCAAGGATCCCAAAATCCCTTTGGACACCACTAAGCATTGTGCTTTCCACCGCATCACGGTCATATAACCGACAAGCATGTACTTTTGAGAAAGGCAATTCAGGGTTAATTAAGAAGGGCAAACTCGAGCGCCTCGGTGATCTCAACCCCGCCAATGATCATTTCCCAAACAACGCGAATGTAAACATGATTGAGTTTTATGATTCAAGCTCGTGAAGTCAATGGACTCGACAAGCCGTATGATTTAGTCGCAACAAATGTTGAGAATGGATGGTTTGACCGCAACAAGCATGTGGCCATGGCAAAGCTGGATTTGGTGAAATGCTTTGAACTCTCGCCCTCCGATAAGTTCACGACTGACGCCAAGGGTAAATGGGATGATAATGATCTGATGGCAGATGAGGCGACCGTCAGGGCCGGTGAGCGAGGAATTCCTTGAAGTTACCAAAGGCGAGCATAGTCTCGAAGGATAGAGACGTGGTCCAACAACAAAGAGTAGCTAGACTAGGGGCTACCCATCCTTTAATATTAAAACAGCTTTTTAGTCAACCTTCGTAGGTTCTAGTACTTTCTTCGTTCAATCAAGTCCTCCCGGGGACATTGTAGTTAATCTTAAATTTTCTATAAAAGAGTCTTTTTCTTTTCTCGCTAGACTTGAGACATTATTTGCACACCTAAATTACATTTAATGAAATGGTTTTATTTTAAATGATCACTCGCATTGCTCAACAAATAATCTCTGGAAATGATTAAGATTTTAATTAATTGGTGCGAGAAAGTCAACTAATGCCCTCCCTATACACTTTCCTCACCTCACAAAGGCCTCCATCAAGCCATACACTTTCCAAAACATGTCCCCATCATCACCTTGACCAAGTCAACGACGGCGGCAACATCGAAGAACAACAAAAGGTCACTCAGCATCGGGAGATCGACCCCATGTCGAAAAAAAAACAGGGACTTGCCTCCGCCCCTCATGCATCAAGAAAGTTCAAGCAGAAGATTGCCTTCGTCCTCAAGTGCTCAAAAAAAAAAAAACAAAAAAAAAAACAAAAAAAAAACAAAAAACAAAAAAAAAAACAAAAAACAAAAAAAAATAAAAAATAAAATAAAATCAAAAGCTTCAAAAAAAAAAATGAGGCCAGGGACCCAGCACCGCCGATCAGAAGGTTTGACATATGGGCAAAATTAAAGCCCGAAGAACGGAAGTTGTCGACAACAAGGGAGCAGTTAAAGCAACGGCAAAAACATATCATAAGCCCTTAAGATGCATTCAAAATCTTTCTCCCCCGATAAAGGACGACGATCAAGAATCAACGAAATCGCTCAAAATGACTTGTCAAGACCTCAAGGCCCGCACCTTATCATCCAAACTTCCTATCCGAGCCTTTTCACCAAAAGTACCACAAATGTTCATACCCCTTTTCTAAAGCCAAACACAGTTCAAGCCCGAACTACGGCGACCTGAGCTCCTTATATTAAGGAGAACGTAGGCAACCAGAAATGGTCCGGTCATAAACACATTCAAATCCCAGAAAATTCGGTCTCATCAATGGCCCCTCCTATACACAATCCCTCTTCACCATTCACCAACTTCGACTCTTGGTATCAGTTGACTTTCTCCTCCTAATTAATCTAAATGTTTGTTCATATCGAGATTAGGGGTTGAATAACCCGAACATTAATAAAGGGTTTTAAGCAATCTTGTGATCATTTTGAATAAAACATGTTTTCAGATGTCTCGACAAGTCTTCCTTTTCTACATTATAGGAAAAATAGAGCTAAACACTAATTTTCTGTCAGCCCGGGCTTCCATACACTTTTCCCCCCCTTGTTGTACTTATACTCTCTCAAAAGAGTCAAACCCAAAGCGAGTTCTTTTGTGCCTTCATCAAATGAGGCCATCAAATAATACAAATCGGGGATTCATCCCCACTTTTCGAAAAAAATATATGCCCCTGCAGGTATACATTTCCAGATTGTCTTTCCTTTACGGTTGACTAATTGAATAAAGAAAATAATAAAGTAAATATAGAAGGATGGGTTGCCTCTTTTGCTACTTGGCAATTCAATTTGCATTAGAGCTGCACTGTACTCTTTAAGGGAGGACTTTCGTCAAGCCATTTCTTTAGAGTGGGGCTTCTCTGGTCACGCCGGGTCCACGTTGGTTCTTCACTTTGCTACAAGATGGGTTGGGTCTCTGTTCGCATCGGACCGCAATGCCTACCATGTTGAAGCCTCTCTAATTGTGTCGATTCACAAATATGAGATCGAGGCTTTGCCAAGTCACTTCTTCAAAATCAAGACTTCGCAAATACATCTCTTCGGACCAAGGCTCCGCCAAGCAAAGTGAGATTTGATCGCCATGTTGGTCATGGGTTTGTCAAGTGCGCTTCTTTGATGTCCAAAGATGAGGACGGAATTTTAACCAGACCAACAGGTTCATCATATTTCCATGGCTAATATTGGAATCCGAGTCCATAAAAACTCCTTGTGCCAATCGAATGAGGTTTCGATGTTCATCCTTGGAAGATGTCGAAATTTTGGTTTGACGATTGCCCTCAACCCCGATGGGACTTTCACGGTAGAAGAGGAAGAGTCCCCATCCCTATCATGGCCGGACAGGACTACCACCACCTTCCTCACACTCTTCTCAACTTGCGAATCGCCCATCCTTTCACTTCTGGCAGTATACATTCACGGCTCGCCTGGGACGGTGCTTGGGGAAACAAGTTGACTTCATCCGATTTGGGCAGCATGGTATGCCTCAAAGCGCCGGGGTCAGTTCGGTATGTCACAGCGGTTTGGTACGCCTCGGCGGTTCGGTACGAGATCGGTCGGGAGCTTCTCGGTTACATCGCTTTGAAATGCCTTGACGGCAACCTAGTTCAAGATATCCAATCCCCGGCACCGCACAAGCCTCACAAGATCCCTTCATGACCGTCTCAACGGGACAAAGAAACCCCAAATACGTACTATCGGACCCATGCAGCCCGACGTGACCGATCGCTCACGCCTCTCCTCGGCCGGGGCAAAATCGCATTTTAATGTCTTCTAATGGTTGGGGTTACCTCGAATACCACGCAAATTGGAATCCCACCTCGCTTGGAACCAATCTATCGTGGCCTTCGCAAAGAACGGCTTGGAATGCTTCCACAGCCCGGTCCAGTGGCAACAGCCAGAGCCCCTCCTCGTAATGATGCTAGCTCGCCCGCTCCTCACACAAATTTCACAAATCCATTCCTCACTCAAAGCTTCGATGGGTTACCAAGCCTCCATCCCGTTTCATCGGGATCACCAGACCGCAGCACTTCGGTTATGCACCTTCGCCTATACAATTCAACAATCGTGACAAGCAGCCCGCACTTAAGCCTACTTATGGGCCTCACTCCGAAATCCGAGTTACCCAGCCTACATCAAGATCGCCTTCGCCCTCTTTGCCGCTTGAAAATCAACAAAGCACGCCGCAAGGTTCTATCCCTTTGCCCGTGGTCCTACTCGAGCTCCCGGGGTGATTCGGGCCAAGGACAGGATTTCACCTACGTCCCCAGATCGGCCGTTCCCTCCACCTGTCTCCGCGCGCAGTAGCTCCTCTCTCTAGCTCGGCCGCTAGTTTGAATGCCATGGTTCCACCACAAGACCCTCATTTGGCTTGGTTCATGGAACGACACAAGGAAATGAAAGCACAGATTGCCGAATTGATCGCTAAGAAGTCTCGCTTCCGGCCAACGAACCCGACTCCTTTGTTCCCCACAAATTCGTGATGCCTAATTGTGATCTCTTTGATGGCACTGCATGCCCGAAAACCCATCTCGGACACGTATACCTTGGCAATGAAGGTCAAAAGGGGCACCAATCAGCGGTTGGCCGACTATTTCGATCTCTCTTTGAAGTCCAGTGCTCTAAAATGGTTCTTCCGCTTAAAACCTGAGGCCATGGCTACATGGGACCAGATTACTAGCTAACTTGGAGTAGGAAGCAAATAGAGTTGACCTGCGGACAACAATGCAAACAGCCCCGACGAGAACATCGTGACTTTTACAAGCAAGATGGCAACTCCTCCTTCGAAGAGGAACAACTAGACATCTTTCGGTCATGCACGAAACCACATCGAGGGCCTCACTTAGCAATTTCCCCTATCCGGATCTACGGGCAATGATCAATTCCGGGGCTAAATTTGAGAGGGCTTACAATCAGCAGCAAGTTGTCGCACCTGCTTACGGATACCGGGTTTCTTCCACCTCCAACACGACTCCTGCCCAGCCCTATTCGGGACAGGATTACAACAATGCCACTCCTTTCGTGCCAAGGAAAGGTGATGTGCCCAAGTCACGAAGCCTCAAGCTTGAAGATTTCAGAATGCCTCTGAGCGACGTCTTTCAGGAATTTGTGAAGGAAGGTTTGACCAGACAACCATCAGTCCATGGATCCCGATGTATGCCCCTGAAAAAGGGCGGTGTGAGAACTGATCGAAAAGGGTACCCCAAGGGCCCAATACAGTCAACAATCCATTCCCTAGGAAAAAACCGTAGGGTGAATATGATTGAAGCCATGAACCAGCCAAGTATGGCTAACAGTTCCCATATGGAAGACACCCTTCGAAGGGAGGATTCTAGTTGCATAATTGTTATCAAGGATGGGTTTCTCACTTCATGACGTAATGCTGCGACTTCACCTTGAGGACTCTCACGTTGATCGATTGGCTCGGTACTTCATCAGTATGTCAGTTTTACAGTCAAACCTTTAACTGGACCTCTGTAGTGACGCTTTGTCGAACCTGGGGCTTCATCTAATCATTCAGAGAAAGATTTCGTGGCTTTCGCCATGTCTCTTCCACGGAATGGGGCTTTATCAAGTCACACCTATCTTCAGAAGAAAGGCTAAGTCACCCCAACAACTATCTTGGAGTTTCAGCTTTAGAACTTGGTATATGGCAACTCCCTGCATCATCAAAAGTTGAGAATTGGGAATCTCCTCATATCAGCATTTCGCCAAATCATTCTCCAAATTTATGTCAAATCACAACTAACCCAAGCAAGAGAGGGTTCATTCATGTCAACATGCTTTGATTCTAGAGCTTGTCAGCGTCAGCTTCAAATGTCCGATCGAAAAGAAATTTCAATCGAGACCCGGGGTTCAAATCCAACTTCATCCCAAGATCAAAATTGACCTCATCAATGACATCCAATTCAGTCCGCGACCAAAGGATATCACCCCACCAGCTCAAAGCTTGTCCCAAACAGTCAACAACACATACAAACCCTCTCACCACATGCATCCCCACAAAAATCTCCCCAGGGCTCATGTAGCATGCAAAACATGAATCAATAAAAAAAAAAAACCTAAGCTATTGCGAATCATTTTTAGTTCCATGCATGCATCCATCATCTAACAAATGTAGCAATTCAAGCACGAAAGACCAATTTTCCATCACTACCCGAAAGCCTCTCCGCAGCAAGGATGGTCTCCACCGAAGCGTAATTCCAATGACTTCAACGGAACTACCCAAATGACTGATACCTCAAGTCGACATCAACCTGATTCAGACACCTCAATCCTGCACATTAGGACAACACCACTTTGGCTCCTGTGTCTACAAAGCAGCATCAGAGTCCGTGAAGACATCTTTCCGACATCTCCCGGTTGGGCAAAGGCGACCTCCAATGTCCACAAATGGATGAAGACAAACTTCCAAAAGATCTACTGCGTTTGGCAAAGATAGTCCCCAAAGACAAGCTCCGGCGTCTGCAACTTGCTAAAGACAACCTCCAATATCCACAAATGAATGAAGACAACCCCCAACATCCACAAACATACGAAGACCACCTCCAGTGTCTACAATTCGGTCAGGGATGCCAAGTTCTCAAAATGCAAGTCGGTCAGGGACGCCAAGTTCTCAAAATGCAAATCGGTCAGGGACGCCAAGTTCTCAAAATGCAAATTGGTCAGGAATGCCAAGTTCCCAAATGCAAATCGGTCAGAGACGCCAAGTTCTCAAATGCAATTCGGTCAGAGACGCCAAGTTTTCAAATGCCAATCAGTCAGAGGTACCTCACGCCCCTAAATGTTTCAACATCTCGATCAGATACATCGAGACTCTCAACACTATCAATTACCACACAGCCCCCGCGACTTGCTCTCCTGCAGTAAGCACAAAGAAAGGTACGTTAGTCCCTCAACATATCTCAAATGTTGCAAGATTACCCATAGCTTTATCTATCTCTATCTCTGCAAATAGCGACGTAGGCTTTAGTTCCTTAAGGTGACAGCCTCCGAATTATCAAAAGGCCCAGGATCCTAGACCTGTTCCTAACTGTCCAGTGGATTTCGAACTACGGCCGGCTTGATTCCTCTTAAGGATACGTAGGTAGCCTATCATTAGGTCCAGCCACTCGACCAGCACGGTCATCCTCTCCTTCGGCAGCAGACGTAAGACCGATCCCTTCCAATGAAGTCCACCAAAGGACCACCTATCCCAAAATCATCAAGGGTCGAGGCACCTAAGACGCCATCACAAAGGTTTGAGGCACCTAAGATGCCATCACAAAGGTTTGAGGCACCTAAGATGCCATCATCAAGGTTTGAGGCACCTAAAATGCATGCCATCAAGGTTCGAGGCACCTAAGACGCCATCATCAAGGTTCGAGGCACCTAAAACGCCATCATCAAGGTTCGAGGCACCTAAGACGCCATCATCGAGGTTCGAGGCACCTAAGACGCCATCACCAAAGTTCGAGGCACCTAAGACGCCATCATCAAGGTTCAAGGCACCTAAGACGCCATCACCAAGGTTCGAGGCACCTAAGACGCCATCATCAAGGTTCGAGGCACCTAAGATGCCATCACCAAGGTTCGAGGCACCTAAGACGCCATCATCAAGGTTCGAGGCACCTAAAACGCCATCATCAAGGTTCGAGGCACCTAAGACGCCATCATCAAGGTTCGAGGCACCTAAGACGCCCTCATCAAGGTTCGAGGCACCTAAGACGCCATCATCAAGGTTCAAGGCACCTAAGACTCCATCATTAAGGTTTGAGGCACCTAAAACGCTATCACACACAACACGAGGAAAGCGATAAATCGCAATCATCCCCTAATTCGACAAACCGAAATCATTACCAGGGTGACTTCCCAAAAATAGTCAGATCTTAGGGTGACTTCCCAAAAATAGTCAGATCATAGGGCAACTTCCCGAAAATAGTCAAACCATAGGGTGACTTCCCAAAAATAGTCAGATCATAGGGCGACTTCCCGAAAATAGTCAAACCATAGGGCGACTTACCAAAAATAGTCAGATCATAGGTTGACTTCCCAAAAATAGTCAGATCATAGGCGACTTCCCAAAAATAGTCAGATCATAGGGCGACTTCCCAAAAATAGTCAGGTCTTAGGGCGACTTCCCAAAAATAGTCATACCATAGGGCGACTTCCCAAAAATAGTCAGATCATAGGGTGACTTCCCGAAAATAGTCAGATCTTAGGGTGACTTCCCAAAAATAGTCAGATCATAGGACGACTTCCCAAAAATAGTCAAACCATAGGGCGACTTCCCAAAAATAGTCAAACCTTAGGGCGATTTCCCTAAAATAGTCATTCCAGGGTCAAAGACCCGAACTACGACCGGCTTGATTCCTCTTAAGGATACGTAGGTAGCCTATCGCTAGGTTCAGCTACTCGATCACTCGATCACTTGACCACCTAATCATCCCGTCAAATATGGAGCCTTACTCTTATCGACGACCGCGCTTCCTTCGAAAGCACCGTCGCCGAGGGGCTACTGTAAGTGCTCCAATTTGAGTTGTTAGTATTTTCGTTAGAAAATTAACGAAATTTTAACATTACTAACATTTCTAACAATTCCTAACCTTTCTAACAAAGCAAGGGTAAAGTGGGCATTGCCATTTAAAGTTAAACCAAGAAAAGAATCTCAAAAAGCAAAAGAAATTGGAAAAATCCGAATTAGGCAAGTTGAAAAACAAACTGCTGGAATTTTTTGAATAATATTCTTCTGTTCAAAGCCGGAGCGGCATTTAATGCACTGCACGTTTGATACCCTCCGCGTGGATCTATTTGTCATTTCGGAGGGCCTATAAATTGAACCCTCCTCTCTCGGTTTACACAACACAATTTACACACGGCAAAGACTCGTGAAAAACAAAGAGAAAACAGTGGGAATCCTTAGATTGCCACCATTTTCTCTTGAGTCTTTCCCAATCTCACTTCAATACTCTCAAATCACTCCCATTCATACTCTTAAACACACAAGCTCAAGCTTAAACCATCACCAAAGAGGAGGATTAGAGAGAAAACATAGAGGACTTAAGTGTTATCTACTTGTTTTCTCTTTGACCAACTCTAATCACAAACCCTAAACACATTCAAATCTTGATACTCCCCAAGCCAAGCTCATACACAAGGAAATATAGGTATAACCTCCCTCTTCCTACCCTAAATCTCTCTCCTTCATGCGTGCATCTCAAGCTTTAAAGATGTAGTTTGTTCATCAACTCATTTGTTGTTCATCTTTGCTTGACCTAAAAATGTAGTCACCTTGGAATAAATTTCCAATGGATGACCATTTAAAAGGTCTAAATCATTTTCTTACTCACTTAAAAGTGTTTTTCTAAAGATCATTCACTAAAAAGTGTTTTCCAAAAACCATTTTCATACACAAAATCTTTCTTTCAAAGGATGAAATTCCCCTTCCCAAGCAAATGAAATGCTTGAAGTCCTAATGTACCCCAAGGATGGTTTGATATAGTAGATCACCACTAAAATGTTTAGTGATCACTAATCAAAGCCTAGGGAAATGGGGACAAGCATGGATGCAAAACCCCCCTTAAAATCATGTTTTTCCTTCTTGAGAAGTTGCTGTCCAGTAGCAATTTTCTAAGACCTCTGTCCATGGTCTAATTTTTTGGACATATATAAACTTGGAATTTGGTATTGACTACAAAATACTTTTTTTAGCCAACATCAAGATCTTTCCAGACATATTTTTATTTTATTTTTTACGTGAGTAAAACTCCTTTTTTCAAATTTTCTTTTAAAGGTCAGTTCATCAGTCTCTGGAAATCCCGATTTCATATCTGAGATTTCCAGAAGATTTTGGTCTACAAAATCTTCTCCAAAATGGATATTTCTTTCACAGAAACCTTATTTAAGGTATTTTGAACATTTTTCATTCTCGGACTTTTCCCATATTCTGTAGTTTTAAAGCCCTAAAGTCCATTTCAAAATCAAGTGTCCACTGCCTTTTTCATTCTGGCAGAATTAGTTTTCAACTTCAAAAAATCTTTTGAGTATCAAAACTCAACCCAAAAATCACACCAAAAATCATGGGATCAGTTTAAAGCCTTAAAAAGAGTTCCCAATTTTTACTTTTCTCAGTTTTAACTTATTTTGGCCAAAACACACACACACACACACACACACACACACACACAACAAAGGATTTCAAATGTTTGGAAGACTCGTTTTACGAGGCGTTCCGGGTGAACACTAACGTTCTTCCCGGCGCGTAACGTGACCTCCGAACCTAAATTTCTGATCTCGGGAATTTTTCAAAGTTTTGGCCCTCAAAATAAAAATGGCGTGGCGACTCCGTTTGATTTCAAAAATTGGGTACATCACAATGGGCAAACAAAATTAAAGCTCGAAGAATGAAGGTTGTCGATAACAATGGAGCAGTCAAAGCAAAGGCAAAAACACATCATAAGCCCTTACGCTACATTCGAATTCTTTCTCCCCCGGTGAAAGACGCTGATCAAGAAGCAATGGAATCAACGAAGAAGCCGTCAACAATGACTTGTCAAGGAATCACCTCGAGGCCCGTGCCTCATCATCCAAACTTCCCATCCGAACCTTTGCACCAAAGGACCACAAATGTTCATACCCTTTTCCCAGAGCCAAGCACCGTTCCGCCAGAACTACGGCGACCTGAGCTCCTTACACTGAGGAGAACCTAGGCAAACAGAAACGGTCCAGAGCATAAACACATACAAATCCCATAAACCCGGTCTCATCAATGACCTTCCCCATACACAGACCTTTCTTTCACACACAGCTAACTTTGATCAGCGACATCAGTTGACTTTCTTCTCACAGGTTAATCAAGACATTTGTTCATATCGGGATTAATGGTTGAACAACCTGAACATTAACAAAGGGTTTAAAGCAATCTTGTGATCATTATGGATAAAACATGTTTTCAGATGTCTCGACAAGTCTTCTTTTTCTACGATAATAGCAAAATTAGAGCTAAACACTGTCTTTCTGTCAGCAAGAGCTTCCATACACTGCTCCAAACCTCTCTACGCTCATACTCTCCAAAAAGAGTCAAACCCAAAGCGAGTTTTGGTGCCTGCATTAAACTAGGCATCCACATAAAATCGGGATTCGTTCCCACTTCTCTAAAAATATATCCTTGCGCGTATACATTACAAGCCATTCCTCTTATACACTTTGGTTGACCAATCGAAAAAAAAAAAATCAAGGACGGTTGCCTCTTCAGGCCACATGGAGTTCAACTCAGATTGGGGCTGCATCAGATTCACTCTAGAATCCCTACAGATGACCAGCGATTCCTTCAAACTGGGGCTTCACCAAGTCATTTCTTCAGATCCGGGGTTTGCCATGCAAAGAGAGTTTTTCTTTCATCCCAAGGGTCTACCTTGAGTTTCGACATCGGGCTTGTCAAGCATCCCTTGCCATTATGGTCTTAATCGTAATTGGGGCTTCTCGTATACAGCCTCAATATCGTAATCAATCCTCATGACACCTCGGGCAATGAGCATTGAAGGGCAAGCTTTTCCAAAGAAGTCTTCCTTCCTTCAAACAAAGACAGCCTTCGTAATCCTACAAAGGGAAAGTAAAATATCTCGCCGACACTACGCCTGTGCATCAGACACAAGAAAGTCTCCAAATCTCGGCAACCTTATCGCCAACAAGAAGCATAATCCCCAAAAGGATAAACCAAAGTTCAACTCATCAAACCTCAAAGCAACTGGAGGCACCACCAAAACCTCTACCTCTCAAATGTTGGAGGACCCGATCCTCACTACCAAGCGTACTCAGCGAACATTTCCTTTAGTCTCGCTCACCTCTTCATACCCTCACAAGCTCAAGCTAGAGGAAAGTTTGGCCCGCACCATGGTCCCCATGGATGCAACTCCGTAAGAAGTAATCCAGATGATCGACAACATCATCGTCACCCTCACGCATTTGGACTCGCCAAAATTTGGGCCGATCACAATGAGCCGCTCTACATCAGCTCCGCCTGACGAGCGCCGCCTTCCCCGTGTGTTGGTAGGCACGAAGGTTCCGGAATGAATGTCTTGCCCGCCAAGATGATGAACCTGCTTGACATCAAGTCCACAGATTTGAAGCCTTCACCCACACTGCCAAGGCCTACGATTCTACTTCCCGCACGCTTCTGGGGTTGCTACTCTAAATATCTGGTTCGGCAAGTGTGTGATCCCCACCGAATTTCAAGTGTTGGACATTCCTATCACTTTCACAGCCATCCTGGGCGACCCCGTCGCATCAATGGTATTGTATCCACCCTTCACCAATGCCTCAAGTTCATGCAAGGCAATGAAGCTAACTACGCCTACGGCGATGGCCACCACCGAGGGACCTACACCAACGACATTCCAAAGTGTTGGAGATCAAGCATGACGACGATATGGCATTAATCGGATTCACCTTGAGACTTCCAAAATCCAAATATGCATGTGGACCTTCCACTATTTCGGGACAAAATCCCTCCCTCCATGAAGATGATGAAACTCATGAACTTCATCCCGTGATCGGGGCTCGCAAAAGGTTACAAGGCTAACACCAAGTCATCAAAGTCAAGGACCACACTACAGTCCTGTAGGCTCGGCTTATATGCCAACACCAAACACATCAAAACAAGAGGCTCTCCAAAGACCAGCAAGCACAGCCACAAAGGGGAACCTCCTAAGGCATACCCAACCTCCGACCTTACAGTTTTGACCTCACCCATCAAAGGAACTGACAACAGAATTGAGGGAACTGACAGAGGAGCTGATGAAGATGAGAAAGATTACCCATCTGCTAGAAAGATTACCCATCTCTTAGAGAGATTACCCATCTCTTAGAGAGATTACCCATCTTTTCGTGAGATTACCCATCTACTAGAAAGATTACCCATCTCTTAGAGAGATTTTCCATCTTTTCGTGAGATTACCCATCTCTTAGAGAGATTACCCATCATTTCGTGAGATTACCCATCTCTTCGTGAGATCCTCTCCAATTATCTCTTCGTGAGATCCTTTCTCGTTATTCTCCCTCGTGAGATCTTTCCATCATCTCCCTGCGAGATCCCTCCCCGAGATTTTGCATCTCGCTATCTCCCCGTGAGATTCCTTCCCGAGATTCCGCATCTCGCTATCTCCCCATGAGATTCCTTTCCGAGAACCCGCATCTCGCCATCTCCCCGTGAGATTCCTTTTCGAGATTCTGCATCTCGCTATCTCCCCGTGAGATTCCTTCCCGAGATTTCGCATCTCGCCATCTCCCCGTGAGATTCCTTCCCGAGATTCTGCATCTCTCCATCTCCTCGTGAGATTCCTTCCTGAGATTCCGCATCTCGCCATCTCCCCGTGAGATTCCTTTCCGAGATTCCGCATCTCGCCATCTCCCCTTGAGATTCCTTTCCGAGATTCTGCATCTCGCCATCTCCCCGTGAGATTCCTTTTCGAGATTTCGCATCTCGCCATCTCCTCGTAAGATTCCTTTCCGAGATTCTGCATCTCGCTATCTCCCCGTGAGATTCCTTCCCGAGATTTCGCATCTCGCCATCTCCCCGTGAGATTCCTTTTCGAGATTCTGCATCTCGCTATCTCCCCGTGAGATTCCTTTCCGAGATTCCGCATCTCGCCATCTCCCCGTGAGATTCCTTTCCGAGATTCCGCATCTCGCCATCTCCCCGTGAGATTCCTTTCCGAGATTCTGCATCTCGCTATCTCCGCGTGAGATTCCTTCCCGAGATTCCGCATCTCGCCATCTCCCCGTGAGATTCCTTCCCGAGATTTCGCATCTCGCCATCTCCTTGTGAGATTCCTTTTCGAGATTCCGCATCTCGCTATCTCCCCGTGAGACTCCTTTCTGAGATTCTCTCGCCATCTCCCCGTGAGATTCCTTTCCGAGATTCTGCATCTCGCCATCTCCCCGTGAGATTCCTTTCCGAGATTCCGCATCTCGCCATCTCCCCGTGAGATTCCTTTCCGAGATTCCGCATCTCGCCATCTCCCCGTGAGATTCCTTTCCGAGATTTCGCATCTCGCTATCTCCCCGTGAGATTCCTTCCTGAGATTCCGCATCTCGCCATCTCCCCGTGAGATTCCTTTCCGAGATTCCGAATCTCGCCATCTCCTCGTGAGATTCCTTTCCGAGATTCTGCATCTCGCCATCTCCCCGTGAGATTCCTTTCCGAGATTCCGCATCTCGCCATCTCCCCGTGAGATTCCTTTCCGAGATTCCGCATCTCGCCATCTCCCCGTGAGATTCCTTTCCTGAGATTCCGCATCTCGCCATCTCCCCGTGAGATTCCTTTTCGAGATTCCGCATCTCGCCATCTCCCCGTGAGATTCCTTTCCGAGATTCCGCATCTCGCCATCTCCCCGTGAGATTCCTTTCCGAGATTCCGCATCTCGCCATCTCCCCGTGAGATTCCTTTCCGAGATTCCGCATCTCGCCATCTCCTCGTGAGATTCCTTTCCGAGATTCTACATCTCGCTATCTCCCCGTGAGATTCCTTTCCGAGATTCCGCATCTCGCCATCTCCCCGTGAGATTCCTTTCCGAGATTCCGCATCTCGCTATCTCCCCGTGAGATTCCTTCCCGAGATTCCGCATCTCGCCATCTCCCCGTGAGATTCCTTTCCGAGATTCCGCATCTCGCCATCTCCCCGTGAGATTCCTTTCCGAGATTCCGCATCTCGCCATCTCCTCGTGAGATTCCTTTCCGAGATTCCGCATCTCGCCATCTCCCCGTGAGATTCCTTTCCGAGATTCCGCATCTCGCCATCTCCCCGTGAGATTCCTTTCCGAGATTCCGCATCTCGCCATCTCCCCGTGAGATTCCTTTCCGAGATTCCGCATCTCGCCATCTCCCCGTGAGATTCCTTTCCGAGATTCCGCATCTCGCCATCTCCCGTGAGATTTCTTTCCGAGATTCCGCATCTCGCCATCTCCCCGTGAGATTCCTTTCCGAGATTCCGCATCTCGCCATCTCCCCGTGAGATTCCTTCTCGAGATTCCGCATCTCGCCATCTCCCCGTGAGATTCCTTTCCGAGATTCCGCATCTCGCCATCTCCCCGTGAGATTCCTTTCCGAGATTCCGCATCTCGCCATCTCCCCGTGAGATTCCTTTCCGAGATTCCGCATCTCGCCATCTCCTCGTGAGATTCCTTTCCGAGATTCCGCATCTCGCCATCTCCTTGTGAGATTCCTTTCCGAGATTCCGCATCTCGCTATCTCCCCGTGAGATTCCTTTCCGAGATTCCGCATCTCGCCATCTCCTCGTGAGATTCCTTTCCGAGATTCTGCATCTCGCTATCTTCCCGTGAGATTCCTTCTCGAGATTCCGCATCTCGCCATCTCCCCGTGAGATTTCTTTCTGAGATTCTACATCTCGCCATCTCCCTGTGAGATTCCTTTCCCGAGATTCCGCATCTCGCCATCTCCCCGTGAGATTCCTTTCCGAGATTCCGCATCTCGCCATCTCCCCGTGAGATTCCTTTCCGAGATTCCGCATCTCGCCATCTCCCCGTGAGATTCCTTCCCGAGATTCCGCATCTCGCCATCTCCCCGTGAGATTCCTTCCCGAGATTCCGCATCTCGCCATCTCCCCGTGAGATTTCTTTCCGAGATTCTGCATCTCGCCATCTCCCCGTGAGATTCCTTTCCGAGATTCCGCATCTCGCCATCTCCCCGTGAGATTCCTTTCCGAGATTCCGCATCTCGCTATCTCCCCGTGAGATTCCTTCCCGAGATTCCGCATCTCGCCATCTCCCCGTGAGATTCCTTTCCGAGATTCTGCATCTCGCTATCTCCCCGTGAGATTCTTTCCCGAGATTCCGCATCTCGCCATCTCCTCGTGAGATTCCTTTTCGAGATCCTACATCTCGCTATCTCCCCGTGAGATTCCTTCCCGAGATTTCGCATCTCTCCATCTCCTCGTGAGACCCTTTCCTATTATTCTCCCTCGTGAGATCCTCTCCCGAGATTTCACATCTCGTCATCTCCCCTACTCGTAGTGGACACGTCAACCGACCCTCTCCCGAGGTCAAGTCCCAGTTAGTTTTCACTAACGTTCGTCTCCAGGGACGTTAAATTCTCGATTAGTCTCACTAACGCTCGTCTCCAGACGTTAAATTCTGTTAGTTTTCACTTAACGCCGTCTCTAGACGCAATTCCCTGTTAGTTTTCACTAACGCTGCTCTCTGCAGGACGTTAAATTCTCGGTTAGTCTCACTAACGCTGCCTCAGACGTTAAATTCCCTGTTAGTTTTCACTAACGCTGCTTCAGACAAGTAATTCTCGCTTAGTCCTCACTAACGCTCGTCTCAGACGTTAAATTCTCAATCCCCGAGTCAACGTTTGGCATTCAAACGCTCACTTCTATATCAAGTCGACGTTTGACATTCAAACGCCATTTATATCCTAAGTTGACGTTGACATTCAAACGCTCATTTCCACCCCAAACCGACGCTTGACATTCAAACGCTGTCTGCCTTCGGACATCAAATCACAAATCCGTCTCCCGACGTCAAAATTCCCATTGGTTTTCACCAACGTTCACTTCCCCGGCCGCCAGTCGTAAGCCCGAGAGTCCCACTTCAGCGGCCATCAAGGTAAGCCCGCATTCGGCCATCAAGGTAAGCCCGAACGCATATCCCCAGCAGGATTCTAAAGAAGAAACGTCAATCAACCCTCTCAGTTCCTAATCGACTTCAGTCACAAGACTTCTTGGCGCTTTTCTCAAAGAATGTCGGGCCTCTCCCAGAGACCACATCCTGCTCCTAACCCCATCGTTGGAACGCTACTTCTTCCGTGTTGTTAATAACGCGCTTAGCACAACTATTCCTATCATTTCCACCCTATCCTTAGAGATAACCTTGGCAGCCATCATAAGTCCGGCACCCAAGTGCGCGAACGTTTTAATCTCGTGATAAGCGTATCCTCGCTAATCTCCGCTCCGAGGCGCCACACGCCTCATATGATTCAGCAATCTCCGGGTCCCGAGGAGCCACACGCTCTCGTATGATTCAAGAATCTCTAGGTTCTCGAGGCGCCACACGCCTCGTATGATTCAAGAAACTCCGGCTCGAGGCGCCGCACGCTCAGTATGATTTAGCAACTCCGATTCGAGGCGCCACACACCCTTGTGGTTGACGCATGATTCAATGGTCTCACTTGAGGCGCTACACGCCTCACAAGAATCTTGAGGCGGCCAGCGCGCCGTAAGCTCGCAAGTAACTCACTTCGGCGCCACGCCTCGGTTAGCTTAGGGATCCAGTTCGGATGCCGCAATAGTCTATCTAAGGTTCGACTGCCTCCAACAGTCTCCATTTCTCAGGTTCAAGGTCCCACGCTGGGCTCCTTACCCGTGAACTACGATCGGCTTGATTCCCCCCGGGGATACGTAGGAATCCTTTTCGCTAAGGGTCCAGCCATTTAACCACGAGGTGTCTCGTCCATAAGGCATCCCCGATTTGGATCCTTATCTTTTCGATGACCCTTCCTTCGAAAGTGACGTCGCCTAATCAGAAGTACCCAAATCCGATCGTCAAAAAATCCGTTAAAAGTTAACGGAACCCGCGTTCCTCTGTTCTCAAGTCAACGAGACATCCCTGGGATCCCTCTATGCATCCCGACAGCGTACTCAACACACGTAGGCATGCTTTCCTCGAAAAACGTACTTTTGGGGTCTTCCATTAGATTTCCCTGCTGAAGCGCTCTCGACCTTCCGAGGTCATAACTCCCTCATACGAACTCCGTTTTGGGCCCACGACATATCAAATCGAACGCGAGAACAAGATCTACGCAGGTAACTTGTTCAAATCAGGAAATATAGCCAATTTCAGGAACAGTCCGGCCGGACTCTTTCTGTAGTTTAAATACGTGTCCAAAACGTGTCATCCCGACATCAAAGCGTACTCAACACACGTAAAAGTACAGCTTTCCTCGAAAAACGTACTTTTTGGGGTCTTCCGGGATTAGATTTCCCGTTTTCGAGCGTCTCGACCTTCCGGAGGTCATAACTCCCTCATACGAACTCCGTTTTGGGCCCACGACATATCAAATCGAACGCGAGAACAAGATCTACGCAGGTAACTTGTTCAAATCAGAAAATATAGCCAATTTCAGGAACAGTCCGGCCGGACTCTTTCTGTAGTTTAAATACGTGTCCAAAACGTGTCAAGCTGGCCAAATGACCAAAATACCCCCCAAACTCAGGTATAGTCCGGCCAGACTCTTTCTGCAAGGCAGAAAACCATCAGGCTAAGCAACATTGCTTCCTCACTAAGCAAGAAAACTTACTCCCCAAGTTCCTTCCCCCTCCTCCATGATTTTCTCCCTATAAATACTCCCCCCTCCTTCACATTTCAACACCAAATTCTCCTCCCTCCACCCCAAGCAGAAAAGGCTTGTCTTTCTTCCGCTCTTCGGGGGCCCTCATGCTACTCGTCGGCGGAATTCTCTACTCTTCAGGGGCCCTCGTGTTACTCGTCGGTAGATTCTGATCGTAAGCTAAACCGACACAAGTCGAAACGCTGCCCAAATTCCTAGGTTTCTAAGCACCAAATAAAAGGGGAAACTCTGCCCAAACACTTCTGAAACACCTTTCAAACACCTTTCCGTATCCCGTATACGCCCACCGAGCCAAAGGAGCCGACCCTAGCCATAGGTAGCTCCCTCTCTCACTCTCAAAATGTAGACGTACCGCCTTCTAATGGGGTCCGATACGTTTTAGTCCTTGATCCTCTTCTCTTCCCGTAAGAGAAGTAATCTCGGGTTAAAATGGCGTTCCGACCCCGTTCCGTTTAAATTTCTGTCATTTACAATTCCGGATCGATCGATCCGTCGATCGTCATTTAAATTTCTGTCATTTACAATTCCGGACGGTTTGATCCGTCGAACGTCATTTACATTTCATGCAACTTTACAATTCCGAGTCATTTGGCTCGTCGATCGTCATTTACAATTTCGAGTCGTTTGGCTCGTCGATCGTTATTTACAATTCCGAGCCGTTTTGGCTCGTCGATCGTCATTTACAATTCCGGATCGTTTGATTCCGTTGATACCTCACTTTAAATACTGTCATTTATAAAGTCTGACTCGTTTGGATCGTGATAGTATTTTCTTTTCAAAGTCCGAGTCGCAACCCGATTCGTTGATCGCAAAATCATTTAATACGTTTTTTCCCGTAAAAATCGTTAACAATGTAATGCCCGGTTCAAAACCGGAGTTCGACCTTCGAACTCTCTTTCAAAACGCGCGAAATGACGTTTGGCATCCGAACGCTCATATTCAAACTAAAAGCCGAATTTTGACATTCAAAATCATTTAATACGCTTTTTCTCGTAAAAATCGTTAACAATGACTCGCCCGGTTCAAAAACCGGAGTTCGACCTTCGAACTCCTTTTCAAACTCAAAACCGACGTTTGCCACGCAAACGCTCATTTCCGCCTCAAAACCGACATTTGCCACGTAAACGCTCATTTCCGTCTCAAAACCGACGTTTGCCACGCAAATGCTCATTTCCGTCTCAAAAATGACGTTTGTCATTCAAACGCTCGTCTTTTCAAACAAAGTCACCTAATCAACGTTTGACATTCAAACCAAGATTAAGCTTGTCATTCAAGCCCCCATTTCAAAATGCAAACACACACACACACGCACACGATTTCGAGAAAGGTAGAAAGACTCGTCATACGAGGCATTTCGGGTGATCTCGTAATGCTCTTCCCGAAACGTAACGTGACCTCCGAACCTAACAATCTCTGGTACTAAAAAGCTTTTTACTCATTTTTGCTACCAATAAAAATGATCCCCGTTTTCAAAGCCTTTTCCTAAGTTTTTTCTACCAATAAAAACGACACCCTTTTCACTAAAGCCATTTCTCAACGTTTTGGGCTCAGAATACAAAACCGCGTGGCGACTCCTCTTCCTTCCCGAAAGCGAGGTCTCAAACACCAACCCTCCGCAAAAGACAACCGCCTTTCGCCGCCGCGCGAAATCCGGGTAATTTCACCAGCAAAACCATCAACGAAGGATTTGACTTCATAGTTGGCGGTGGCATCCACCAGAATGTCTATGTTAGGCAATGGATAATCGTCCTTGGGACTAGCCTTGTTCAAATCCCCGAAATCAATGCAACAGTGCACCTTCCCATTGGCTTTAGTCACAGTCACGATATTTGACAACCATGTCGGGTATTCAATGACCCTAATAAATCCTACCCGCAGTAGCTTCTCAATCTCTTCCTTGACCTGTAGAGACCACTCTGGTTTAATATTTCTTAACTTTTGTTTTACCGGCTTGGCGTCAGGTGCCAGAGGGATCCTGTGCTCCACAATCGAACTATCCAGCCCCGGCATGTCCTTATAAGACCATGCGAACACATCCATGAATTCTCTGAGCAGATTGACCAGTCTGTCCCGTTCAGCCCCTTGAAAGAAGTTCCCGATCTGTGTCTCTTTAGGCTCCTCTACAGTACCCAAGTTAACACTTGTCAAAACCTCCTCGGCAGCTTGGACCCGGTTTTCCTCTTTATCGGTAACCTGCTTAAAGATTTGTTAAATGTATTTTTCATTTAGTGTGTTTGCATCTTGTTCAAATGAATCATTATTAACTGTTGTTAAGTTATTAGTTAATTTATCATTTGTTAAGTTGGCAATAAGGGGATACTCGGAAAGATCTAACATTTCATTCAAGGCAAATGGAAAGATAACATTGGCTACATATTCATAATCTTCAGGCGTGAGGCCTTCATATGACTCAGAGGACTAGAATTTGAAGACTCCTGACTCAAACAACTCTTAGCCCTAGCGACTCTTGACCCTGCACTACTTATTGACTAAAGTGTTTGACTGGGTTGGACAGGGGTTACTCTTTGCTGCTACTGCCCTGGGGAGAAGCAATTTTGTTGCCGACCTCATCCTACTGTGCATCCTTTACTGCCCTTGCTAACATCATTCCCATAGGGGAGCTTTGGCTGATCTGGTGCAATCACATCCATTTGCATCTCTGGGGTAATGGGACCAGTTGCACTTTCGGTATCTGAGAGACAGCTTTCTCCATCATCAAAGTCTTCTGGTTCATTCACTCTTCTTTCCACATTATTCCATACAGGGGGTTGGGACAGATCTTCTTGAGCAGAAAGAGCCATCACGAACACATTATGCTCACAGTGAGTGATGAAGGGTTCCGGGAGACTTCCACCATCATAGCTTGACTTACTTCTGTCTCGCAATCTTCGTAAGTGAGCCTTCCTTCAGTAATCTTAGCTATGGTCACTGATTCGATATCCCCGAAGAGAGGTCTGGCCTTGACAACATTAACGAAGTCGGTTCCTATTATAGGACCAAATTGCCCTTCCATGGCTGAGGCGTCAATCAGATCTTTCAATTCTCCCTGTAATTCAGCATAAGGAACATTGAATTCTAGGATGTCTATGATCTTTGGATTCCCAAAACCTACTGCATTTGTCTCTCCAAACTCAATCATATTTACCCAATTATTGGCAGGAAGAGGATTCTTGACTGTATTGGGACCCCGAGGTGGTTCAAGCTTGCCTTCTTCAATCAGGCGAGAGATCAGGAAATTCAGGTAAGTACATTCATTGGTGGTATGCCCATGGTACTTGTGGAAGCGACAATGTTTGGACTCGTCCATTCTAACATTAGGGTTTTTGGGTTTCCAATTCCCCAAAGGTCTAATGAGTCCTTCGGCTACCAATCCATCGAATACTTTCTCTAGCGGCATTCCAAAGTCTTCAGCAGTGTAGAAGCGAGGCCTTGGTTTCACAGTGGCCTGACCTGAACTTTGTTCGATTTTCTCAATCTGAATATAATTGACTGCACCGACCATCTCCTTTCCCTTTATGGCCATGGCTGGGGTATTTGAGGCTGGTGCCCTGTACCTGTAAGAGTTGCCTGGTCCTGCAACTGGAGCCATGTTGAAGGCGTTTTCAAACTTAGTGCCGGCATTTACCATTTCCCAGAGATCAGGATAATAATAATTGCCGATCTGGACCCTTAACTGAGGCTTCAAACAGGACTGGAAAATCTCTATTTGTTCCTCTACATTCAACAGGATCATCATTTCACTAAGCTTCCAATTCCACCTCTTGTAGAATTCACCCACTGGTTCATCCGGGCGCTGCAAAGTGCCCTGCAAGTTGTTCCTGCTGGTTTCCCAGTTCAAGTTAGCTTTGTACTTTTCCCTGAATGCCTCCTTAATTTGGTCCCATGTGGCTCGGGCCTCTGGCTTCACATGTAGGAACCACCTAAGGGCTGAACCCTTTAGTGATAGTTGAAAGTGATCGGCCATTTACTGGTACGTACAATCCTTGGCCCTCATAGCAAGAAGGTAACTTTCAAAGTGAGTACGAGGACAGTCTGTGCCATTGAACTTTTCAATCTCGGGCATCCAAAATTTTGGAGGAAGGGGAACAATCTTGCTGGGATCAGTGATACGTCTGTTGCTTTCTTAGTGCTTAGCTCACCAAACTTTTCTTGCATGGACTTAACTTGCTCCATCAACCAGGACATATTGTGGTTAGGTGATAGTTTTGGGTTGTTCGGTTCCGGGATAGGTTTATCAGATTTGGGCGGCAGGATAGTGGGTGGTACATTGGTAGCTGGTACCATGACTTGGGGATCTTTCGAAGGGCAATAGGTGTAAACTTGACCTGGTCCCGTGTTTCCATAAGGCAGTCCAGAGGCATATGAGTTGGGTACATAGCTACCGGGGTATGGAAAGGGGTAAGGAGCCTCGTGGGGTCTGTTGGTAAGGTCGGGGTGGAAGATGCGCTATGGCAGGGCGGAGGTTAAGGAGATCACTGGATTGGTTCGGGGTCGGAGATCATCTCGGGATGGCCCATGCGAGGAGGGGGATGAATCCCATTGGGATAATGCGAGAGACCGAGTGGCGGGGTGGTCGGGGCATTTGTTCTCTGTTGGTAGGGAACAAAGCTGGGTCGTATCTGAGGAGGCGAGGGTGTTAGAGCCCTGAAGGCCTAGGACGTTGGAAAGGACTGAAAAGGGGTAGTCCTTGGTAAGGGATCATATGTGGATGGAGGAGCTGAAATTGCCGCTTCTGGAGTCTCATCTTCTACCATGACCAAGGAACCATTGGCTTCGACCACTATTTCGACCCCGTGATGGCGGAGCGCATCGATAAGCATGGCTTGCTGTTCCTCATGGACCTTACGACTGTTTTCCAAGGCTAAGGCTAGCTCTTCCTCCCTAGTCATCGGGTTACCCAAACCACTGCTGTTTTCTGTCAATTCTGCCATTCTGACTCTCTGGGCTGAAAAAAATGACGATTCTGGCGAACTATCTGAGACTTCTGCACTGACAAGCCGCTGACCCGATATTCTCACCCACTTCTTTCTCGCTGCGGGAAAAGGATAGGTAAGGTTTAGACTCAGGGATAGGTGTTTAGGCTAAAGGCTCAAGTAATATGCAATTAGGAATCTTCAAGTTTACTTAAAACAGTGTCTTTTATTTATTTTCTATTTGGTTGGAAAAGTGGTTGGCCTTCTTTTTCGCAACGACTCTAGATCCTGGATTAGTGGGTTCCGTCACTACGTCTATAAGCCCCTCGTTTTCCACCTGTATTTCGACCTCCCAGGGTGGACAGCCCCGGGCGAGGGTCCTATAGGGCACGCGGATCCCACCGACCAAGAGAGAAGAACGGTCCTAGGGTCTAGTGGGTCATAGGAACTTTTAACGCACGAGCGATGCGGATTATAGTCAAGGCAATGCCGGGAAAGTCTCGTCTTTTAGCCTTTACGGAATTTCGGCAGAGTTTCGCTTACGCGATAGACAATTTTGACTTCGGCATTGTCCAAGGAAAATAATAGGCATGGGTCGGACGGTAAAAGTCAAATGACACGGCGTCACATTGAGCGTTGTTGCATACGTTGTGCAAGTCAAAGTCAAAGTCAATGCTGTGTCAAGATCTTGCCAATTTTTCCTTCACGGAATTTCGGCAGAGCTTCGCTTGCGCGAAAGATCTTGATTTTTTGCACGGACTCAAAGTCGAAGTCAATGCCGGAGTCAAGGTTCTGCCAATTTTTCCTTGGCGGAATTTCGGCAGAGTTTTGCTTGCGCAAAGGATCTTGAATTTCGGCATGGGCTAGGGTTTGACCTTTACGGGGGTATACAATGAGGCTATATGACACGGTCTAGACCAAAAACCAACCAAAAAGTCGCAGTTTTAAATGTGTGACACGGACTAGTGCATTGGTCGACACTGGCTGCCATGGGGAGTTTGGGATGATTCTGTGCGTGCCCGAGAGCGTCGTAACACTGTTCGTGACTGCAGCTGAACAACCATCCCGGGTTAAAAGGACGTGCATGCAAAGTGTACAGGATATATATGGTGCGCGTAGTGTGCGGCCTCCTAAAAATATTCCTTTTTGAGTTAAAACAGAGATTTTCAGAAATGTGTTTTAAAGGAATGTTTTTCGGGACGGGAGAAAATGCAACAAGTAAGCACGTAAATTTTCGAAGCCGGTCGAGTCTTGGGCCGAATAGCCCCAAGCCGCCAAAGCCGCGATAAACCTCGAAAGTGTCCTGGTGGAACTGCCAAAAGAAGCCGCCCGGCTATGATCCAGGTAGATCAAGCCATCCAGCTCGATCTAGTAGTTTTCCAGGTTCCAAATTTTTTCATTTCCAGGCTGTTTCCCCGAACATTTTTGGCACCTTTCAGCTTCAGAATGATCCCTGTTCAGTATTCAGAGTATGCACAATCCAAAAAACCAAGATGCATGCAAAATAAGAAAAGAAAACAAGCACAAAAATTGGATCCGCGGCGGAAGGCTAACCCTCGTAAACATTTCCAATGTTTCTTATGAGAAAATAAGTTTGGAAACATTTACTTATCCCCAGCGGAGTCGCCAAACTATGAATGTGGGCCCAATCACGGATTGTGAACCGTGTTTTTTTATAGGGTCACCGCTTCACCTCAGTTTGAAGACATCCAGTTTATTGAAAACCAGAGTCACCACGCCATTTTAATTTCCTCGAAACTTTGAAAAAAAAGGAATAGGGTCCGGAGGTTAAGTTACTCCTTGGGAAGAACGTTTGGCGTTCACCCAAGGAGCCTTGCCAAAGGCAAGTCTTCCTAGATCTGATTTTTGTGCTTGTTTTGTGTGTTCGTGTGTGAGATGTGATTTTGAAAAAGGGGAGGGAATGTGCCAAGTTATCTTCCGGACGTATAAACCATTTGAGTTGGTTATCGCTTGGGATTCCTTGGGTTTGATGTGTTCGGGATTTTGATCCCATGCTCATCTTGGACTTATGATCATCATTAAGTGACCTTTTTACCCTCCCATTGGGATAACCAACCATATTAGGCTTAAGAGCCTTGGTATGTCTTAAACCAACGTTCTTCGGGACTAGGTCTTTATGTGATCGAGATAGAGGGACACCTTTTTATAGTCCAAGAATGAGACTCTTTAGAAAGGAAGAGCCTTTGCCCATCAATCCTACATCTTGAGAGGATTGAGCTTAGTAGGGACATTTATGCTCGTCTCAAGTGATGATCGGAGGTGTCGGGGCTAAGGTTCGTCCGCTTCTAAAGGGACTTCGACTAAGGCATTTTTAGTGGCGGCAACGATGTAAAGATGAGACCTTTACACCGATCCACACCACGGGATGCTTCAAGTAGCAAAGGGACAAAGGGGAGGGGTATAAATATTGGATCATTATACTCATCCTATGTCTTTCGTGCCTTAAGAAGGTCACTAGACAATCCTTGGTGAGTGATCCAACCAAGAGGGACATGGGGGAGTTGCATAGGAAAGTAAAGATTGCATTTTTATGAACATAAGTGTAATGAACACTATGAGAACTAAAGCTATGAATGTAAAGGGAAGACCATTGAGGCTTTCCTATGTCCTTTAAGAACCTTTTGAGGTGGACAATCCTTGGAGGCAAGGTCAAGGGAAGAGGATGACATTATAATAGTAAAGATGACATTTTTATGTAATAAAAGAGAGCCATTTCACATCATCATGTGATGAATCCTTCCTAGAACAAGCCACATGTGGACCCTTGTTCATCCTTGGGATGGATTCCCCATGAATCATTTGTGTTAGGGGAAAAGGGGGAATGATATCTACATGACAAAAGATAGGATCTTTATAGCAATATATCAATTTTAAAGGCAAATAAAGGCAAAGCAAATAATAAGGAAACAATATAACAATATAATAAAGGTATTTCAAGGAGAAAGGAAGGAGAGATTACCAATGGTGGCTTTCTCTATCTCCCTTGGGGTTTCTCCTAATGTAAGAGTGGTTTTTGAAGAGTTTTATAGAAGAGGGAGGTGGTTTTTAGGGGGTTTTAGTTTCTGGAAATTCGTGGGATGATTTTGGCAGAGTGACAGTGCTCAAAATTGTATCTCAAAATGGGTAGAGGAGGTCTCTATATATAGGTTGATTTGTGTTTCCTAATGAAGTCGTGCGACATTAACCATTGGCAAAAGAAGCCGTCTGGTATTATCCGTCGGTGACTCAGCCTGCTTCTAGATTCATGAAAGGTGGCGCCTAGAAACCCCTTTCCAGCAAGGGACTGCTTGGAATTTTAATTTCTAGCAGGTCCTTCCCCCCTTGGAAGGTTTGGAAAGTTCCAGAATTGCCCCTGAACTTTAGGGAAGTTCGGGGAATTGCCGGGAAACTTAACCGGAAGGCATGAGCCAAATTTGGGTACTTACAGTTAATCAATCTCCTCAGTTCCAAACCGACTTTGTTAGAACTATGGACGCTTTTCCCCAGCAATGTGTCATCCTCCTCTGAGGTCAATTCCGTTCCTAACCCTGTCGTTAGAACGTCAATCCTTCCTTTAAACCCTAACTGTGTTGTTAAAAATGCCAGTTTAACACAACCTTTCATGTCATTTCGTTCCTAACCCCGTTGTTAGAACGTCAATCCTTCCTTCAAACCCAGACCGTGTTGTTAAAAACGCCAGTTTAACACAACCGTTCCTGTCATTCCTTTCCTAACCCCGTCTTTAAAACGTCAATCCTTCCTTCGAACTCAGACCGTGTTGTTAAAAATGCTAGTTTAACACAACCGTTCCTGTCATTCAGTTCCTAACCCCGTCGTTAGAATGTCAATCCTTCCTTCGAACTCAGACCGTGTTGTTAAAAATGCTAGTTTAACACAACCGTTCCTGTCATTCCGTTCCTAACCCCGTCATTAGAACATCAATCCTTCCTTCGAACTCAAACCGTGTAGTTAAAAATGCCAGTTTAACACAATCGTTCCTGTCATTCCGTTCCTAACTCCATTGTTAGAACGTCAATCCTTCCTTCGAACCCAGACCGTGTTGTTAAAAACGCCAGTTTAACACAACCGTCCTGCCATTTCGTCAGATCTCCCGCAAGATCTCGTGACCCAGCGTCAGTTTGTTAAGTCCCTTACACTTAATAGACAGGAACTACGATCGGCTTGATTCCCCCGTGGATACGTAGGAATCCTTGCTATAGGGTCCAGCCATTTGACCGTCTAGGTCCCTCCATAAGGCATCTCCCCGATTTGGGATCCTTATCTTTTTCGACGACCCCACTTCCTTCGTAAGTGACATCGCCGAGGGGCTACTCTAAGTACCCAAATTCGGATCGTTACAATTCGTTAACTGGCACATTCCAAGTTAACCGGAATTCGTTAACTCCCCCTTTTCGAGTCAACGAGACTTTCCAGGACTGCCCCGTGCATCCAAAATCCAAAAGTGTACTCAACACACGTTCACACACGTAAAAGTACCACTTTCCCAGAAATACGCAATTTTCGAGACTTTCTGGGACTGTTCCGAACATTTATCCGAACATTTATTTAGAAAACAGTCAAAATCGGGCTTAGCGGAGCAAATGGGCAATCTTAGTGACTAAGCTAAGACACGTGGCTTACATGCAAGCCTCCCCACATCAACATCAATCAGATTCAAGGGTGAAAACACTAAAATACCTTCAAATTGAGTGACTGGCCGGCCAGCCTGTTCTTCCGGATGAACAGATCAGTCTCAGCAATTCTCAAAATACCTCAAAAGTCCCTCAAATTGAGGAAATGGGAGGACGGCCTGTTCTTCAGTTTCACCCCCTATAAATACAGCCCCTCCCCTTCAGTAAATAAGGTCCAAAAAATATTACTCCTCCCACATTTCACCTCGGCCCAGCAGTCTAAACACCCTCCCTAGCCCCGAAAATGCCTCGATTTGCATGAAAACCACGATTTCCAAGCCAAACACGTTCGAAACACCTTTCAAACACCTTTTTCAACCCTGTATACGTCCTCCCGAGCCAAAGAGTCAACACCTAGCCATTGGTAACACTCTCACTCTCTAAACTCCGCTTTGCCTCGTTTTACGCGTCATATGTTACTTTCGATCCGATCAAAGTTCTCAAAATGTAGAGGAAATGCCGTCTACGAGTCTCGATACGTTTTAGTCCTCTATCATATTTTCTTCCTTGAGAGAAGTAATTTAGGTTTAAAACGGCGTTCGAGTCCCATTTTTACTTTTATGTCATTTACCGTCCGGATCGTTCGATCTGTTGATTCGCACTTTTACCGTCCGAACCGTTAGGTTCGTGATCATCATTTACCGTCTGGATCGTTTGACCCGTTGATATCATTATTTACTTTACGCACCTTTACAGTCCGAATCGTTAGGTTCGTTGATTCGCACTTTTACTGTCCGGATCGTTCGATCCGTCGATATCGCAATTTCGATACTGTCATTTACAAGTCTAAACCGTTTGGTTTGTTGATAGTATTTACTTTCAAACATCCGAGTCACAATGACTTGTCGATCGCTCTTTACTTGCCATCATTTTCATCAAAATGGGTAACATCGTAATGTCCGGTTCAAAATCGAAGTTCGTCATTCGAACTCCTTTTCAAACTCCCTCAAAATTGACGTTTGTCATTCAAACGCTCTTTTTCAAAATCAACGTTTGTCACTCAAACTAAAGATTCAAGTTCATCATTCTAACTCCTTTTCAAACTCAAAATCGACGTTTGTCATTCAAACTCTCCTTTTCAAAATCAACGTTTGTCACGCAAACTAAAGATTCAAGTTCGTCATTCGAACTCCATTTCAAAACCTAAAATCAACGTTTGTCATTCAAACTAAGATTAAAGTTCGTCATTCGAACTCCTTTTCAAAGTAACATGAACAAAAACACACACACACACTTTTCGAGAAAGGTAGAAAGACTCGTCATGCGAGGCATTTCGGGTGATCTCCAGATACTCTTCCCGAAACGTAACCTGACCTCCGAACCTAACAATCTCTGCTCAAATAGCCTTTTCCTAAGTTTTGTCTCCCAATCAAAATGACCTCCATTTCAATAGCCTTTTCCTAAGTTTTGACTCCCAATCAAAACGACCTCCTTTTCAAAAGCCTTTTCCTATGTTTTGGCTCCAAATCAAAATGACATCCTTTTCAAAAAGCCTTTTCCTAAGTTTTGGCTCACAATCAAAACGACTTCCTTTTCAAACCAGTCTTTTTCAATGTTTAGGCTCATAATACAAAAACGGCGTGGCGACTCTCTTTTCAGTGAAGTCTATAAAAAAATCCCTCACCGCATCCGTGCTATCCGGGTAATTTCACTTCCTTTCACGATCAGGGGCTGCTCGGGAGCGATCTGGCTGGAGGTGAGCTCATCGGGTGAAAAAAAAATTGTTTCATAGCTTTCTGTGTTCCAGGTGGGCATAGTGGCACTTTCTTGAGAGAAAAAATTTTTATCTTTAAAGTTGATATTGTGGGTTTCGTCTTGTATCACATTCAAGTCTTTCCTTGTCACAATGTCAGTTTGTCTTCATGGATCGGGGTCGTGACTTCCTCTCTGTCTTTCTTCCTGTTGTTCCTTTGAATGAAACAATCAAGCTCTCTTTGGTCTACCTTTTGTTGAATGATATTTTATAACGCCCAACAATTCTTCGTTAGGTGCCCATAATCCTTGTGGTCAGCACAATATCTTCTCGTCTGTTCCCTTGAGTCGGTCATCTCGCGAGGGAGAGGTTGTGGGGCTACGAGGTCGACGAGGTTCATGATTTCCTCTAGTGGCATTATTAAGGAGGTGAGCTCATCATCATAGATCATATTTTTCCTTTGACCATGATTTTCTCTGGCTTGGTACTCTCTTCGGTCTTCTTTGGGGCCGTGAATTTGTTCGCGAAATTTTGTCCCTCAGAGACTCTGTCCTTTCCATTGTGCCAACTGGCATTTTCACACTTCCGCTTGTCATCCTTTACAGGCTCGCTGGCCTTTCTATCCCTTCTTTCGGCTAGCTCGGCTGTATCTACCCGATCACGTGCTCGTACAAATTTCCTTTTGTTCCAAGGGGTCGTAGATTGAACTCGTACTGAAGTTGAGACAATCTCCCGCTTGGAAGTATACCCCTATCATTTCGTCCGTGATCTCTTCAATCTGGTTGCTCACATTTCTAAACCTTATGTAAAAGTACAATGAAAATTCATGCTCCCCTTGTTTCACGACTGCCTGGTCGGTTGGCCTCTTCTTATAGGCGCCTGCTGTAGAGAAATTTTCCACAAACTTCTATTGTAAGTTTTCCCAACTATCTATACTGCCCTCCTCGAGTAAACAAAGCCATCCCTGGGCAGTACCGTTCAATATATTGATGAAGGATTTACAGAGCATGTGCTCGATGTCTGTCACTAGTGCCATAGTCACCTCAAAAAGAGTGTATGTGATCGTGAGCATTCTGGGTGCCCGTGTACTTCTTAAAATCTGGGGGCTTGAAATCAAGTTAAATTGGTTAATTCATTATGCATGCGGTAAATGGGGCCAATTGCCCTTCTTGGTCGTCTTTGTCTTTCTCCCTTCCATCTCTAACATTCTCTTTTAGAGGTCGGCTATGGCAGGATCAGTGAGAGGGGGTGATCGGTTTTTGAGTGATCGTTCCCTTCACCGTAAATGCCCTCCTGCGTGAGATTAAGATAAAGAGCAAATAAGAAAAGAAATAAGGGAAAAGATTAAGGAATAAAATAGACCTTATTTTGTAGTTCTAATCTCTTATTTATAGGTAGACGGTGAAGTTATCCTAAAGAATAGGGATTTAGTAGTTGAATTGTATTAGAAAAGTAAATCTTGGATAGTATTAGATCACCATAAGGATTAGAATCCTTGTTGGAATAGGACTATCTGAGTAGAATTCGGCTAAATAGAGCCTTGATCGGCTTAAACGAGGAGTAAGATTACCCTAGGCCTCCAACCCCCTAATTGAGAAATGCAAAGGCTCTTTTCATTAACCGAGCTCATGCTCGATTAAACCGACGAGCTTATAGTGGGAAAATGGGCTTAACCTATCAAGCGTATGCATGTCAACTAAAGGGGGACGAACCCACTCTCGGTATAAATGGGGTCTTGGACCCGCGTTGTATGACCTGAACAAGGATATGAGTTATTCCGTCCACTAGGGGTGGAAATGGTTCGCTTTAGCTCGATTTAGACAAATTTAGAAGTCAAACTGCTAGCATCGGTTTGGAGAAATTTCAAATCGAGCTAAACCATAAAAAAAATTCAGATCGAGCTAAACCAAACCGCCATCGTTCGATTTGGTTCGGTTTAAACCGCGGTTTTATTTTGCGGTTCAGACCACGATCCAAACCGCGATCTAGACCACGGTCCAAACCGCATTTCAAACCATAATCCGCAAATACATGATATATGTTGCTCACTATGATGTTGATCAGTCTAAGAAACATTTCAATCCATTCCGTTAAACACCAGTTTTGTCCCTCATAGTCAGTCGATGATTGAATGAAAATGTTGCTTTATCAATATCCATATCCATATGATAATAATTTCTCCATTTTGATGTTACCTCTGAATCATAGATGTTTGGGACTGAATGCAGGAGAACTGGGATCTGATTATAAAAAGATGGGGCATAAATGGAATTGTAATGCATCATTTTGTTAAAGATTTTATCTTGTCAGTAAGTAAAATAAGTGAATAATTTTGCTCTTATTTAGGGTTTGAGACATTACATACATTTGACCTTAAGCATGACTTATGACAAAACTTGAATTGTCTCTACAATCAGTTTTGCAACCATGAGAAAGCTGATGAGGTGGAAGAGTTTTATGCAAGTCGATCGGTTTCACGGTTTCAAATCGCGGTTCGTTGTTAAACGGTTCGGCTCGATTTGACTTGGTTCGGTTTAGGAGTGTCAAACCCCAAGTTGAGCTAAACCACATGGTTTGTTAATTTCTCAAACCGAGCTAAACCACTTATGTCTAAAAAATCGAACCAAACCGGTTTAGCTCGGTTCAACTCCAAACCGCGATTTGAGCCAAACCATTTCCACCCCTACCGTCCACATCTTAACAGAAATGTATTTTAAAATTTACAAATAATCTTAATGCAATAATATTATATTACAAGCAGCATATAATTATAAAGAAGTAAAGCATTATGCTGTTTTCTCTTTTAAAAAAAAAGACATTCTCTTGTTCAAAAATAAATAAATAAACATATTCACTAAAAATCAAAAATCGATATATCAAATACAATACTTTTTGTGAGGTGATACTCCCTCCGTCCCGTCCGAAAATGTCCAAACCAAATCTCGCACGCAAATTAAGAAAAATGATGTAGAAAAGAGAAAAAATTTAAATGTTGTGAGTATGAAAAGTTAAATAGTAGAGAGAATGAGTGGGGGAAATAGTTAGGAGAGAGAATGTTGTGAGTGTAAAAGTAAAGTAGGAGAGAGAATGAGTGGGTGAAATAGTAATAAAAACTTTTCTTTTTGAGAAAATGTCTTTTTAAATGAGACGTCCAAAACGGAAATTTCTGACTTTTCGGGCGGGACAAAGGGAGTATATAATCTATATTATAAATCACACCATTGTTTTGAACAGTGGTGTGAATAGTTTCATCCGCGGAAATGACCATTTTGCCCTCACTATTCACTCCCTTTCCCATTTTGCCCTTAAAAAAAAAATCTATATTATAAATCACACCATTGTTTTGAACAGCGGTGTGAATAGTTTCATCCGCGGAAATGACCATTTTGCCCTCACTATTCACTCCCTTTCCCATTTTGCCCTTAAAAAAAAAATCTATATTAATTTTTTTTTTAAATTAATTTTTTTTTTAAAAAAAATAGTTTTAAAAAAATGTGGCCTTGGACACGGGCATATTTAAAAAAAAAAATTAAATTAAAAAAAAATTAAAAAAAAAAAACAAAAACAAAAACGTGGCGCCGGGCGAGAAGCTAGTATTTATACAAAGATTACATGCGTATGATGTTGCGTAGCAAATGGGCACAAGTAATATTGAACTATCATTACACTTTATGTTACTAGTACTTCCTTTATTCCTTCCAGTTTAATATTTCTAAAGTGTCCATATAAAGATTAAAAAAATAAATGTTGTACTCCCTCCGTCCCAGATCAAGGGTTCATCTTTTCCTTTTGGGACGTTCCAGACCAAGAGTTCATTTCCAAAAAAGGCAAGTTTTTGAATATATTAATACCCTTATCATCTTCATATATTTACAAAAAAACCATTCATTATATCCTTATACATTCTCTCTCCTATTTCCTACCACACATTTAACTACTATTCCTCCCACTCATTCTCTCTCCTATTAAATATTTTTAACTTTTACATTCTCTCTCCTATTCTCTACCACACATTTAACTTTTACATTATTTCTCATATTTCCTACCACACATTAAATTACTATTCCCTATCTCACATTTAACTTTTATTCATTTTTTAAAAAATTTCTTAAGAAGCATGAAATCCCCCCATATACCCTTGGTCTGGGACGGAGGGAGTAATTATTAAAAGTAAGTAAAAAAGAGAAAGTTGGTAGATAATATTAAATGAGTTGTTATTATTAGGGTATCAAATAAAACCCATTGTCAATCTTAAAAAATTTAAAACGTAACAAAATTAAAAGAAAAGCAAAAATCATCGGCGGATACTTTGTTTTATGGTAGTTCAAAATATTATGAACCCCAGATATTTTTCTTTCAATACATGAGTTATTATAAATTAGTTTCTTTTGAATTGTCAATTCATGGAAATAATTTTGATAAAACAATATATTCATTTTATCCTAAAATAAAAAAATCAATTTCTATATAAATTTAAGAAACATTCTGAAAATATTAAATATTAATAAACACTTCTTAACTTATAAGCTTTGCAAACATAATAGAATATGAAAAACAATTTGTCAAAGAACATTTAAATTTAAAGATAAAATTATAATATGAAAGAAATATTCATAATTCAAGAAAATATTTTTTATAAAAATAGGCTTTCACTTTAACTTTAGAACTATAAAACCCTAATCTCTAAAACCTTAGCTCTTCGGGCTAACTTCATATACTTGAACCATCATAATACTACTTTAATAATAATATTTATTTATTTATTTAATTTTTAAAAATGCAACACTTTTTTGAAGACAAATAAAAATTGAGATCTATGCACAATCATAAAGAATATTGTATAAAATTCTACAATAAGTAAAGTAGCATAGTAGAATGGAGACGGAGTGTCAGCGGTTTATTTTGAACGGTTTCATATCGAATCAAACTAAATTATATGATTTGTATCAATTTTTATATATTAATGGTTCTGTGCAATTTCGAAAATTAATAAATTATGTGGTTTGTTTTAGTTTGCGGTCTAACCCTTCCAAACCGATCAAATCAAATCAATCGTTATAGATCGAATCGAGGAGCGATACCGTAAAACCGCAAGAAAAAATGGTCCGACATTCCCTGTGAATCATGTGAATAAAATGTCCGCAAGTGATTCACTATTGACATAACATTCTGATATTCTGTGATTGGATATCTATTTAAATATAAATAAGCAGTGGGATACACAAACACGATATTTAATTGTTGATTGGATTTGTCAACCGTATTTATAACCATTAAATACTTTTGTAAACTACATTTGTAACTTAGTATAACACAAATTTACTTACAAATGCTTTTTTTTTTCTTTCCAAATTTGAACATTTCAAATAACAATTTGGAGAGGAAGATTCAAACCCTGGACAGCTCAAGGCCTATGCCACCGGAGCCAAAGCTCGTTGGCACTTACAAATGCTCACTCGTATTATGGGACTGGGTCTCTGCGGTTCCCACCCTTCAATTTTTTTCAAATTATACCCATAATCAATAAATCCAACTAACTTGAAATAGACTACCACATTTCACTTTCTCCCATCTTTTTCTTGTAGGTGAGTCTTTACACCAGTTCATCATACTAAATTCCCTTGATCAGAGTCATCTTCAAAGTAATAAGGAGACAGTTTCCCATCCTTCTTCTCAATCCTGTGCTTATTGACAGCACCTATTTGTTGCAGCATTTTCACTACTCTACGCATTGAAGGACGGTTAATAGGGAGTGGACTGACGCAGAGTAGGCCGATATCAAGAACCCTATAAATTTGCTCCCTGAAACCACCACAATCGAGTTTGGGATCAATAACATGATCATAATATCCTCTTTGATCAACGTTAGTGCTAACCCACGATGCCAAATCCTTCCCCCCAAATTCTTGGTCTATAGGTCGTCTGCCTGTTACCAGCTCTAGAATGACCACACCAAAGCTATATATGTCGCTTTTTTCATTCACTCTAAGTGTATATGCATATTCTGCAACAAATTGAGCACATATTGTTTTAGAGACTTGGATAGAATTCAGATCAAGAAATGGCAATTTGAGGAAATTTGACAACTATTATGCATAGCAACTACAAATGTTTTGGGGAATTGTGCAATTATAAGTTCATCTAAGAGATAAAATACTCAATTTTGACAAAGAAGTAAACCCTTAGATCATACCTGGTGCAATGTAACCACAAGAACCAGCAATCACTGACATAGATTCCGGGCTCTTAAGATTGACCGCCTCAATAATCTTAGCGACTCCAAAATCAGCAATTTTGGCACCAAATTCTTCATCCAACAAAATGTTGTTCGACTTAACATCCCGATGAACAATTGGAGGAACACAATCATGATGCAAATAAGAAAGTCCCTCCGCTGCATCCAAAGCAATCCTAACCCTCGTAGGCCAATCCAACAATTCGCCCTTGTTACTATGCAACAAATCACCCAAGCTCCCATTTAACATATACTCGTAAACCAAAACCTTAACATTCCCAATATGGCAACAACACCATAATCTCACTATATTCTTATGCCTGATCTTTCCTAGTGTCTCGACTTCACTATCAAATCCATCTTTCTCAAAACTATCATCTTCTTTATTTGGTCTTTCCCATAGCTTCTTCACAGCCACTACTTCACCATTACTGAGAATAGCTTTATATACTTTCCCAGAATACCCGCTCCCAATAATATTATTTTCATTAAGACAATTAAGTATTTCATATTCACTAAAACCCAACTTATGAAAAGACCTCCACTTCGATATGGTCATCCTTGCTCCGTTGTGTGTTTCCATGAGCTTCAGGTACCTCAACCCAAACCAAGCAACTCCAACAATGAACACCACGGCAGCAGCACTAAGAATTAACAGAAGTATCCACAAATAACTCCGTTGTTTCCTTTCATTATTTCCCCCACAATGAGCTACTATATCACCACACAATCCCTGGTTACCAAGAAAACTTTCTCTATAAACTTTATTATCAAATGCAGCAGGAATCTCCCCAGCAAGTTGATTATTTGACAAATTAAGCATATTCAGCTTCAAATTCTGCAACCCAACTGGTATTTTCCCAGAAAACGAGTTATCGGAAAGATCAAGATAATTAAGCACAGGCAAATTCCCAATCTCATCCGGAATCCTATCTGTTAACCAATTCTTGGCCAAATTAAGCTCATTAAGCTGCTTCATCGACTCGATTCCTAGTGGAATCCCCCCTACAAGATGATTGTTACTGAGATCAAGTTTTTCCAGCTGATGCAATTGGGTCAATGTGTAGGGAATTGTCCCACTCAATTCATTGTCACTTGCCAATAACTTCTGTAATTTTCTAATTGACCCAACTTGATCAGGTATAGTTCCAGAAAATCCATTTTTCCAAATTTCAAGAGTAGAGAGATTTAATGCACCGGAAATCATGGCTGAAATTTCCCCGGAAAATGAATTATCAGCAATATCAAGAAGATACACACGTGGCAATCCCCAAATTTCGGCCGGAACTTCCCCTGAAAGCTGGTTACTAGTCAACCGTACACGTTGCAGGCTCCGGCATCCAGCAAGATTTTCTGGGACTCCTCCGGTGAACGAATTGGATATCAATAGAAGCTCTGACAACACACCCTTTTCACACAGGTATGGCGGAATTTCATCGGAGAAATTATTGTAAGATACGTCTACAGTCTCGAGTGGCGAGTAGCGACCGAGTTCACTCGGTAATGGCCCAGTGATCTGGTTGTTGAATAATCTGATTTCAAACAGGTTTGGGGACAGAGCTATACTTTTCGGCAGAGAACCCACTAGTTGATTTTGGTAGAGACCGAGTGATCCGAGTGGCAACTCACACAACTCGGTGGGTATAGTTCCAGTTAACTTGTTCAATGAGGCGTCGAATCGTCTCAAATTTGTGAGATTAGACCAGTGAGTCGGTAACTCACCTGAAAACGAGTTGCTGAAGAGCTCCACCTGGACGACACTGGGTAAGCGAAAGATGACGCCGGGGATTCCGCCTGAGAGATGGTTGTACGATAAGTCGAGATTTGTTAGTAGCCTCAATTGATCAAAACTATCAGGAATTTGGCCAATAAAATTACAACCGCTAAGCCAGAGATAATCCAAATTAGTAAGGTTACCGAATTCAGGAGCTATTCGACTAGGGGGGAAACGATTGTAAGCAAGATCAAGCTCTCTGAGAGTAGTTATATTAGCAATTGAGGTCGGAATCGTACCGTTGAGGTAGTTTCCGGTAAGGATAAGGGTTTCCAGACGGCGAAAAGTTCCAAACGCCTCTGGAATTGGGCCAGAGAGGCTATTGCCGTCGAAATTGAGGTAAGTAAGATTTGGGATTTCAGAAAGGGTGTCCGGAATTATTCCGGCGAGGTAGTTTTGGGACATGTCGAGGTGGGTGAGATTTTGGCAGGCGGAGATGGAGGGAGGGATGGAGGAGGAAATGGAATTGTTGAAGAGAGAAAGAAAGGAGAGAGAAGGGAGTCGACAGAGTAATATTGGGAAAGGGCCGGAAAGAGAGGCGGAGGGGAGGTTGAGGGAGGTAACGGAGAGGGTTTGTGGGTGGCAGGTGATGCCGGTCCAGTTGCAAGGGGTGGTGTCGTGGAAGTTCCAGTTGGAGAGGACGGGGGTGGGGTCGGAGAGAGTTTGTTTAACGGCGTGGAGATAGAGGCCTTCTTGGTTTAGAGAGAGAGTAATGGTGAGTTGGAGGAGGAGGAGAAGGAGCAGTAATGGAGTCGGCATGGCGATGACGATGGCGATCAGTGTGAATTTGAGGTTGAAGAAAACTAAGGGAGGGAAAAGAGAAATAATTTCATGCGGAATTAACAAAATTTGCATAAAGTTGAGAGTGGCCCAATACACCAATATAAAGCTTTCAAGTTCAAATCAAGCTATTGAATCAACCCATTCCACACGTCTATTGCCTCTACGGATCTAGCCGTAAAAGCGTTGCATTGTGGTCACTCTTTTTTTTTTTTTAGTCAAACACACCAAATATAATCATTTTTTAGTTTTGAGATATTTTTTTTAAATCAACTTTTTATAATTTTTTATTAACTAAAGTATATAAAATTCTTCATTATCTACTTTTTCAACTTTAATTTTACAAATACTCCTATATAATAAGTAGTTAAAAACTTTTCATAAAAAAACTTTACGTACAAAGTATCTTATAAAAAACTAGTTTTTTCTTAAGATAAGAAAAAACGTGTTTTTCAAAAGCTGTTCAAAATAAACGGTGGCAATTTTGTAATTACTGGAAACCATGTTCAAAATAAACGGTGGCATTTTTGTAATTACCTAAGAACTACGATAAATGCCGTGTTAATATTACAAATGACCGGTGATTTCATACTCGGCATTTTATAAACATGAAAGCCGACACTTTTTACACGGGCACTTTAATATACATGAACTGGCACTCTTCAAACTGGCACTCTGTTACACTAACACTGGCACTTTGTTACACTAATATTTTTGCTGGCTCTCAAAAATACAAGCACTGGCATTCAAAAATACATGGACTGACATTTGAAAACACATTTACTGGCACTCAAAAATGCATATACTGGCACTCAAAAATACTAATAATTATTTTTGCTGATATTCAAAAAAACATGAATGGCATTCAAAAAAACATGGACTGGCATTCAAAATTACAAGAACTGGCATTCAAAAATACATTGACACTCAGTTACACACGTACTGACACTCTATTATACACTAACTGGCACTCTATTATACACCAACTGGCACTTGATTATACGTTAACTGGCACTCAATTCTAAATGAACTGACATTCAAAAAATCTTGGACTGACATTCAAAATCACGTAACCTGGCATTCAAAATAACTTACCCTGGCATTCAAAATCACAAAACCAAAATTGTCTTCTCCGTCAGATTTCCAGATTAACAATCGAAGAAATTCCAAAAGATCAAAAGGGAGTTGCCAAGCATCTGTACACCGCAATCAAAAAGTTGATAGCCTCAGACCCATTATTCAAATCGCGTCCAATTTACATCACCGGAGAAAGTTACGCCGGAAAATATGTTCCGGCAATTGGCTACCACATTCTCAAAAGAAACACCCGTTTGCCGCCTTCCGGTCAGGTGAACTTGGCCGGTGTCGCCATAGGAAACGGTTTGACCGACCCAATCACCCAAGTGCCCACTCATGCTCTGAATGCTTATTATTCTGGCTCTGAATTGGGTGAGAGTTTGGCCGGAGAAGGGAGGATTGATGTTGGTGAAGGAGGCCGCAGTTGATGAAGGTTAGGTTAGGGAGGAGATCGAGCCGGCAATGGAGGGTGGGTTGCTGCGTATAGAGAGAGAAAGGAGAGAGAGAAGGAGTTAACGGATAGAGAGAGAAAGGGTGGTCGTCCGTGTTGAGTCCGTTGAAGGGAAAATGCGTTTTTTCGTAACCTTAGAAAAAACGCGTTTTTATAAGTTTTTGGCATAAAGTATTTTATAAAAATGTCATTTATTTATTTTGTGACCAAAATTTCCAAAAATTATCATTTATTTTGGGATGAAAAAAGTGACACGACCCATGTTTTGAGCTCCTATTTCTAACCACGAAACAGGTGAGTGAATCCTACTATAAAACCAACTTAATATAATAAACATGTATAAGGCACGAGCTACACTAGCTCAACTACACAACGACAATACCAACGAGCTACAATAGCTCAACTACACAACGACAATATCAACAGTCACCACGGGCTAACAGCCATAATTGATAAACATGACAAACTAGAATTATAAGCAACTCTAAAAAAGTTAGGCAACACGTGACAACACCAAACTAATAACAAATACGAAATCATGAAAATTATACCATGCTACTAAAATCCAGAGTTTAAATGACTTAGTACAACCAACATGCTAACAAACATAAACATAATAAGCTTCATAGAACATCTACCCAAAAGAGAAATAATCTGCCCAAAAATCTCGCTAAGTCGTACCTCACTCAATGTGTGAAACCACACGACCTCCTGTGATCTAAGATAAACAAATAAACAAGGAAACATCACTCGGTAAGTTACTTATTCAACTACATCACATAATATCATGCATATAACAATATAATAACAATAAAAGTGAAGCATACTTAATAAGTAATGCTATAATTAGGGATGACAACGGGTCGGATTAGGAGCGGGTTTATCGTATACCGAACTCGACCCTCACATAAACAATCTAGTCCCGAACTCGCCCCGCCCCAATATTGCATAAACCCGTAGCGACCCCAACCCGCCCTGCCACACACACAACATACAACAGCACAGTGACGTTTTTCACCCCTCTTTCGTTTCTCCTCTACACATACAACAACAATTCAAATCCAAGATCCATAAAGCTCAAAAAAATGAGAAGAGGAAAAGAAGGGGAGAGAGAGAACAAATATGTGAACTCAACTGTCGTTGCTTTTTAAGATCTTAGATGAATGTTGCCCACCATCTCACCGCTGCTAACATCGAAATTGGGTTGTGGACGAGGAAGAGAAAGATGAATCCAGAGAATGAGAGGTGACATATTGTAAGTACCCAAATCTGGCTCATGCTTTCCAGTAAAGTTTCCCGGTAATTTTCCGGACTTTCCTAGAGTTCCGAAATTATTTCGGAACTATTCCAAACCATCTAAGGGCTGAAGGGAATGCTTGGTAATTAAGAAACACGTTTTTCTTAATTCAAAAAACCTTCTAGAATTGCCACCTTGCATGATTCTAGAAACATGCTGAGTCACACAGGATAATGCCGCACGGCTGCATTAGCCAAGGACCTCTAGCCGCACGGCTTCATTAGCCTTATCCAGACTGCCTATAAATAGAGCCCTCCTCTACCCATTTAACAACAACACAAGGAGAGCAATACCGGCATAAAAACACTCTCTAAATACTCCACGAAGATCAGGAAGTTAAAGGTGCCAAGAAGCCACCCCCCTCCTCCTTGAAGCCTCCAAAAGTTGGTCCTACCGCTAGGCAAAACCCCAAGAAGAAGAGGCCACCACCATTGGTAACCTCTCACTCTCTTACCTTGCATAATGCTTGTCTATATGATTTAATTGCTCATTGCATTCATATATTGTCATTATCTTGCTTGGGACTTGGCATTTATCATTAAAGATCCTATCTTTATCATATCCCCCTTCCCCCTTTTGCATCCTTTGCATGAAATATGCATCATTTGCTCATAAAAATGTGATCTTTAGCATCCTTTGCTCATAAAAATGTAATCTTTATGTTAAAAGTGCATCCTTTGCACCTAAAAGCCCCCATTTTACACCTAAAATGCATCCTTTGAACATAAAAATCATATCTTTACCATAAAGATGCATCATTTGCATCTAAAATCCGTTTTCATGCATCCTTTGCATCAAAGATTATCCTTTTATCATCAAATTAGCATCCTTTGCATATTAAATACTATTTTCCACCATAAAAATGCATCCTTTGCATAAAAATTATGCCTTTATATAAAAATGCATCCTTTGCCAATCAAATGCATCCCTTGCAATCCAAAAATGTCATCTTTTCACTAAAAATGTCATTTTTACATGCATTCCCCCATGTCCCCATTAACAACCTTAAGACGGACCGGTGTAAAGATCCTATCTTTACATCGTTTCTTTCATTAAAGGTGCCACAATCTCTTTAGAAAAGGATAAACCTTGAACCTATATCTCCGATTATCACTTAAGACGAGCATGAAGCATCCATATAAGCTCAATCGTCTTAAGGTGTAGGATTGATGGGCTAAGGTCACTCCTTTCCTAAAGAACCTCATTTTGGACTATAAAAGAGAGTTTTTCTCTCGATCACGCAAGTCCCGAGGTTAAAAAAAAAAAAGCGATGATCACAAGTCCAAGATGAGGACGGGATCAAAATCCCGAATACATAAAATCCAAGAAATCCCGAGCGACAACCAATAAATGGTTTGTACATCCGGAAGACAACTTGGGACATTTCCCCCCTCTTTTCAAATACATGCACACAAGAAAGCACGCAATCAAGCACGATAAACGGAATCTAGGGAGACTTGCTACGGCAAGGCACCTTGGGTGAACGATGATCCGTTCTTCCCAAGGGGTAACTTAACCTCCGAACCCATAAAAACCTTTTTTTCAAAGTTTTGAGGAAATCAAAATGGCGTGGCGACTCCGTTTTCAAATTAAACCGGATGTTTTCAAACTCGCGTGAATCCAACAAAAAAACTAAATTTGGGCACACATTCACAATTTGGCGACTCCGCTGGGGAATGATCCCAAAGGAGAAAAGCTTTCATTTTTAAAATAAACGATACCTGGTATATAGGTGGAAACCACTAGCCTTCCTGTATCGTTCCCTAACCCGGGGCTTGGGATAAACGGAGGTTTAACAATCCCACGTACCGGTATCACTTTTCGAAAAGAAAATAAAAGAAAGCTTTTCCCCTTGAGCGGGTTAGACTCCCATCGCGAATTCTGTTTATCTTGCTTGCTTTCTTTGCCTTGCATTGCATCATTTGCATCTTGGGATTTGTGCATACTTTGAACAGGAACAACCTGAAATAGCAAAGGAGTGGAACCTGGAAAATTGATCCATGCAGTCGTACGGCTCAATCCTCCTTGGATTCTGACCGGACGGCCTCAGTGGCAATTCCACCAAGAAAAAATTGAGGTTAATCTGGCAGCCTTGGCAGCTTGGGGCTATTCGGTTCCAAGGCCCAGGGCTCCCGAAATATTTATGTGCCTTTATACATTTGCATTTTTCCCGTTCCGAAAATCATTCCTTTAAAACACATTTATGAAAATCTCTGTTTTAACTCAAAAAGGAACATTTTTAGGAGACCGCACACTACGCGCACCTTATATATCCTGTACACTTTGCACGCACGTCCCTTTAAACCCGGGGTGGTTTATCGGTTGCGATCCACGGACAGCCTTACGATGCTCCCGGGCGCGCACGGAATCACCCCAAACTCCCATGGCGGCCCGGTGTCGACCAATGCGATCCGTGTCACACGTGTCAAAAAACCGTTACTTTTGGTTGGTTTTTGGTCTAGTCCGTGTCATATAGCCCAGTTGCATATCCCCGTAAAGGTCAAGCCTTAGTTCATAACGGAAGTCAAGATCTTTCGTTCAAGCGAAACTCCGCCGAAATTCCGACAAGGGAAAAATCGGTAGAATCTTGACTCCGACATTGACTTTGACCTTGACCCGCACGGAATGCGTAAGAATCGAGACCGAGTCCTTGCCAAGAAAATCCAAAAGATCTTTCGCTCAAGCGAAGCTCTGCCAAAATTTCGACAAGAAAAAGTTGGCAAGATCTTAACCTGGCATTGACTTCGATTTTGAATCGCGCACGGCGTATGCAACGAAGTTCAATGTGACACTATGTCATCCGGCTTTTACCGCCCGACCCATGCCTATTATCTTCTCGGACATTACCGAAAAGTCAAAACGTCATTCGCGCAAGCGAAATTCTGCGGAAATTTTGTTTAGGCTGAAAGACGAGACTTTTCCGGTATTGCCTTGATTATAATTCGCATCACTCGTGTGTTAAAAGTTCCTATGACCCGCTAGACCCGTTAGGAATGTTCTTTTCTCTCGGTCGGTGGGATCCGCGTGCCCTATAGGACCCTCGCCCGGGGCTGTCCACCCTGGGAGGTCGAAATACAGGAGGAATACGAGGGGCTTATAGACGTAGTGACGGAACCCACTGATCCAGGATCTAGAGTAGTTGCGAAAAAGAAGGGCAGAACCCCTTTTCCAACCAAATAGAAATTAATAAAAGACACTGTTTTAAGTAAAAAGCGAAAGATTCTTAATTTGCATATTGCATGAGCCTTCGGCCTAAACACCTACCCCGAGTTAAACCTCTCCTATCCCTTTCCGCTTGGCCAAGAAAGAAGTGGGTGAGAACACCGGGTCGGCGACTTGTTAGCACGAGAATTCTCGGACGGTTCGCGAGAATCCTCGGCTTTGTCGATCCGAGAGAGTCGAGAATGGCCGATTTGACGGAGAACAATGCGGTTTGGGTAACCGAGATGACTAGGGAAGAAGAGCTATCCTTAGCCTTGGAAAACAGTCGTAAGGCCCATGAGGAACAACGAGAACATGCTCATTGATGCGCTCCGCCGTCATGGGAGTCCGAGATAGTGGTAGAGCCCAGCGGTTCCCTGGTTATGGTAGAAGATGAGACTCGAAGTAACCATCTCGGCTCCACAGCCTATAACCAATGCCCTCCTCCATCCACATATGATCCATTGCCAAAGCTGTCCCTTTTCGGTCCTTCCCAATGTCTCAAGCCATCGGGGTCCCGACACCTCTCCTCCTCAAATAAGACCCGGCTTTGTTCCCTACCAACGAGAGAACAAACGCTACGGCTATCCCCGTAGCGCGGCCTCTGCACTACCCCATGGGATTCGTTCCCTCTCCCCGGTATGGGCCGTCCCGAGACAATTTCTAGGCCTCGGAATCAATCGAGTGACCTTTTCAATTTATGCCCTTCCACGCGAGATCTTCCACCCCAACCTTGCCAACAGGATCCCACGAGGCTCCTTTTTCCTACTTCGGTAACTACGAGCCTAATTCCTATGCCTCTGGCCAGCCTCATGGAAACACAGGACCAGGCCAAGTTTACACTTACTTCCCTTCTAAAGATCCCCAAGCCATGGTACCAGCTACCCTTTGTGTCACCCATTTGTCACCGCCCTCAAATCCGATAAGCACAGCTTTGGAATCGAACAATTCTAAACCATCACGACCCCGACATGACTTGGTTGATGGAACAAGTTAAGTCCATGCAAGAAAAGTTTGGAGAAGCGAGCACAGGCGGCATACCGGATCAGATCCCAGCAAAATTGTCCCTCTTCCTCCAAAATTTCGGATGCACGAGATTGAAAAGTTCAATGGCACCGGTGTCCCCGGACTCACATTGAAAGCTACACCTTGCCATGAGAGCCAAAGATTGTACACATCGGCAAATGGCCGACCATTTTCATTTGTCATTAAAGGGTTCGGCTCTTAGATGGTTCACTGCATGTAAAGCCGAGGCCCGAGCCACACAGGACCGGATCAAGGAAGCATTCCTGGAAAAGTATAAGGCCAACTTGAATTGGGAAACCAACGGGAATGACCTACAAGGCACTTTACAACGCCCGAGATGAGCCGGTAAGTGAATTCTACAAGAGATGGAATTGGAAGCTTAGTGAAATGATGACCCCATTGAATGAAGAGGAGCGGATGGAAATCTTCCGAGTCTTGCTTGAAACCTCAACTAAGGGTCCAAATTGGCAATTACTATTATCCTGACCTCCGGGCAATGGTAAATGCCGGCACCAAGTTTGAAAATGCCTTCAATATGGCCCCAGCCACAGGAGCAACCAACTCCTACCGCTACAAAGCACCAATTTCAAATGCCACAGCTGTTACTATAAAAGGAAAAGAAACGGTTGGCGCTGTCAATTATATTCGAGAATGAGAGGGTTGGACAAAATTCAAGCCAAGTCGGCTGCAAAGCCAAGACCTCGCTCCTATCTTTGCGAAGATTTCGGAATGCCATTAGAAAAAGTCTTGGACGGTTTGGTAGTGAAGGACTCATCGAGACCTTTGGAAAGCGGAAACCAAAGAACCTAGTGTCGGAGATGGACGAAACCAAGCATTGCCGCTTTCCACAAATATCATGGGCATAACACCAATGATTGCACCTACGAAGTTCTGATCTCTCGCTGATTGAAGAAGGCAAAGTTTGGAGCTACCTCGGGGTCCTAATGTGGTCAAGAATCCTCTTCACTGCTAACAATCAAGTCAACATGATCGAATTCGGAGAGAAAATGCGGTCGGTTTGGGAATCCAAAGATCATAGACATCCACGAAATTCAATGTTCCTTATCTTTGAATTACAAGGAAAGTGGAAAGATACGATTAATGCCGCCGCCATGGAAGGACAGTTTGGACCCATAGTAGGAACTGATTTCGTTAATGTTGTCAGAGCCCGACCTCTCTTTTATGATATCGAGCCAGTAACCATGGTCAAGATTACAGAAGAAAGGCTCACTTATGAAGATTACGAGTTTGAAGTGAAACAAGCCACGTTAATGAAAGTCTCTTCGGAACCCTTCATCACCCACGATGAGCATAATGTGTTTGTAATGGCTCTTACTACCCCCGAAGATCAGTCCCAACCCCCTGTTTGGGAAAAGGTGGAAAGAAGAGTGAACAAGCCAGAAGACTTTTGTGATGAAGAAAATTTGGCGTCTCTCGGATCTTTAAGTAAAGCCTGGCCCGAGTCCTACCACGTCCCGGAGGTACATATGGATACGGTCAGGATTGGAAATGAGCTCGAGCGGATCGGAGTCGGACATCTCCCCATAGGAATGGTGTCACAAAAGCAATGATGGTCCACGGGATGCACAACTTTACGAAGAATGCGACAAGGCTTGCTACTCCCCCAAAGCAACAACGGGGAAAGAGTAAACCCCAGTCCAACCAGCGTCAAACACTTCGAGTCAATAAGTAGTGTAGGGTCCGAGTCGGTAGGGTCAAGAGTCAATTGAGTCGGGAATCTTTAAATTCCGAGTCCTGCGAGTCATCCAGAAGGCCCTCACGCTGAGGATTATGAATATGTAATCGATGTCATCTTTCCTCTTGCTTTGAATGAAATGAGATCTTTACGATTATCCCCTTATTGCCAACTTAATAAATGATAAATTAACTCAAAACTTAACAAATTAATAATGAATCATTTGAACAAGATGCAAACACACTAAACGAACAATACATTAAAGAAATCTTTAAGCGGAGTTACGAGAAAAAGAGGAAAACCGGGCCCAGTGCTGAGGAGGTTTTGAAAAGTGTTAACTTGGGTGCGTCGAGGAACCTAAAGAGACACGAGATTGGAAGCTTCTTCGGGGTTGAACGAGACGGGTGGTTAATCTGCTCGAGAGAATACATGGACGTCTTTGCGTGGTCGTACAAGGATATGCCGGGGCTAGACAGGTTCAATAGTGGAGCACGAGAATCCCTCTAGCACCGAGATGCTAAGCCGATAAAGCGAGCGAGAAAATCAAGCGAGTGGTCTCTACGGGTCAAAGAAGAAATTGAGGAAGCTCTTTGCGGGTAGGATTCATCGAGTCATCGAATATCCGACATGGTTGTCCAATATTGTGACCGTAACCAAGGCCAATGGGAAGGTGCGGCTGATGTGTAGATTTCCGGGATGCGAACAAGGCCGGCCCAAAGACGATTACCCCTTGCCAAACATAGACATCCTGGTGGACTCCACTACCAACTACGAAGTCAAATCCTTCGTTGACGGCTTTGCGAGGCTACAACCGAGATCAAGATGGCCGAAGAAGACCAAGAAAAGACGGCCTTCACCACACCGTGGGGAACTTGCTTGCTATACGGTAATGCCATTTGGGCTCAAGAACGTCGGGGCTACTTATCAAAGGGCGGCGACCGCGCTTTTTCATGACATGATCCACAAGGAGATTGAGGTCTACGTCGACGACATGATAATCCACTCCAGGCGAGGATGGGCGGCACTTTGTTGACTGCGAAAGTTCTTTGAGAGGCTGAGACAACATTCCATGAGACTAAACCACCTAAATGCACCTTCGGAGTGACAAGGGGAAAAGTGCTTGGGTATATGGTCACGGAGCGAGGTATCGAAGTCGACCCCTGAAAGATCAAAGCCATTATGGACATGAGGCCACCTCAAACCCAGACAGAAGTCAAAAGTTTTATGGGTAAACTGCAGTACATCAGTCGTTTCGTCAACCAGTTGACCACTATGTGCGAGCCCATCTTCAAGCTCATGAAGAAGAATGTAGATACAGAGTGGACCGTAGAATGCCAGGATGCCTTTGACCAGATCAAAGCATACTTAGTACATCCTCCGGTACTATGCCCCCCGCATAGACAAAAACCTCTTCTGCTCTATCTCACTTTCATCCTTGATGACGGCGGTTGGGGCTATGCTTGCTCGGAGAAGAAAGACTCTCGGGTAGAAATGCCATTTACTTTGTCGTTAGGAAGCTACGGGAAGTGAGCTCAATTACTCGGCATGTGAAAAGACTTGTGCGGGGCTGTGCAGGTAGTCGGCAAGTTAAAGCATTATATGCAAGCCCACCCTGTGAATTTGGTCTCAAAAATGGATCCCATCAAGTACATCTTTGATAAACCTTCCCTTTCGATGCGTCTAGCAAAGTGGTCCTTCTTCTTAGCAGAGTACGACATCAACTACGTGACCAGAAAAGCCATCAAGGGTCAAGCATTGTCAGACCATCTGGCAAACTTCCCCAGTAATGAGGACCGCGGGCCTGAACCCCAATTCCCATGAAGGGATCTTCGCAGTCGAGCCCGAAAACCGATGGCAGCTTTTCTTTGACGGGGCTGCTAACAAAAGAGGAAATGGCGTAGGGATGCTACTGGTCGATCCGAAAGATGAGCACACTCCCATAGCCCTTCAGTTGATTTTCCCTGCCACGAACAATGTTGCCAAGTACGAAGCTTTGCATTGCTGGTTTAGAAGAGCGCCCTAGAGAGGAATGTCAAGGAGCTCGAAGTTTATGGAGACTCACTCGATCATCAACCAGTCTCCAACAAATGGAAGACTTGTGGACCCTAATCTTCGCCGGTATCATGCCCATATGGAGGAGTTGATTGGACAGCTCGGAGAAGTAACTTTCCACTTCTTGCCAAGGGAAAAGAACAGATTCGCAGATGCCCTAGCTACTCTAGCCTCACTGGTAGAGATCCCTGAGGGAAAATCCATAAAACCCTTTAGAGTGGGTAGAAGAGAAGCCCCGCCTTCTCGTTGTGAAGTAGACTTGGGACTGAGCCTATCAAGGAAGCCTGGTACAATCAAATTTACCGGTTCCTCAAAGATGGAGAGTCACTTTCAGAGATAAAGAAGGTAGACCAAAAGAAGGTGTCAAAGCCAAGAGCTTGCAAGCCCTGAAAGGTTGGCCTCCCATTATGTCATTCTAGGAGGTAACTGTACAAGAAACGGTACCAAGGACCACTCCTCTTGTGCGTCACTCAAGAAAGGGCCAAAGAGTTGATGATTGAAGTCCACAATGGTCACTGCGATCCTCATATGAATGCTAGAGCCCTAATGCAAGTGATCCTCGTAATGGGTTACTACTTTTGGATTTCCATGGAGACAGACCGTATTCGGCATGTTCGAGCGTGCGACAAATGCCAACGGTTTGCCAACCTCAACCATCTCCCGCCTCATGACTCGTGCGCATGACGACTCCTTGGCCGTTTGCAACTTGGGGTATTGACGTGATAGGGAAGATAGCCCGGGAGAAGCAATGGGCATGAATTTGTGTTAGTAGCCGTCGACTACTTCACCAAGTGGGTAGAGGCCAAGTCCTATAAGGTCCTCACTTCCAAGAAGGTGGCCCAAGCTTTATCAAGGAAAACATAATGTGTAGATATGGGGTGCCCAATAGAGATCATTTCCGATAATGGGTCGCACTTTGAAGGAGACCGCGATAGGTTACTTTGTCGAATTGAGTCACTCGCCACAAGTCATCCCCATACGGACCTCGAGACTAACGGAGCCGTGGAAGGCCGCTAATAAGGCGCTCGAACGGATCATCCGGAAAATGGCCACCCGTGGTCGTGGCGGCCCGAAAAGCCGCACCTAGCACTGCGGGGCTACGGGACGTCTGTCGAACGCCTACGGAGAAACTCCTTTGCCCTAACTTACGGGATGGAAGACGGTGTTACCGGTGGAGTTGGAAATCCCGTCATTAAGGGTCCTCACCGGAAAACAAAGTGTCAACGAAGTAGAATGGCTACGTAGTAGGCATGATGAGTTGGCCCCAGCTCGACGAAAAAGAATGCTAAAGGCCATGGAACACACTCGAGCCTACCGGGCGAATGGCGAGAGAATTCGACACGAAGGTCGAGCCGGGGACATCAAGGAGGGTGACTTAGTATTGAAAGTGAAGCCCCTACCGTGAGACAACCCACAGGAAAATGGGAACCCGTTTGGATCGGCCCGTATGTGGTGCGAAGATACTATCGGGAGGAGCCATGAAACTTGCGGACTACAGGACGGCAATCCCTTTGTCCACCCGGTTAACGGCATGATAAGCTCAGGAAGAATCTACTATGTCTAAAAAATAAAAATAATAATAAAAAAATAAAATAAAAAAAATAAAAAATCTTAGTGCAAAAAGAGTAATACCCGGCTACAGGCCGAAAACCCAAAAAAGAGCGAGTCTAGGCAAAAAACGAGGGTTGCACATAAAAAAAAAAGAGAGAAAGAAAAAAAATCTTAGTGCAAAAAGAGTAATGCCCGGCTAGGCGAAAACCCAAAAAGGGCGGTCTAGGCAAAAAACGAGTACACGAAAAAAAAAAAAGAGTTCACCCAGGAATGAACTACGAAGACTGAGCCCCTTAGTCTTTCTTGTAAAAGAGGAACGTAGGCGGCCATTTATGGTTCGGTACAGAAAACAATAAAAGAGCGATTAAGTTTCCATGAGATGCGTCTAAACGGTAATAAAGGATATTCAAGTTTTCATAAAAACGGGTCCCTAATCAATAAGACATTTGAAATTTCCATGAAATTGTGTCTTGATTAATTTCTAAGATAATATCTCTTGTTCATTACAAGTTAAAAACTTCTTGATGAGTTCGAAGCACGGTCTACTCTTGACTCACCTTTAACTGCTTACAAAGATCTAAAATACAATAAAATGCCTAATAAGCTACTTGTGTTTGCAAAATGGCAACAAGGGAATCCTAAGAAAAAGATCTGTCGATCGTCATTATCGGCTGAGTCTTCTTTGGTTTTCTTCCGCTTTGCCTCGACCCACGTCGAGTTTTCTTTCTCTTCTTCTCCATGATGTCGGTCTCCCTCATTGCGATCTCCTAGGTATCCTCACTTTGGAGCCTCTACTCCAAACACGTGTCAATAAGTGCCCTCTCAATTCGGGCACGAGTCTGCATTTCCTCCCTCTGAGCCTCGGTCGAGGGAGCGACCCCTTGAAAGCCTCTTGTACCGAGCTTCCATATCTTGATAAGGTCACCCGGCCCAGTTATGGTGACTCGCACTTAGCGCCCAGGTCTCCCTCGAGTCCTACTCGAGTGCGGTCGGCCCCGATAAAGCGATGTCTCTACTCCCGAAGATGACTGAGTTGCTCCCGTCTCCCTCTCGTACCCCGGAGTCGAGTAGACAGGTGGTCAAGATGGTACTCTTCACTGCTCCCTAAAGATAGCCACTAGTGGGAAACGATGTATGTCGAGCCCTCGAGAAGAATGAGAAGGCTGGTTGGATCCCTCATAGCTAATGGCACCACCTCCAGTGAGGTACGAATGTCACTCCCAGGTGCCCAGCGGCTCCTGTAAGGCCCGAATTGCCTGGATACCAAGCGAGGGTATGTTGAAGGATGACCCGGCGAGAACACACGGAACCCTGCACTATATAGGACTCTTGAAATATCCTCTGATGCTGCAACCTCCGGTGAGTACCCGCTGGTGAATGTATGCAGTGGGATAGCCTGGCCGTCATCGGTTCCCAATCATCCTGGCCTGCTTGCCTAAGCAAGCCTCTGCTGAGAAATCACCCGAGGGCAGTCGTGCAAAGCCACCCAGCAAAGCCAGAGCCTCTCTTGCGGCCGTAAAAAGTCGGCGCGGGTGCAGACTCCCGGACCTCATGAAGCGGTCTCCTCCTAGCCATCCTATCAATGCCGTGAAAGTGCAACTCACCCAAAACCAGTGGGACAAATGTCCTTCCCGGCCACACCCAATCTACGACCATGTCCAGAGACCGCCATAGCGGCAGATCCTGACGGACTCGGCTGATGAACGGAGCCGAGAATACGCGAGAGGATAAAGGCATCACATAGCCACCGTAGTCGTAGCTATATCCAGGAGAGACCAAACCTGCCGGGGATATTAGAAAGGTCAATCCTGTCGGAGCAATAAATCATCCTCTCAGCCTCTCCCGAGAGAAATCTGCAGAAAAGATGCCAACTTTGTCGCAGCAGCACGTCTTCGATTGACGAGGTCGATATAGCCTCAATTTACGGACCCCCAATCAAGGCTCGGAAGTCTTCATGCATTTAGGACAATCTCATTGTAAGAAAAGCAGTAAACGTGTCTCCGGACGTCCCAGAACCTTGCTGCTGCTCTCAAAAGGTCCCAATCAGGCGGGAGATCCCTCAAATGCCATAAAGACTTGATCTTGAATGAAGAATCAAACAAACCTTTGTGAGATTGAAAGTTGTATCTCACCCAAGACTGAAGATCGGACGAAAGCTGATCCCCCTTTTCCCCCTTTGCAATCTAGCGGGCTTCTCCATTGTAAAATGATCCAAAGATGGTGTCTTTAGGTCCAAAATGTGCTCTGAGGAACAGTTGGGACAAGTCTAGATTGAAAATGAAATGAAATGGCCAAGCC